>JAVGVS010000023.1:1856776-2424276 GCA_032718565.1 Distichodus sexfasciatus | reverse complement strand
TGTTTGTTGTATTCTTTTGTAACTCACTTAAAATCATTTAGCGCTATAGCTAAGCTAAGCCAAATTGATTGTCATAGCATACCCTTTAAATCAATTTATCACATGAAAATGCCAATATATTTGGCTATTGTTTAGAGACCACTGAAGCCGAAATGCCCAAGTACCCCATGACTACCTGGACGGCCAGACCTTATCTTCAAGTAGAGATGTCAGATGAGGGTCCTCGAATTGTAAAGAAGGTTAAGATAGGTGGTAAGTTGTGTAGCGTCTGCTGTACAAATGCCAAACATAATAAAGAATTATGAAAAAACAAGGTCACAGGCCTTTTTAAGCATACTTTGACATTCACCTGAGACCTGTAACAGACACATTGTTTAACATGAAATCTCAACATTAAAGAAGTTAAAGAACACTTATATAGAAAACACACAGATATCACATCTGACACATTGCTTGATATTTTAAAAAACACTTTTAAGAAGGAGATCTTTAAAGACAATACTATGATTTGTGTTCTGCTCCAGGATGGAAAGTGGATGAAGTGATGATGCAGTTGTTGAGTAAGATTTTGCCCTCCATGAACAGTTTGCAGATCCTACAGTAAGTAAATGGTAATATTGGTATATAAAAGGTCTATCAAGTTGTATCTCATTTAAGTCACTCATTGTTGTATTCTGCAGGTTGTGGCGAAATGGACTGACGGACTCGATTTTGACTTCTTTGAACGACACACTTTCTTTGTGCTCAAATCTTAGGTACATCAAGTGGGAGACCGTGACTAGTACAATAAAGTTTGCTTGCTGGAAGCATTCTTGTGCAAATGATTGTCAGCATGCGGAGGTAACAGAACAGGGATACAGGTGTTAGCTAAATCTTTAATAGCCAAACAGAAACAAACTAAATGCACAAAACATCTCCACCAGAGACAACAGACGCAAGACAAAGATAGAGTGGAGAGACAGGTTTAAATACAGACACAGGTGTAACACTCCAGGAGAGAGAAACATTAAAGAAGACGGGGAACACCAGAGCGGTCAGCCTCTGGTTTTCCAAACTGGGGATTATGGAGGTTATCATGGAACGGAGGACCTGTTTTGGACAATATAAACTTAACTAATGTTGATACAAACAAAGGATTACGTTTGCCAGTTCAGTTATTCAGAACATTCATCTTTGCCAAAAATTACCCATCATGTCATCCCTGACTTTGTTTCATTTGAAGACTTGATTCCCACTTGATTTGTAATTTGAGATTAAATTATTTGATTAGTTAAATTGATTAAATGATTAATGACGCATTTATGATTGATTTACATGGATTAATGACACATGAAGGGTGGTCATGAAACTTTTTACAATCATATGTGCACTTAAATCAACAGAAGAAAAAATAAATATAAAAATCCCTTTAAAATAGAAATTTGGAGTTGAAATCCACTCATAGTTTTGTGCTTTCTGACATACTTAAGGCATATGCCACCATGAAAATCAACAAAAAAGAAGCCTGATGGTAAAATCTCCAAATTTTTGCTGTGTATACCATTAAATTTGTATTAAATAACAACTGTGTTTTATTTGTGTCTATGGCAGGATGGTGATTTTGGATGGCAGTCCCATACCAGAACAGAATTACCATATCCTCATAGGAGAGAGTAGTACGTAAGTCCCAGTCTTGCACATCAACTTGACCAGTAAAGATCCTGTTAAGATTTCCTTGAGCAAGATTCAATTTTTTTATTTGTCACATATGTAGTTATTCAAGTATAACATGTAGTGAAATATAAAAAAACTCAGTCTAAAAATGTCCACAATTCTAAAAATCCACTTATTTGCGCATCCCCGTCCTGTCTTGTGTTTGTCTCATGTGGTATGTCAGTCATTTCTTGTTAACCCTAATTAGTTTGTTTAGCCTCCCTAGTTTGTGATGTTAGTTTCATTATTCCTATCTCTGTAGTTTGATTGTTTCCTCTTAGTCAGCGATTTGGCGAGGATGTGATCAGAATGCTAAATGTTAGCAGTTAGCCCGTGTTAACCCAAACGCGACTGAGAGCACGAGTAGGTAGGATTGCTACGCGAGTCGATCTAAGAACTCTCTTACACAAAGAGCTAGGATTCCCACGAGAACCCGCATTCTAGCAAACACACACTCAATCAGAGAGATGAACCTAATAACTGAGAGCACTCACAGTTGACGCCGAACAGAGTCGGAATTGGGCCGGTTGACTCAATGACTGAGCGATGCGCCGGGAGAAAATAGCTCCTTTTATACTTCCTGGACCACGACCGACCACTTCCGGGTCCTAATGCCGGCCGCGGAACGCAGTGTGCGTGACACTCTTTAGTTCCTGCCTGCAGTTCCATTAATCTACTGGTTTAGTAATTTAGTATCTTGTTTAATCTGTCTGTTTGGTGTTTTAATCCGATTCCTGATGACTGGTTCCCTATGTCTTTCTCTTTTGTGTTTGTCAATCCAGTGTTGTGTTAAACCCTTTAAATGCTCCATGTTCTGTGTCTGACTTAGGCCTCGTTCACACGGACGCCTGGGCCAGGCGTTTTTCTGGCGTTCGTGGCGCCAGGTGTTTTTTTTTTTTTTTTTTTTTTTTTTTCTGCTCATTGTAGCAAATTAAAGCGTCCACACGGGTGTTCAGCACCGGCGTTCGGCCGGCTGCGCGTTCGGGTGGAGTCAAATAAACACTGCATGCAACGTTTTCTTGGTGTCAAAATTCCAACGCACGCAAGGAAAACGAGGCTATTGCGAACGCCAGTGAAATGCCAATCGAACGCAGCTACAAAACGCCACAAAAATGCGTATGGCGTTCAGAGGGCGTTCATTTCGAACGTCCGTGTGGACGAGGCCTAAAAGTAAAGACTCAGTTTATTGTTTTATGGTCATTGCGCCTGATTTCTTTTGATGTTTAACTAAAGAATTCTTTTCACCATTGCTTTTGTTTGCTGTTTTACGCCAGCACTAGTAAAACATGGAGTGACTGGCTCGACTGTTAAGCAAATAGATGACCTTAAAGAACATGACGGAAAAGCTAAGTGCTGACTGAGAGAAAGGGAATATCTCCCCGAAAAATAATCATTACAATTCTGAATAATTTCTTCTTCTTCTTCTTCTTCTTCCTCATCTTCTCCTTCTTCTTCTTCTTTTCTCGGCTTCTCCTGTAATAAAATTGTCATAAATGACATCAAGACAACCAAAGTTCACGTCAAATGTTCACTTTGGGTTAACACAGTTCAAATTTGTGGTGTCACATCCTGAAACAGACATTTACTAGGGTAAGATGAGTCTGATGATCACAACTTATTTGCTCTGTGGTGTGTCTCCAACTTCCATGTCTAAGCCCATTAGAGACTCATCTGTGGTGTTTTCTCTGATATGTTTACATCAGTGTTGTTTTCTGCCACTAGGATAGCTGAGCTGTGGCTGCGACACAACCGCATAACGGAGGAAGGAGCTCGTCTGATTGGTCTGGCCCTGTCCACACCTTATGCAGCTAACAAGAGTCTGCTGTCTCTCAACATGAACGGCAATGATATTGGGGATGCAGGGGCCATTCATATTGCAAAGGTGCTAAAAAAAAAAAAGTCTATAAATAACAAATAATGACAACATTAATGTCACAAATTCAGTTTTTTGATCTTTACATGCGAGAGGTGCTTTAAATACGGCCAGAATTAAATTCCAAAAAAATCGATTTAGGATTGCAAATCCACAGTAGTTTGTTTATGAATCTCTTAATCTTTCCAAATGATTTTAAAATATGTTTTCAGGGCTTGCGATTCAACCGTACTTTGGTGAATCTATCCTTGGCCAACAACCACATAGGAGATTTGGGGGCAGCTCGACTGGCAGAGGTACGTCTTTAAATCCCTTTGTCTCCCCATGATACCATAGTGCTCTGTGACGTCTGCCTTTGCGTTGTTTTCATAAATATAATTGTCATAAAATTGTCAAAGATTATGGGAAGTGGTTGGATTGCAGTTTATTAATAGGATTTAGCAAAGATGTTTATGTGTTATTATATATCATTGTGATGATTTATTATAGCAGTTAAGAACTGCATATAATTCAGGATGTTTAGGACAAAAATGAGAAGCTGAAAAACATTTTTATGAACTGTGTTAATGTTGATGTCCCAATTTTGGTGCAGAAGCATAAATTTTACCTGATGTGAAATGGGAAATTATTATTATTATTCACATGAAACATCAAAACTAGTGCACTAACACGATACATTAAAAACTGACAGTTAATCAGTGAGAATTATGTTAATCGCTGTTAATCTCTGCAGGTGCTTAGCTCCTTTCCACTGACACATGAAGAAGTTGTTGAGAGAAGAAAGATTTTGATCAAAAGGGACACGATGGTAAGAAGCTCATTTTCTCATTCAGCTGTATTACTTTTAATGGAATAGTTTGTCATAAAATATATTTGCCCAAATGTTCACTTTCCTGAAGATTTTCCTATCAATGGACACGTCTGATCACCAGAGAACTAGAGGTGTGAACCTTCACTGGTCTCACTATTCGATTCAATCCCGATTATCATGTCAACGATTGCGATGCGATATCTTGATGCATCACAATGCATCAATTTTTCTACATGACTTCACATTGGGTAGCCATACTTACTACTGAGATGTTCTTTTTAACTAGATTTTTTATGCCATAGCCAGAAAATCACCAAGCAATGTCATTATGATATAATAGATTATGGTCTGCCAAAATAAAAATACCAAACTAACTTTAATTGAGCCAGTAAAGAGTTTAATGTAAAAGAATTGTGACACTAATGATATGATGATTTATACTCCTGATAGGTTGTCAAGCAGGAAGAACCCCCAAAAGATGAGACCCCAACAGCAAGCCAGAAAGTGCCCCCTGCAGGGAAGAAAGAGGAACAGAGGGGCAAGAAAAACAGTAAGAGTTAAAAAGTCAGGAATGGCATCTGGTGTAAAACCATTCTATCTTACATTCTGTCTTAATTACATCCCCATCTACTCCTCCATGGCAACTCATTTTTGTTTAAACGGATTTGTAATGCTATAATTGGTGTAGACTATCATCTAAAAACCATCTCTCCCAGCCTCAGAGAAGGTGCAAGGCAAAGGAGGAAAAGCGGGAGGAACGAAAGACAAGCAGCCATCAGTGATAGAGCAGGAGGTAAGAGAGCAGAATGTTTTCAGGTAAAACAGCACAGTAGAGTAGATCCGTTCTTCCTTCTTTCACTTTTAATACAGACATATTTTAACACTTGTTTTAATTAATATTTCTTGACCCTTGAAAGAAAGCTGACTGTGATTTTCAGGCTGTTGGTCTAGGTTTAAAACATCTCTGCACTGTGGTGTGAACCTTACACAAGCAATCTATTCACAATACATAAATTATGACATGATCTAGCTGTGTTTTCCATAACTTCTTTTTTGAGGTAGTATAACATTAGTTCCTATAAGACTGGACAGTAGTGAGAGATAAGTGTATTTAAGCGAGTGATTATTTGTCAGTGTGAACACACCACAGCACAGCACACAGTGCACCAAAACGAAATGTGACCTCTGCATTTGACCCATCTGTGAAGGAGCAGTCGGGCAGCTTTTTTGGCAGCACCCAGGAAACAGTGTTTGGAGATGGTATCTGGCGTTCGCCCCACGATCAGAAGCTCGCCGGTTCGAATCCCAGGACCAGTAAAGGTATCACTGAAGGTACTCGTTAGCAAGTTACCGTCCCCAAGCACTGCTCCTCGGGCACTGACCACTGCTCCTTCACAGATGCAGAGGCCACATTTTGTTGTTGTGCACTGTGTGCTGTTATGTGGTATGTTCACACTGACAAATACTCACTCAAGGGTACTTTTACCGGTCTGGTACAGTAGTTATTTGGACACTTTAGGAAAAAAAATAACCGTAGGTTTGCCTAAACTGACCAATGTCACACAAGAGACATTTCTTTCTGTATTTGTTAGCAAAAGCCAGAAGAGGTGGTTGAGATTCAGAGTCCTTTCCTGGATCCTGAGATATATTTTACGGACGGGAAGATTATTATGCCCGGAAACAAAATCCTTACTTCGTTAAACTTGTCAGGTTAGTCGCCCATAGCTCATACGTCACACTTGCTTGAGAGTCTTAAAATTAATTAACATTATTTTTTACACACAGGAAACAAGCTGACTGAGCGATCCCTTGAGATGTTCCTGATGCTTTTGGAGATGCAAAAGGAAAATGGCCTTCTGCGTCTTTGTCTGGATGTGAGGTTCATTTTTCTTGGTGTTTGTCAGTTTGATTCCTTGGCTAGAATCTTAAAACAACCATGTTTACATTACAGTTACATGATTTTGAATAGACATTGTTTTGGGGTGAATAAGTTATAAAAACTGAAAATCTGTTTTTGTTTGCCTTAACCATGATCTAATCTGATCTTTTTTCCTTAGAGAAACAGATTCCCATTAGACTCTGAGGACTTCCTAAAAATACAGGAAATTCTGTCCAATAAAGCTGACAAAACACAATCGACTTAATCCGGGTAGAGGACAATTGTGGAAGAAAACTGTATATGTATATGTAAATAGAAGTTTTAAAGACTTCAAAATATTCTAAAATATATAACACTGAACAAGAATGATTTGTTTTTTCTTTGAAGTATTGCCATCTGTTTTGTTAAAGTGTTTTGTTTTGTTAAAGTGATTACAAATTTATTTAAATCAGGATGTAATAGAAGGGCAACATACAGTACTGTGCAAAACTTTTAGGCAGGTGTGAAAAAATGCTGGAAACAAAGAATGCTTTCAGAAATATAAATAATGATTGTTTATTTTTTTTATCAATTTACAAAATGCAAAGTGAGTGAACAACAGAAAAATCTAAATCAAATCAATATTTGGTGTTACTACCTTTTGCCTTCAAACCAGCATTAATTCTTATAGGTACACTTGCACAAAGTCAGGGACTGTGTAGGATTATAGTCATTATATTATTTTGTAGTCACTATATTATTTTGTAGGATTATAGGATTATAGATCTGTGGTTAGTTCTCCAAGATGTTTGGAACAACCTACCAGCCGAGTTCCTTCAAAAACTGTGTGCAAGTGTACCTAGAAGAACTGATGCTGTTTTGAAGGCAAAGGGTGGTCACACCAAATATTGATTTGATTTAGATTTCTCTTTTGTTCATTCACTGCATTTTGTTGATTGATGAAAATTAATGATTAACACTTCCATTTTTGAAAGCATTCTTTGTTTACAGCATTTTTTCACACCTGCCTAAAACTTTTGCATAGTACTGTACATACCTTTACCAAACAAAATAGGTAGAGACAGTAAAATTATGTATGTTGTACATAAAAGAAGATGAATGTAGTGTTGTAGTACTCAAGACCAGTTTTTGAAAGTCTCGGTCTTGTCTCAGAGAAAAGGGACTAGGGTCCTTTTCAAGACCAGCCGATACCACAACTCTGAGAATTTACAGAATCCATACATGTACTGTCAGAATCACAAGACTTAAAACTTAAGACATTATATTGATTCCTCTATATGTGGAATTATTTGTGACTAATTCCGTGCACAAAAAAACTGAAGTAATTGCGTAAAGACACATTATATAGCTACATTATTCGCAATGTAAACACACGCGTTAGCGCTCACGACTCTTTTGTGGAACGCCATCATGCACAAAAATGTAGTTCTCTTCCAGAAGGGCCAAAAGCAGCTCAAGGCAAAATCAGTCTAAGCTCAAAGTTACCCATTTTCACTTAATTAGAAAATATTTTTTTCAGTTTTATGATGTTAGAGACTAATCATCGACAGCAAATAAATAGAAAAATGTAGTATTATTATGTAATGTATTATTTACCAAATAATTTTATTCTGTATGCAGATGGATACCAAATGGTAACGTTTTTGGCCCCGCGTTTGACTTACATTTAAATGTGCTGTGGTGTATGTTGATTGCTTTCTCTTTTCTGGATAAGAGCGTCTGCTAAATGCTGTAAATGTAAATGGTTGATTTGTAAGGTGACATGCTGTCCCATGATCTTAATTAAATGATCTCATAATGGGCACAAACCCCAAAGAAAAAAGAAAGATGGAGCTAGGTTAGGTTATGGAAGGTTTACAAGATGATGGTGAGACCTGCTATGTTATACGGGTTAGAAAAAGTGGCACTGATGAAAAGACAGGGGGCAGAGCTGGAGGTGGCAGAGCTAGAGATGTTACAATTTGTGTTGGGGTGAACAGAATGAACAGGATTAAGAATGAATATATAAGAGGGACAGTTCATGTTAGACGATTTGGGGACAAAGTCAGGAAAAGGTGGTTTGGACATGTGTAGATTAGAGATGCATAGTATATTGGGAAAAGGGTGTTGAGGATGGAGCTGCCAGGTAAGAACAAAAGAGGAAGGCCTAGAAGGAAGATTATGGATGTGGTGAGAGAGGACATGATGGTGGCTGGCGTGAAAGAGGAAGATTTGGAGGGCAGGAAGAAGTGGAGAAAGTTGATCATAACAGGAGAAGCCGAAAGAAAAAGAGTTGCCTACAAATCAAGAGGATTAACGCTTATAATATGCACTGTAGCAAAGGAAAATGTGTTTTAACCTCTAGGGTTCTATGTCATAAAGATGAGGATCAGGCAGAAGCGGTGTGTGGGTGTGACATACACAGACAGTGCTGATGATCAGGGCTGACCCTTTTATGCTGCCTACTGCAAGTTTTGCTAGGAGAAATTCTTTTGTATTTTTTTTTTTTCGTTTTCCATTGTGCAGCTTAATCCGTAAATTGCAGAAAGTTAGATTTTTACGTAGGAATTGTGTGAAGTAGGGCCACTGCTGTCTATATACATTTATTTGACGGATTGTGCAGACTACATCTAACAATACAAAACTATCTAAATTCTACTGAAACAGTTTTTATATTTAGCGCTCACAGCAAGTCACTGCGCATTAATGGATCATTTTTTTTTAAAATCTGACTGCACCAACGAATGTGTATGATATTGAACACCACGTTTTAATCAACAGGGGTTTCATACTCGTGTATGATGATAAAAACTATGTTGTCAAAATTGGCGCTATAAGACCTTTCTCACAACTTCCGGATTTTGCACCGGAAATACGCAATTGCTGTGGAAGCCTATTTCCTCCCCGGTATGCCGGTAACCAGGTAAACAACAAAGATGGCGCAAGCATCGAGCAAGAGTTGTTGTAGCGTACCGGGCTGTTCTTGTAATGCCCAAAAGCAGCCTTATTTATCTTTCCACTCCTTCCCTGCTAACCAAGAAGTAAGACGAAAATGGGTTCAAGCTATTCGGCGGGATGAAGGACCAACTTTTTCAATTAAAAGGGGGAGTACTCATGTCTGCAGCAGACACTTCACACCAGAGGACTACGTCTTGGGGATCACTGTTCGCCGCTTGAAACCAGAGTCTGTCCCTAGCCTTTTTCCTTGGAACGAGTACAAATCTAAAGAAAAAGGGGAATCAGTGTATGATCGGTGCCAAAAACGACAGCCGTTAACGTCGGTAGGAGACGAGAGGAAAGACATCGCAAATAAAGCTTTGAAACTAGACCATGATTATGCGACGCTGCCGCCCGCAGGTGAGAAATTCCACCTCCTTAAACGTTAACATTAGGCTATCGTCGCTAGCTGCTACACACAAGACGTTCACTTGGACCAAATCCAGACAGTGAATGTCATATTGTTTGTAACATCACGACCACGACTGTTATATTGCTTTAATAAAGTTGTACATGTCCTCTATACTATCCATACATAACCCTATAACCCTAGCCCCAGGTCTAAGTGGACACACTAATAATTTGTTAGCCTTGCTCTCTAACGTTAGCTACGTTACTTACCTTGAAAGTTATGGATAAACTCTTCGTGGAAAAATTTATATCCTTTATCCAGTTTGTTCCTCTTTGTGACGTAGTTTTCCTCCACGACTCTTGTCACGTCGGCAAAGGTGATCTTTGGCAAACCCGTGAGGGAAGTTGTTGTTGTTGTTGTTGTTCTTTGCTGTTTTAATGGCGGCCGGCATCTAACGTTAAGGTGCATTACCGCCACCTACTGTACTGGAGTGTGGGCCTGAATCTGCTACCTTCCAGGCCAAAAAAAAATTATTTTTTTCAACACACTAATTAGATTCTATTAATTAAACCAGTTACTCTCAAATAATTTCATACACTTCCATTGTTATGACCATTTTAAGTTGTTGTTGTTCTTCTTCGCTCTGGTTTTTTGGCGGATTGGCAAACCAACGTTAAAGGTGCATGTCCGCCACCTACTGGTCTGGAGTGTGGAACGCACACGGTTATGGATTACGGCTATAATTTAGAGGAAAAAAAAAATCAACATTCAACTCGGCCTTCAAATTTTCAAATTCTTTCCACTAGTCTTGTCTTCTTTAAAAACTTAAACAATATTTCATAAATTCTTGCCTCCATTGATCCATCTCCTAAAAGTGTCTTTAAAGATATACTTTATATCCCAACCGTTCCAGTTCTTGGAACATCTGATATCTCTCCCTCTCATACGCGACACACAATAAAAGCACATGCTCAACCGTTTCTGATATTCCGCATTTATCACAATTACCCGTTTCATGTTTTCCGATTCTGTACAAACTATTATTTAATGCTGTATGTCCTATTCTCAATCTAGATAAGATAACCTCCTTTCTTCTATTTCCGTACTGTACTCTCCTTTTGCCAACACACTGAGGGAAGTTGTGTAGACTCTCTCCATTTTTAAATTACCCAGCTTTCTGCTGTGTTGACATTAGACAGGCAGTCTGCATTCCCTGCGATTGCGTATTTCCGGTCTCTGTGAGAAAGGTCTGTAGCAAAAGGAAAACACGTTTAGGCGCTAAATTGCTATATAAATTTATGCAGTCTGATTCGCTAAGGCTTTACATGATTAATGAAGTTACGTTGTTTTATCCTTTGTCTTAAACATCAGCATCTATGACAGCGTGTGACACACATACACAGACACTACTGATAATCAGTGTTGACCCTTTTGGAGAAGGGTCTGGCTGCAGACCTTCTCTGTGGGTAAGCTCTTCTGTCAGTACATCCCCTCTGAGGGAAAGGAAATGACGCACAAGGACGAAGAACCGTACCTAACCCTAACCCTAACCGTAGTTATACTTATGACATCATTTCCTTTCTCTAAGAGGAGATGTACTGACAGAGGAGATTTACCCACAGAGGAGATCTGCAGCCAGACTCTTGCTCTTTTGTGCTGCTTTTTGCTACTTTTGCTTGGACCCCGGTAGTTGCCGTTCATTTTTATTATTTTTCTTTACCTTGTTTGATTAGGAAATACTGGGGGCGCATTTAAGGTAAAAGAAGTCACACCTCCTACGCTATGTATCGTGATGTGAAAAGTCAAACTCAAAGTAAACTTTATTATTATAAAATTTAAAGAAGAAACTGGGTGTATTCCTGATAAGGTGAGGTGTATAGGTTTGAAGCCCAGTAAGAGCCTTTGGGAGTGGATCCGAAGACTGGTACAGCGCTGTTTGGATTTGGATTGCAACTAAATTTACCCCCTATAACTCTTGTATTAGATCAACCTGAGGGTTGCTCATGTCATAGGTCACAACATTCCTCTCCCAAACGTCCAGCTCCCAGTCGTTTAAGGGCTGTTTAAACATCTCTATTCTATGTCCTGTTGTGAAATTGCAAATTATTGCATTCACTTTTTACTTTGCAGCACGTCTCAACTTTTTCGGAAATGGGGTTGTATTTATATTCCAACCTTGGTCATAGAGCTATATTTTTCACCGCGTTGTATGTGTTTATGCGCATAAATATGACGCAACGTAGCAGGAAAATATGGGGGGGAGTCTCAAAAGATGCGCTTTTCTATTCAATTTTCATAACTTTTGTAGTTTTACCGCGACAGCGCCACGTCATTAATGTGCGCCGTCGCACCATTGACGTCTGCCCGCGTATTAGCAGTCCGATTCTCTTTAGCAGCGTGGTCGGTTGTTCCTAGTTATTACTTACAAATTCTTCTTCTCGTATTCCCATGACGTTTTCCAATGAGATTATATAAAAGTGGTTGGAAATCTGGGATCAGAATCGGGGTCGATTCCAAAACGTTTGGAACCGAGCAGCAAAACAGCGATTTGTGAGGAATCAGCGGAGCAATCGCGAGACGTCTCGAGATTCGTGGGCGCCTGCGCACTTCTGGCGCGACTCAACTGAACAAGGACTTGTAGTTGGTGTGAGGAAGCTTTTTATTTGTAAACTTGCGTCTACTTTTTTGGTTATGAAACAAGAAGGACATTGCTTTTCCAAAACCAAAGTCGCCGCCGTTATTTAATTTCATTCACACGACGTATTTTTTTGGTCTGCTGTTTTTCCCTCAAGCCAAGGTAACGCAACTAACGGCGGGTCCTGTTGGAACTTGACCTGAATCGACGCGTGTAAACGTTAAAACTTACTTATGTTAAGTGGCTATTAGGTCATGTTATTTTCTAACTTTGGAGCTAAATGCTTTGTGATTTAAAAAATGATACGATAATATGGCATCTGCGTAAATGTTTTTTTTTGTTTTGCAAATTTATGCAAAGCCATTAAAAGTTTGGTAATTGGTGAGAACGTAAATGTTTAAAAAAAACTATAAAAATTGATGACATGGAAAGAGCGAGTTAAAGAGTGCGCGCGTGCGTGTTCGGTCTTTGAGCGCGCGGGAAGTGATGCTCTGACATTTGCACGTTTTGTTTATTGTTGTTGTTTTGCTCCTTCTCGGACCTTCCTTATCCTGACAACCCTGAAGTGTTGTTGCAGCCCTCAAAACGGCTTACACATCACAACATTTGAAGTTAAATGCGATCTAACTAATGTCATAACAATATTATATCAGTTCAAATGATAACGATTCGATGTGTACCGATCACAGAGTCTGCTAGGATACAATTTCGATATGAAAGAATATATGGTGGTGTAACACAATCATTTCCGTTAATATCAAATAAAATATAATTCGAAATTCTTATTCCTAAGCTACGGCTCACAGTTGCCTGTGTTATAAAAGTGTAAATCAAGTTTCATTGCCATACAATATCATATCGACCCAACAAACAACGGTTCGATCTGCTGATATCGCCAAGTCTGCTGTGATATAATATGATTGTAATTCGACTCAATTCAGTATCCAGCGATTGACTTAAGAAATCGTATTCAGATTTAACATCCCTTCCATTCATATTGAATCATGTAAAGACTTTTAAATGAAAAACATTCTTCTCTTTAATAAAGATAGACCTCCTGTTCAATAGAAAGTGATGTTACAGTATATATGAAGTTTGATCATTATTTTAGTTTTGAATCAATGCTATGCGCTCGTTGATCATTGAGTCGATGTGTGTTGCACAATGTATCATTACACCCCATTCTGTTATCCTGCTTAATAAAAGTTGTGAGAACACCAGCGGGCGTCTCCAAGAGTGACGTTACAATACGTATGATGCCTGATCAGTGCTTTCATTTTGGATTGATGCTAAATCCTTGTTAATCATTGAATCGATGTAGATTGATGTATGGACCCTAGATCTAACTCAAGTCTTGGATCTCTTTGCTAATCTGAATTCATGTTAGGCGATTCTGACAGCAAAGGGATGAGTAAAGAGCAGGACTGGGACGTGGCGGAGATGGAGGAGGCAGAGCTGCGACGATGGGTGGCGAATGCGGTGGAACACGATGAGCGGCTGGTGAATAGGAAGCTACAGCTGGCAAAGCTAGAGGAACTGGTGAAAAAGAAGGAGAGGGAAGCCAGCCACAGCCGACTGGTCTTCAGCAGTGCATGGCAGTAAGTGGTCTGGCCGTGAGTGCTGATCTAAGGTCAGATTCTCCTGTCTTTGCTTCTTTGACATGACGCATAGGGATGTAAATCACAAGTTAAATCACAATACCATATTATATCGGTTCAGTGGACAGCGATTTAATGTCACAAAGTCTGATACTTTACAATTTTGATTTGATTCAGTTCAGTAGCCAGTGTTTAAAATGAAACTATGTTATATGCTGTTTTAGCACAATCAACTTCATGTTTTCATTTTAGATTGTTGCTAGGGGCTTGTTGATATTGAATTGATGTATCATTCACCCTTAATGACAAGCATTGAGGTCAAAATGTAGCCTTAAGATTCTATGTTACTTGTACCGAACCATGCTGTACCTTGTCTATCAAGACTCTTCACACACAACATCCCCAAACATTGAAAAAAGACATCAGATTTATACTTCCGTGTTAACTAATTGCATTTTGCACATCAAAGTATACAAAATATAAACTGACCATTTGAATCTTCAATTGAAGAAGCCCGCTATCCCTCATTGAAGGGTAAAATGATGCCAAAGCTGGATCACCTTAGAATCTTAAAGCTATGTGAAATATGGCTTTTAAAGCAGTTTTAGGTGTATTTGTATATTTAAGAAAAGTTATTTTAACTGTCATTACACTTATAGTGACTGAAGTCATTTTTCTTCCGGATCAGGTCAGTCCTGGAGTGTGAGTCTGTGATTAAAGGAGTGTACAGAATGGTGGGACTGGATTATCGGGAAACTGACTCAGAAGAAGAAGAAGAAGAAGGAGCGAGTAACTCGCCGGAGATAGTTGTCCAGATCCCTGATGATGATGATGTCATATCTGGTGATGATTTGGATGGTAAGAAATGGAATTATTATCTGCACGTCTAAATGTTGCTGATGCACTGTTTTTGACATGGTGTCTTACATGCTTCAGCCATTCTGGGGAGCTGGAAAACACTAGTCATTACAGAAATGTTGAGCGTTTATGTCATCATTGTGCGTGTCAGTACTTAATTCCAAAAAAAATGTGTTCAGTTTAATCATCTTCAGATGTCAGTTTAGTCATTACACATTTGACTTTTGACCAGCTACTGGCACGCACGCACTAGGGAGCATAAACGCACTATTAATGCATATAACTATTTATATGACTAATAAATAAATAAAGACACATGAAACTTATTGGATGTGATTGAAAGTGGATTGATCTTCTTGAGTAACAGATTTTTTGCTTTCTTTCTCTCTTCCATATGACCCTTTCAACAGAAAGAGCACCTTTGGAAGATGAGACAACTGTAAGAGAATATATATATATATATATATATATATATATACATATATACATATATAATATATATATATATATATATATATATATATATATATATATTCATCACTACATAAAATCTTCCAAAATATGCACATATGGCTGCTAAGATCTCCTCATCCCTCATTGTATTTTCTTCCTCTCCCAGGTCCCAAAAGGTCAAAAGCCTTGGAAAGGTTCTGACCGGTCCAGCTCCTCCAGAATACTGACAGCTGTCAAACACTCTGACAAGTCCAAGCTATTAGCCCCTTCATCCCCCAGTTCCACCTCATCCAGCTGCGATACAGAATCTCTTGAAGTTCCGGTCAGTAAAACATCTGCTTCTGCTGCACAAAATGTTAAGACTCCGGCGGGTACCACCAGTGCTGCCTCCATCTCTCGCCCTGTTGTGTCTGATGCCTTAACACGGACAGCAACCTCAAATACCACAAACGCTAACACTAAACAAGGTGATATATTTCAACTGGTTTGCCTTAGCATCCCTTTGTTTTGAACCGAACTAAAGTTGTGTGTCTTGTTTGCCATTGCTTGCTTGTAGACGCCCCAGCCTCCCAAAAGGTGGCGTCTCAGCCTGGAGATGTCCAAGGGGAGCTGGAGTTGAAAGTTGACATGGCTGTACTTGGAAGGCGGAGGACGAGAACTTGGCACCCGGGCACAATTTTGGAAATCAGACAAACAAGTAAGCATGGTGCACTGAAAAATGCAGAAATGGACCCTTTTTTTTAGAAAGACATATTTTATCATCTTCCTTTCCAAATGACTTCATCTTCTGTTGTCTCTAGAATCTCTCTCCAAGCGGTCTGAAAATGTAAAGATGCTTCTGCAACATATTTATTGCCCTGTCTGAGGGTCATTTTAAGTTCATTTTAAAGTTTTGGCTCCACAAGACAAGATATATCTCTGTTTGATGGCATGATTTTCATTCCTTCAACACAGGCAATGGATCTAAGTATAAGGTCAGGTTTGATGGGAATAAAGGGAAGAGTTTGCTGTCTGCTCATCACCTGGCATGTGTGGATCCTCCTAAGCTGAAGGATCTGTTTGTGGGTTGTCGGGTTGTTGCATGCTACAAAGAAGACGACCAGACTTGGTTCCATTCTGCTATTGTGGCAGAGATGCCTGAGCGGAAAAACCGTTTGAGGTGTGTGTTCTGTGCTTCTGATTACACTCTAAAGGTGTTTTGTTGTTATACATAAAATGCAACTCAATTCTGCCTGCGCTCAACTCAGAGCAGGGATTTTGCTTGCGAATGCTCCATTGCGTGCTCAGAATTTTGGCACAAAATAACACCATACATTTTTAGACAGACGGCGCAGCTTGTATAAAATCCCACCTTGAATTCTGCACGTGCCTGGCACAAGCGCTACCTTTCCGACATACAATAGGAGTGTCATAAAATATCAGGCAAATTTAAGCATCGGTCTGATGCCGATGACTTAAATAAAGGAATTATCGTCTGGCAGCAGCAACCATATCGTTTCTTCATTATCCCTACATAAAGACTGTCATGTCATCATCCCCTTTTTGTCCGGTTCCAGTTAACAAGTTTTTACTACACAAAAGGTCCTGAAAAGAAAGTATACAGGCGCTATTCTGAAGGATGGATCAGCAAGAAAAACTCTGTAAATTTCCATTAGTAGCAGAGAATTTTAATATCACTTGCTCTGGTAGGGCCTAAATCCACTCATTAGGAAAGCCATAAGTTGATTATCTGCTGCTAAATTTCCCTTAAATAAGTTTGGAGAAAATAGTGAGCACACTACATTGATTTACAGCACAAACCCTACCTAATTATACAGTTTTCTAATTATTTTAGTGCATTTCTTTAACAATAATAATAATAATAATAATAACATTTATTTACATAACACCTGGATAAAAATGCTGCCCAAAATACTTTACATTGAGAAGAAAATCTGCAGTTTAAACCATAAGTATCAATATAATACATAACTATATATATAGGTGCATGATAATGGAGTCTAGTAATAATGTCACTTTTTAGATCAAATAATTAACAATAAATTAACTGATATAAAAACTGTTGCTAGTGGCAGCTTTAGTTGATTGCCTGCCACCAGCTAACTGCACACACTCACCAGATTCCCAGAGTGTAACACTTAAGATCTCTGATGTTTCAGGTTCCTGGTGTTTTTTGAAGATGGCCGTCCAGCATACGTTGCCCTGCCAGAACTTCATCTAATCTATAAACCTCGTAAGTAGTTTTCCTAACTGGGGTTGCTGGATTCATTCATTATTAGCATCATCCTTTTCTTCTTCCTTTCTTTCTAACTTAAACTTCTTCCGCTGTTTTTGTGGTACACACACCGTTCGTTATTTACAAATTTTAGCTCATTGAGGAGTCCTGGGCCGTTGCGTTTCTTTTTAGATTCCTGATTAAAGATTCAAGAGTTTTTTGTCCACCAGCCATATACAAAGAACACAGAGAGCTGAATAGTGTTATCTGGTGCCAAAATGGGGTGACGTTTAACATCACAAAACAAATGCCCAACTGCAATTTATAAGTTAAAAAAAAAGTTGTGTCCTGTTTTGGTCACAAGGGGGCATCACCATTAAGGAGAACTGTACTACTAATTTTCATGGGGTTAGCCCATTCCTGATGGGAACATTAATTCAACAACCCACAGTTTAACAGCTAGTTCAGTTATAATCAATATGTAGTCAATATATTTTTTAAGTGTATCATTTCTTTCATCTTAGATCCCTTTCTTTCTTTCTAAACTTTCTACATTTTTAGCACAGCAATAAGGCAGTTTCTTCAAGAGCTGCCCATCTAGTTTTCCATTTCTATCCCCTCCTTCAACATTTTCTGACCACCGCTGCTGCAAGATCTCTATCGCCACAGACCAACTCTCTTGTCTCTTTCCTTTCCTCCTTTAGTGAAGAACAATTATGATGACATAGAGGACGAGGCTTTTCGGGTGGAGCTGAAGGAGTACCTGCAGACGTATCCGCACCCCATCTCTGTGATCATGCGGGTGGGGCAGGAGTTTAAGGTGGAGCGTGACGGCTGCTTTGAACCTTGCACCATTGTCAGGTTGGACGCCAGCCTGGTCTACATCTCTTACAAGGTGCGACCTGGTCGGTGGCTTTAAGCCATGAAGTGCCTTTTCTGCATTATTGGAAGCCCTGCTTAACTGTGAGCATGACACTGCCCGAGACTGTTCCATTTTAATTTGCCATATTAGCAATTTTCATGATTTTCCCGTATTAACGGCAGCTCTGCCAAAGCGAGCACAGCTCTAAATTTGGAATTACGGCTATTTTCTAGGTTTTCTGTAGTAATTGAAGCTTTGTTAAAGTGTGAGCACAACTCCACGTTTGGCCCTACATTGTCCAGTCCCTTTGGAATAATAGTCACTGTGTGTTTATGTTCTTGGTTGTGTTGTATAATTTCAGAAAGATGAACTACAGGAGTGCATATATAAAGGATCAAACAGATTGGAGCACATCCAGCGAATTAAGAAGCGACTGGCCGAGGAGAAAAAGACAAACTCTACAAGCAGAGGTGGTGTGTCTGTTATTACATTTACATTTACGGCTTTTACCAGACGCTCTCATTGAGAGGGAGCTGAGCTGAGTTTGGCTGGGAGATGTGTCTCTGAAGAAATCTCAAAATGAGGCTATAAGAGGTTTCTTAAAATCCAGAGCACGTTACGTTTCCTAACTTTGGGTTAAGGGTTTTGTTCAGGATTCAGTTTTTTTTACTGTTACACCAGGAGTGTCCAGTACCGATCCTGGAGGGTTTCCATCATACCTGGTGAGTCAATTCTGTTGAGCTTCTAATCGAGACAAGTGGTCAGTGTTCTGAATTATGATGGAAATCCTTCAGGACCGGAACTGGACGCCACTGGCATACGCTAAATAGATTCAGTTTCACAAAATAATCTTGGAATGTGTGAATGTGTAAGAAAGAGGGACAGAAGTGTGCTGTGGTGTGTTCACAATCACAAATAATCGCTTGTTTAAAAAAGGTATTTTGGTTGGTAAATACCTCTGATTGCTTCCTCTTGCATTTTCTCCCTAATACAGGTTTTTACAACCCAAAACCTACAGCCACTACCTCAACTACAGTTATGTCAAAAAGTGTTGCTGTAAATCCACAAGCTCCACAAAGTGTTAGTCAGGTGACTAACACAACCAAAACTACGCCACTAACTACAACCCGGTCAACAACCCTGTCCCAGTCTCCAGCTATTCGCCAGTCTCCAACTACGGCCCAGTCTCCAGCTATGCGTCAGTCTTCAACTACGGCCCAGTCTCCAGCTATTCGCCAGTCTTCAACTGTGCCCCAGTCTTCAACTACTGCCCAGTCTCCAGCTATTCGCCAGTCTTCAACTGCACCCCAGTCTTCCACTACTGCCCAGTCTCCAGCTTTTCGCCAGTCTTCAACTGTGCCCCAGTCTTCAACTACTGCCCAGTCTCCAGCTATTCGCCAGTCTTCAACTGCGCCCCAGTCTTCAACTACTGGCCAGTCTTCAACCAGCGCCCAATCTCCAGCTATTTGCCAATCTTCAACCAGCGTCCAGTCTCCAGCTATTCGCCAGTCTTCAACCAGCGCCCAGTCTCTAGCTACTCGACAGTCTTTAAATACCGCCCAGTCTGCAACTAAAGAACCGTCACCAACTATGACACCTTCCCCAACTTCTGTACGGCTTCCAACTACAGCAGAACAATTTTCTTTGCCAGAATTTCAGCCAACGGTCACCCTGTACAGAATTAATTGGCCTCATGATGTTCCTAAAAGAGGGTGAATTTTTAAGCTTGTAGTTTTCCTGAGTACGATTTTTGAGATAAATGCCACAAATGTGCATGTACTGCTTGACAACAAACCTCGACTCTCTCTTCCCACAGCCTTAAACGGCCATTACCTTTAGAGGAAGGCGTGTCCCATGATGCTCCCCTGTTGGCAGTTAACGTCCGAGGGAAATACGTGCCCCACCGTTGCAGTCCATCCTGCGTGGACCACGTCAGGCCAGTGGAAAAGGGCTGTTTCCGGGGAGAAAACCCACTCTGCATCCCACTGAAGCACGACTTCCAGCGCATTGTGGGTCGTAAGCGTGAGGATACCAAGGTGCCTAGTGAAGTTTGCATGGCTTTTACGTTTGCTAAAATGAGTCTGTTATTTTTGCTGAACATTGTAGTCAGGGGTTGAAGTCTGGCTCAGTTCTGTCTCCACCATTACCATCAATAAGCACCTAAGCCTAACAAACACAAATGCCCATTGCTTGGTCACTAACCAGTGCTAGTGTTGAGCTAGCTAAATGCTCATTTTTGCTAGCGATGGACACTAACATGACACCTTGCAAGTTGCTAGCTGGGGAAATTAGCACTGCCTAGTGTGTAATTTAGCCTCAAAAACACAGACCTCTTTTGTTAGGTCTGGGCATTTTCCATGGGAATTAGCATTAAGCTAATGGAATTTACCCTGAAAAACACAGACTTCCATTACTAGGTCACCAATGCTAATTTGTGCTAACTAAATACTAATTTCCGTTAGCTAATTTTAAATTACCGCTAGCTAAATACTGATTTCTGTTAGCTAGATGCAAATTTTCGCTAGCTAAAAGCTAATTTTTGTTAACTAAATGCTAATTTCCGCTAGCGTTTATGCTAACATCGCACATTGCAGTTTGCATAGGAAATTAGAATTCCTTAGGAGAAATTAGCCATTAGTGTAGTGAAAATTAACATCAAAAACACAAGCCTTCATTGCTGGGTCACTAACCAATGCTAATTTCTGCTAGCTAAAGGCTAAAATTAGATGCTAACATCTCACATTTCAATGTGTGGAAATTAGCATTAGTTAGAGTAAATTTGTGAGCCTTTAATTTGTGGAAATTAACCACAAAATTTACAGTCCAGATTTGATAGCTATATTTAATATTATATAAATATTTTTCCCATAGCTTTCATCTGTTTTTATTAACTTTCTGTTGGTGGAATTTTTGTGGTCTTCAGATGCACTTCCACGTATACTACCGCGCTCCATGCAGACGGAGACTGTGCACCATAGCGGATGTGCAGACCTTCCTTCTCGAGTCACATTGTGACTTTCTCTTCCTGGAGATGTTCTGCATGGACCCTTTCGTGCTGGTCAAGCGAGCCCCGCCGCCCTCGTCCGCCTACACCCGCCCGTATCTGTCCCTGCCCGACTTCTCACATGGGAAGGAGGTGATGCCTGTGTCCTGCATTAACGAGATCGACTCCACCCTTCCTCCTTTCATGACCTACACCAGCCACAGGCTCCCCGCTGCCGGCGTCTTCATCAACACCAGCCCTGACTTCATGGTGTGCTGTGACTGTACTGACGGCTGCCAGGACAGGTCTGTGGGATATGACAAGGGCTGGGCAATATGACCTCAAATCAGTATCATGGTTAATTGAACGTTTTACCTTGATCACAGTTCATTAATAATTATTTAGAGCTGGGGGTTTTTGGTTCATTTTTTGTCCTCATAATTCACTGACAAGGTTTGTAGTGTAAATATGCTCAGCTACTAAAGCTGGCATATTTTTATGTAATGAAAGAGTGCATATCTTTGTGACGGAGATAAAGGCAAAGTCATTTTCATGGGCAAGTGCACAGTACGATCTGAATGTCGGTTTCAACTGATTTCTGATTTATTGTACAGGCCTAAATTGAGTCCTCAACTTGTCTTGTAATTTACATTTATATTTAGCAGATGCTCTATCCAAATTTTGTCTCCTGATTACAGGGACAGTCCTCCTGGATCAATTTGGGGTTAATGGTCTTGCAAATGGTGTTTTTTAGTTAGGTTCTCCTGATAATCAAACCTCCAGGTTTATGGTCACTCTAATGGTGGAGAATTAAATGGGTGTATCCACACCAATTCAACGATCAGTGAGTCCATAGCATCAGTCCAAAATAAAAACAACAGTTCAGACATCATACATAACGTCCCTCACCAAGCAAGCACAGAGACATCAGATGCTTTCTGGGTTTAAGTGTCTTGCTTAAACCCAGTGGTGGTAGTTCTCTCAGCAGGATAGAGCTAGATTTGAACCCACCACCTCTTGGTCTGTAGGCCACTACTAGCCAGACCCAAAATGTTTTCCAACTGTGATTGTAGCAATCACTGCTTTTAATTATTTCTTCTTCCCACTCGTTGTTATTTCAAGTTAGAGGTCATGGCTTAAATGTTCTATCGCTCAGTGAGAAGATCAAGGGTATTGGGTTAGTTAGGCCTCATATGAGTGGGTGTGGTTTTGAATTTCCTTCTGTTGAAGGAAACATAAGTGTTCTGATTGGTGATCAATGTGAATTCATTGCAGGTTAAAGTGCGCCTGCCACAGGCTGACCATCGAAGCCACAGCATTGTTCCCCGGTGGCCCTGTGGACATTATGGCTGGATACACACACAAACGTCTCACCAGATACCTGCCGACTGGGTGAGTTTACGCTAATGTAGTCAAAACTTCCCTAAATACCATTAATCAGAGAGATTTGCAAAATACACTCATTATTAGTTGAGTCATTTACCTGCTGCCTTAAAATTTCGTATTTGTATTTGAGAGAATGTTTAGGCCAGAATGTGGGCCCAAACAGAATCTTTTGAGACGCTATCTAATTATTTTAGCCATTTTCTATTTAGTAAATGGTGTAAATACAGTGACATGTTCAAGGTTTAAGGTACATCAGTCGCTTTATACATGTACAAAGTATGATGAGACAGTGTTTCCCCATGGCCCCTGTGCAACATATAGTAACACTGAACATTACATTCAACAGGACAAAAGGTGCAACAAGCAACACAATAAATACAGAACGAACGCAATAAATACAGTAAGAAAGTGACATTAAGTGAAGAGACCGAGTGTAAACAAGTATTGCTTAGTGTATGTTTTTAAAGCACATTGGCAGCATCAAAGCATCTTATAACAGATGGAGTGCAAGAGCATCACAATACAAAACAATCACAATAAATAGACAGAACAATAAATACACAACACTCCAGTACTAGTTGAAGGTGGGGATGTAAACCTTAATGACTGATATTGCACATGATTATTATACTACACAGGTTAAATGTAGAACTGAAGGCATCATTGGAAGAAAGGAGAATTGCATTTAAAAGGACAGTTGTGATAGGTATAATTAAAGGGGTAATATGAAGGAAAATAGGTAATAATTATTCAATTAAATTTATCGACTAATCAATAAAATGATCATAACAAATGATATTGATAGAAAGGCAGTTGTTAGTGAGTAAGGACCCCTAATCGCTTTCGCGGGTCCTGTTGTTCCGCAGAGTGTACGAGTGTAACCCCAGGTGCCACTGTAATCCGTGGATGTGCAGTAACAGGCTGGTTCAGCATGGCCTCCAGCTGCGTCTGCAGCTCTTCATGACCCGAGACAAGGGCTGGGGCATCCGCTGCCTGGATGACATCTCCAAAGGGACTTTCGTATGCGTTTTTACAGGTAAGATGGGTTTTAGGCGCAAAGTCAAAGCCCCCTAGAAGTCGGCAATGTAAATATTTTGTCAGAGACTAAATGTTTTGGTCAGAGAGTGTGCATGTCAGTAACAGGATAAGACAAATAAAAGCTTTTGGTAAGGATGAGGAACCAATTGATCTCGTGAGGAATTATGTATAAGGGGAATCATAAATATAGTATTTTCTAGCAGTTATACTTGCTTAGTCCAGATGTTCTCACTAGCAGATGAGAGAAGCTGAAAGCTGGATGGGGGTTTGGTAAGCAGCTGTGTATCTGAAGAACTTTTAAGTATTAGTTCTCAGTTTGCTCTTTGCCTAGTCAACAGAAGCCAGTTTTCATCGCAATCTTCTCCTCCATAGGTAACGTAGTCTCAGATGACTTGGCAAGCATGGATGCCATGTCTGGCAACGACTACTTGGCTAACTTGGACCTCATTGAAGTGGTGGAAAATCTGAAGGAAGGCTACGAAAGCGAAGCCTATTGCTCGGACAGGGAGGAGGAAAATGACAAGAAGACTCTTACAACCATGACAACAGGAGCATCTCAAAAGCATGCTGTGTTATGGGGGAACTCGGGCTCTAGCAGCTCTGAAGGTATTACATGTCTTTTTTCATCATTCCTTTTTTCCCTATTGACATTAATTCAACCATCAGTTATTAGTTTTGCTTCATATTCATTATTTTGTATTCTTTTTTTAGAAAATGAGTCCAAACATCAGAAGTATGAAGAAAGTAAGAGGGAAGGTGATGGTCATTCTGAAGATGATGACGATGACATTGATGATAAGGATTATATGGCTAGCTCGGACACGGATGATTCTTCAGACACCTGTCCAAGGACTTACGCCACACGGAAGAATGTTCAGAACAGTAAGACACAGAGATCATATTTCTGAAGCTTAAAAGTTCACGTAGGAGTTTGGTTTGAACCTGATGCAATATCTGAAGACTTTCAAAAATAGATTTACATTTTCTGTTAGAGCAGGGGTCGGCAAATGATGGTCTGTGGGCCAAATGCAGAGTGTAAACTTCTTTTACTGGTCTGCAGTCACACTGTAGCATCCTCGCTTTTCTTCCCAAACACAAGTTTAATCACAGTACGATATTATATTGATTCGGTAGACAACGATATGATGTGTGCCGACATTACAAAGTCTACTACAGTGTGATTTTGATTTGTTTCAATTCAAGAGGCAGCGATCAATATGAGAATAATATCAAATCACAAAAGAAGCAAGCACACAAATCTTACCAATGTAGCTGTGATGGATCCAGTTGTCTGATCTTGAGTTGATCTGAAGTTGAGTAAAGTCATAAATATAGGCTTTTGGATTGATACGTTTCTTGACCCTATTTTATGAAAAGACATGACATCAAAAATTGGTCCAAACCGTGTAATATACTAGGATCATAACATGCCCAAAGCTGTTATCTAACATGTTTCTTTCCTTCTGTTAAATCACTGAAGACACAACAAACAACGTCCAAGTCCCATCCCCTGGAATCTCACAGGACCAAATGGAGGTACCCTCTGACATGGGAAAACAGAAGAGGATAAAAGGTCAGTTTCTTTTAAATATTTGGTATATTTAATGTATTTATTGCAGTTGTAAAAGCTCCTTAGTTGCAATCTTTTACATCTCATTGATTCTTTCCCCGGTCCAGGAGACCTTTCATTGCCTGTGGCCAGAAAGTCCACAGGGTGTTTTGCTGTCAAGTCAAGCCACAGGAGGGTGAAACCCGCAAAAGCTTCAGATCCAGAGGAAACAGGCACGAGTGGCAGAAGTACCAGGAGGCTGTTCAATGGGGAGAAGGCCTGCTACCTTATTGACGCCAAGAATGTGGGCAACATTGGACGTTTTATAAATGTGAGTGAAAACAATGGAGCCCGTGACGTGAAAATCCAGTGTGCTTCCAAACTTCAGTATCAGTGTAGTTTCAAGCTTAAATGAGCAATTAGAAATTTAATATGAATAGAGACTTTAGCATCAGGCCTTTAACTGAAGGGCCATTTTAAGGATCCATTTATGGACATGAGAGAAATATTGTTCCTGTATAAATGAAATATATTTCAACATGCATCAACCCCCTCTCCTCCCCTCTCCACAGCATAGCTGTAGTCCCAACTTGTTTGTTCAGAACGTGTTCGTGGACACGCATGACCTCCGCTTCCCATGGGTTGCATTCTTCGCCGGCAAGTGAGTGCATCTACCGTTTGTTGTTTTCTTGCAGGTATGTCTAACTTTTTGGAAGAAATCCACCAACTGTTTTGAACAAAATTCTCTCTTTCAGGCGTATTAGAGGTGGAACAGAGCTGACGTGGGACTACAGCTACGAAGTGGGCTCCGTGGAGGGAAAAGTGGTCCTTTGTTGCTGTGGCTCCTCTGAGTGTAAAGGAAGGCTCCTATGAATGGCCCCGCGACCTTGTTTTCTGATTTGTTCCCTGTGATACATCAGTATTCATTTCTTTATACAACATGTATTTTGATACTGGATTGGATTAATTTACTGAATTTAGAACTGACACCTTCGCTGCTGGCTAATGAGCTAAAATGCACACTAAAATGCACACTAAGTAGCATTTTAAGATATTTTGTGTGCATTATGGTTAAAAAAAGATATGCTTTATGAATGGATTTACGGATTTCTATCCTATGTGGTCCCTTGTATTTCTCAGATAGATATTTCTCAATTAGGACGGGAAAACAACTCAGAATTGCATAAATATGTCTGACAAGTGTTTGTTTCATTATTTTGTATTTTGCTAATAAAAAGCAAAAAAATAAAGTGTTTTACTTTGAGTATTGTTTTCAAAGTCAATCTGAAAGTGTTTAATAAAGATTTATTAGTCCACTCCTATCAAAAGCTGAAGTTAATCACCAAGCATCTTTCTGGAGCGCACACTAGACGGACTTAATAGTACGCCCCTACAGCACGCCGTCGTAGCTTGTGTGCTATTCTGGTGCACTATTTAGGGGGCTAGTGTGCGCGAATTCGAACGCAGTCGCTTCGCTGGTGGTTCGTTCGCTTGTTCACGATTTCGGGGAGGACGACAAATCGACAACTGAAGCGCCATCACGGATTTTCTTTGGGATAAACGCACGGGCCTCGCCGCTAAAACGGTAACCAAATAGATGGCTTTGTACGTCGTCGAATTAGTAAGAATTCTGAGAGATATGACGAACTGAGCGCCTTCGTACGTTGTTTTGTGTGTGCAATCCCCTCTGCTAACCTGCTCGATGCTAAGATGGCGGCTAATGGGAACGCCATATTCTGTTCCCGAAATGGCTCCCCGATCCCTACGCAGTGCCCTATATGTACCTCATTAGAGGTACAGGTTTATACGCACTACGCGGAACACCGCATGCCAAATAGGGACCATTTTTTCCCTGTCAAGCGTTTGCCTAAATGAGCGAAGCGCCTGCCGTTTGGAACGGAGCTGCACTGCGTAGAGCGTTTTTGTAGTGCACTTCGAAGTGGTCATGGAGCAAATTCAAACGCACCATGCGTTTGTAAGGCGCCGTTCGGTTAGCATGTTAGCAAAACAACAATTTCGCATTTTGTGGTTTCGTTTGGTTCTTTCTTTACTTTTGACACATAACCGTACAAATTTTCAACATTGGTTAAGAGTTGCCAGTTAACAAGACATTTAGAAACAAAACAACTGTGACGTTACAGAATTGTTTTGCTAGCTAGCATACTAGCCCGACAGCTAACCTTATTTCAGTTTTTGCGTATTTTCGGTTTATCGCCATAGGCTGAGATTATATCTGACAGGCTACATATATTCGAGAATGAGCAAATATAGAAGTCCACCTCGGGCTAATTGTTACGCAGGCTAAAATTGCCTGTAATCTTTATTAGCTAACGTACATTTTAAACCGACCCTCGAGGAATATGCATATATGCTAGTATTTCTGGAAATTATAATGTCATAGTAAATATTGTATTAGATTGAGTCGTAGTACGTGTGAAAGCAAACATTAGAAGATACAGGTCAGTTAGACCAAAATACGTCAAACGGTCTTGAATGCAAAACAGACGGTGACTTCATGAAAAACAGACAAATGAGTAATAATCATGATAGAAATGGACATTTATTTCATA
This sequence comes from Distichodus sexfasciatus, assembly GCA_032718565.1. Taxonomy (NCBI): domain Eukaryota; kingdom Metazoa; phylum Chordata; class Actinopteri; order Characiformes; family Distichodontidae; genus Distichodus; species Distichodus sexfasciatus. The sequence continues at coordinate 2,396,546 of JAVGVS010000023.1, read as the reverse complement.
GGTGAGAGAGCTGCTTCTTGGGCCGCTGACAGGTTAAGATTTTGTTTCTCATTGCGTTTTTAATGTTTACTTTCCACCAGCAAACTGTTAAAAAATCACCGGGTCTAATATGCAGCAATCGATCCCATTTAACGTAAAGTGTATTGAATAATAATGTTGTCTCCATATGTATAATTTCTATTATCTCATATTGACCGAGATTTTCTCATATTTCACACTTTTCGACATATCATCTTGTCCAGACGAGTAGCAGTAATTTCAGACATATTTACCCACATTTTGGCACACATTTGTTGATAGCAGTACCACAGACCACCTAGGCCAGAATAGCCCACTTAGTTCGGGTTCAAGCTACAAATGATTCAGTAGAAGTATTAATAGATGTGGTTGGCATGTTAAAGGGGCCTAGAAGCCTTTCCAACGTGTGTTTTGTAACATATAGATACTATACATTAATAACAAAAATGAGAAAAATGGAATGCAATCTTTTTCTCCTTTGCAGTATTGCTAATTAATATTAGCCAAATATGGCAGTGATACAAGACTAATGAGCTACATTTGGTACCAAGGAAGGGCCTATTTGACTTTTTCAGTACTGAAACTGAGGCCGTTTTTTGGGAATCGGCTGATACTGAGTACTAATCTGATGTACATTAAAAAGATGCATTGTCTTTCATTAATGCGCTGATAGAGACTTACAACAACATACATATACTATACATATAAATACATTTTGTTTTACAAAATTACAGACATTTACAATAATAAATAATTCCATTCATGTGTATAAATATGTCCTGGATACATTTTGTTTTATAAAATGTATAGATATGTATTTGGCTATACGTTAATGGAATCTATACATGAGTAGTAATTTATAAAATCAGCAGATTACTGGATTATGTTCATGCATGCTAATTTAGAAACAAAGCACATAATTTAATGGACTAGATTGGACCACTGTTGGGAATTGTTGCTGGTTCCAGCTGCTATCAAATCCATATGCTAGTATCTGTTATTGGTATTGGAATTGGTGCATCTCTTTTTGGTAGAATGCTGTGATCTGAATCTCTGAAACCATGTGGACAGTATGTAACCATAAGTCTGAGGGTTTGAGTCTCACGAGAACAACAAACACTGTTGGGCCCCTGAACAAGACCCTTAACTCCACATGGCTGCAGGGTGACTGTCCCTGTAATTAGGAAATGGAAGTTGCTGTGCTCTGATACATTTTTCTTTCTTAATGTGTCCCCTGTGTAATCATGCATTCCACCGTGGAGTGGACTTGCGGTGAAGACCTAGCTTTTACGTCAGCCTTGTGGTTTTATGCCCCTTGAAATTTAGATGCCTTCCATCTATAATAGTAATATGTCAGGGGTGGCTTTGGATGGTGTGGGTCTAGTTTTTAAGATACTCCGATATCGGTCTGGACAGCTAATCGAAAATGAATTGAAATTAACATTCAGAGCCTTTAACTGATGTAATTTTGCCCATGACAGTTATTTAGATCATTTGTTAAATCCTGTTAATACTTTCGCAAGTGTATGTTCATGTCTCCTTAAAAACATTCTACTGAATGTGTTGTCATCTAACTGTGTGTTGTTTCATGTTGTGTCCTGGTTCAGATGCCGTACTCTAGGCGGTACCCGTCCTCGGAACGCGCCAGTCGCAGCAGCTATCAGGACCGGTACCGGGATCGAGACAGGGAGAGAGGGAGGAGACCGCGGCACCGTCGCACGCCTTCATTCTCTTCCAGTACCGAGCGAGAGAGAAGGGGGCGAGGACACAGGCAGGACGGAGGCTATGCACGCTCCAGGAGGTAACGTCTATCAGAATCTGGCAAGACCAAAATCTGATATCATAATCTCATGTCATAATCTCATATCATTTCATATCCTGATAAGGATATATATATATATATATATAGTAGCTGTAAACAGTGTATTTTGCGACACCACGAAATAAACAGTACAATACGCTGAAATTTCATACGATATATTAAATGATCAGACTTCAAAGATATTTTACATATTACAATATACAAATTGTGTTCTGGAGTTTTATAACCCTACACAAATAATTATTTTTGTAGTGTTTGTGCGATAAAACAATAGAGAATTTTTTGTGGAATTAAGCTGCATAGCAGTAATTATTATGTTTGTGATGTCCCCATTCTGGAGTTTTATGACACTAAACAATTGTTTATTTGGTTTCCGATCCAGCTACGACAACCGTTCAACAGACCGCCGGCCGTACGACAGACGATACGGCGAGAACTACCGCAGACCGGACCACAGCCGAGATCGGGACCGGGACCGAGAGCGGGACAGGGAACGGGAACGCGGCACACCGTGCAGCTACTACTCACGAGACGCCTCGCCCAGCTACGACTACCGACGGGCCCACGAACGGGAGCGCGAGGACTCATACCGGCAGAAAGGCAGCAGGCGTAAGCACAAACGAAGGCGGCGTAGAACCAGGTCCTATAGCCCATCCTCCTCGGTGAGTACTTCCTACCCCAAGATCTGCTCCTTGCCTGTTCTCCTCTCTCTCTCTCTCTCTCTCTCTCTTTCTTTTTAGCTCTTGCTGTCTCTTTTTTTTTTTTTAACCCTCTTTCTCCCAACAGCTCCCGGAATTGGTAAGTATGAACTCTTTTGTTTGTGTTTTTTGCTTTCTTTGGATGGTTGATTGGTTTCATTTTTTAAGTTACTTGTATTTATATGTTTTGGTGTGAATTAGTAAAAGAGAGGTTCATTTTTGGTTTTAAACAACCCAATATTTGGGAATCTTGCGTAAAGAAAAGTTCACACGTGCTATATGTTGAATTTTGTAGTTTGGGTGAAAGCCCGTCTATAATTTTGATCATGTTTAGTCTTTAAATAAGAGACTTTATCTAAAGTAAATCATTATTTCCTCTCTATTTTCACACCTGACACTTTATTTTACAAACTTGGTATTGACAGAGAAAGTACTTAGATCTTTCTTCCTCCGTTATTTCTTCACACGATAGATACAGCCATTTCTTTTCCTCCTTCAAACTGTTATTTGAATATGTGTGTTATGAGTAAATGTTTATGATGCAGGATTGATGTGACTTTTTGTCAGGGACACTAAGCAGCGGGTTGAGGGGGAGTGCATAGAAAAGAAAGAACGAAAGAATGAATGAAAGAAAATGCAAATGAGCAAGAAAAACAGGGACCAACTGTGATCTTTGACTTGTTCCCTTGCACTATATCCCTATCGTTATATATATCTCCTCACGTGGTGTCAAACGAATCGGCCCCATGATCACCAAACCTACCTCCGAACGTCGACACAACGCTCTTCGGGCCGCCCCCTCATCCGCTCTGACCCCCTCTCCGCCCCACCTGCCCCCCCCCATCCCTGCCTCTCTCCTCCCGCCTGTGCGGTCGGGCCGCGAACCTCTCACCTGTGAACTGTGGCGGGGGCCGGAAGCAGCGGAGTGACAGCGGGACGCGAGCGCTGTGTGTGAGGGACGACGAGGAGGGTCACCTGATCTGTCGGAGTGGCGACGTCCTGCAAGAGAGATGTACACACTGCCACTACTACTCTACTCCTCTACTCCTCTATATCGTAACCTTTCTCCCTATCAGTAGCAGCACAGAGCAGACACACCTCACACTTTGGGAGGGCAAAACAGGTCAATGTTGACGCTGGTGATGGTGATTGAGTTCCCCTGTTGTTGGCTTTTTTTATTTGGTCCCCCCCCCCCAAAACAGAGTAGGCAAAGAGGTTGAATGGCGTGATGCAGTCTTTGGTTTTAGTTTTCTAGTCGTTTTCTTTTCACCATGTATGGGGTGGCAGCAGCATCGGGGGGATAAAGTAGCTGGTTTTAATAGCTTAGCTATTGATTTGTGAAAAGCTTGGCTCCAAATTTGGTTAAGCTTTGGGTTTTTTTTTTAGTCCAGAATTGGACAGGATAAGATTAATCAGCATTTTTCTAAATTTGCAGGTATTATTAAGACTGACATATACTTGCTGTGATCTGCGTATGCGTATCTGTACACAGTTGCGCTGTTAACGTTTGTGCCGATATACTTGCGTCCGTACTGTGCGTCGTAATCTGTAGTGTGTACTCCTTACCACCAGAGGTCAGTGTCGAGGCCGCAAACCTAATAAATCAATGAATGTATCTTAAAATCGTCATCTGTTATTTCAAACAAACATGTCTCGCAACACTGCCCCCTATAAGTTACGCAGGTATTGCATCTCCATATATGTTCCGTTCATTTTTGCGTACGCGCACAAAAACCGACGCGAAGAATGCAGGATGCGGATCGCGGCTGTCCGTACGCACATAGGTACGTAGTTAACAGCAAGTATATTTCAGCCTTTAGTTGACCATTATTTGGATGTAGATGTTGCTGGAACAGATTTTTGCTTAAATTATTTAGTAAATTAGCAAGTCAGTGTTGAGACATACATCGAGTTACTCATATTGAGCCTCATTCACCATAATTTTTTCCAGTTTTTTTCTTAAAATGATTTTTAAGTAGTGTAGTGTTCTACAACTGTAGCTAACGTTCATCATAAACAGGCTCAAAAGTGCTCTTCACCGTTTTTAGACCAAAGAACAAATCCCAAATAAGAAAACACTGTATGTCAGAATCTTCGTAAGTGGGTTTTAAGAACGGTCGGTGAATGAGGCCCCAGCACGTTCCCAGTGATTTCTCAGGAGGGGGGATGATTTTTGTTGCTTTACATTACGCAGAATCTTTATTAAAAGCTTTTATTTCCTGCTATGCGGGGTGTGCGAGTTTGACCGTTTGTTCGTTTTAGGTTACTCCGTAATGACGTTACTTAATAGGAAACTCGACTTGCTTGTTGTTACCGTCGCGCCTCTATTCCTTTTCTAACTACTGTGTATTTCTTTCCCTTCTCTCTCTCCCTCTCTCTCCCCGCCCCCCCGTCTGTTTTTTTTTTTTTTTTTTGCCCCCATCTATCCTCCTCCCAGATGAGATCGTTGGCACTTTGGGGGAGGGTACCTTTGGGAGGGTGATGGAATGCATCGACCATCATAGGTAAACCTTCAGTCAGAACGTGGCAGCGATCTTCAGCGCACACTGAAAGTCTCGTTTTAGTGAAACTGGGAAATCAGTTCTAATACATTAATGTTTGAAAGTCTGTGAATCTACAGCATGTGTTGTCACGTGACTCCAGTCCACTACTGCATGTTTTCGCGTAAAGATTTCTTTCACTAGCCAAAATATTAGGAATATGAAAAAAATGAGTCTTTTAACGTCTTTTTCATAATTCTCCCATCAATTTACGGGACACTTAATTGGAAGAGGACAAGCGTTATCTAGAGTCTGGTCTTGTTCTCAACTCCAGTGTAAATTAATCAGTTCCCGCTTGATTTCCGCTTGCACACTTGGACATAAATGTGACCCTCCACGGCAAAACCAGTCGCTTGTCGCCACGGAGGTTTCCGAGAAAGACGACCGTTTATGTTGCGTGGGGTAAAATTTTGGGTTTTTAGTGTTTTGAAACAGTGGAAGGTCTATACTGTACTGTTGTGAATCAGTTTCGCTGAAAAACTTACCCTTTCCATCCTATAAACGTGACTTTCGAGGTGAGGAATTCAGTTCCAGCAGAACGTAAAAAGTTTCGGTTTTGCCCGCTCTACCTTCGATGTTTACGGTAAATCCACTCGTTGACTAGCGAGTCTCCCGAGTTCAGTTAACCTAACGCAGGTAGGCTATCCGTGTGGCTGTGAATGCAGCGTAGGCTACCGTAAATGCAAACGTAGCCGCGACCGCACCAAGCGTCTGTGAGTGCTACGGCGATAGTCAACTTCAAAGGCAGATTTCTCCGTTTTTCACTTGCCGTGACAGGAGAAACCCGACTCCTTTGCATGTTGATATATGGTTGATTTATGCCCTTTCATTAAACATAACTCCATTTTGAGAATTTGCGACAAGCGATTGGTTTTGCCGTGGAGGATCACAAATAGAGAAAAATCTTGTTCACAAACTTTCAGGCACTACATGCTTGTAGATTGATTAGGATTGATGTGGTTTTTTTATCTTGTCCATCAAGGAATGGAGCCCACGTTGCACTGAAAATCATCAAAAATGTAGAGAAGTACAAGGAGGCAGCACGACTGGAGATCAACGTGCTGGAGAGGATCAAAGAGAGAGACCCGGAAAACAGAAGGTTGGAAAGGGAACGTTATAAAATATACCAGTTACAAAACCGTGTTTTCGTGTCGGCATGGGCACTCAAATCATTAGACAGGTCTGTACAAAAGCCTAGAAATGGATTTTAACCAGTTTGGCAGAGAAGTGCCTGATTCCAAGGTGATTTAGTCGTTTTTCATAAAAAATCCAAAGACTTTTGTCAAGATCCATTGGAATTTTTCTAGATGTAAAAACAACATTAACTTGCGCTCGGTCCTTTTTAAATAGATTTTTCTTTTTCTTCTCGTTATTGCCTTGCAGCCTGTGCGTGCGGATGTTTGACTGGTTTGACTACCACGGCCACATGTGTCTGAGCTTTGAGCTGCTAGCCCTCAGCACCTTCGATTTCCTGAAGGAGAACAATTACCTGCCATACTCCATCAGTCAGGTCCGGCACATGGCTTATCAGCTTTGCCTCGCTGTCAAATGTGGGTACCGCAGCCAGCCGTGACGTTCAACGGAATTTATAAATGATTTCAAGTGGTTTTTGTGCTACTTTTTAAAAACATCACTTCTCTCTACAGTTCTGCATGACAACAAACTGACCCACACAGACCTGAAACCAGAAAACATCCTTTTCGTCAACTCTGACTTCACCATTTCGTACAACGTAGAGAAGGTAAGAAAATAACATTCGTTAAACCCACCCCCCCCAGAATTTATAAAGAATTGACATCATCAAAGGCGAGATTACGTAGAAGTTTTAAATACCAGTTTTAACTAGGGCTGGGTTCAAAGGCCGAAGTTTAGCAACACTTTGGTTTTAAAACAAGTTATTTTATAAACAAAAACAAGCAAAACTAGTATTGACGCAAAGAAATCTCTAAATAAATCGATATCGAATCGAATCGAGAATTGAATCGCATCATGACCTTGTGAATCGGAATCGAAACGATTCAGGAAATCAGCAACGATACCCTTTCTGTAAGGTGTCCAAACGTGCTGTATCTGCAGTGTTTAACCTTATTTTTATGTAGTAAATGTTTGCTTTCTTCTCGTTTGTGGGGCAGAAGAGAGACGAGCGCACGGTGAAGAGCACGGCGGTGAGGGTGGTGGATTTCGGCAGCGCCACGTTCGACCACGAGCACCACAGCACCATCGTCTCCACCCGGCATTACCGCGCACCTGAAGTCATTCTGGGTACGTGCTTGCTCCTTAATGCACTCGTGCGCGAGTTTACCTTTAAACTGTAACAACTTGCCACCCGTGAGTGTCTCTTGCCAGGGTTTCATGGTGTAGTGTCGTGTCATTGGCACTGGGTGGCTCTCGGCTCCTGGACTCTGTATTGAAGAAGGAAAGCTTTGAGGTTTGATCTCATTTGTGACCCTCCACGGCAAAACCAGTCGCAACGGAGGTTTCCGAGAAAAATGACAGTTTATGTTGCGTGGGGTAAAATTTTGGTGGAAGGCCATGTCCATACGTACACGGATATTTCTGAAAACGGAGGTTTTTCTATGCGCTTTGGCCACACGTAAACGGCATTTTGGGTCAATTAAAACTGAGGTTTTTGGAAAACTCCAGCCAAAGTGGCGATTTTTGAAAACTCTGTTTCTGCGTTTAGGCGTGGACAAGAAAAACGAAGATTTTGAAAAACGGACCGTTTCGCGTCACGCGGTGCGCCACTCATATGATGTCACAGTATGCGCCGTGTCTACATTAGGTTTTCATCCACAATGGAAGGCATGCTTTTGACAGCGTTTTTTGTCATTGCGTGCGGACGGAGATATTTTTAAAAACGTGCTCGTGTGGACGCGATTTAATTTTTAAAAAAAAGTAAAATCTCTGTTTTCAGAAGTACTCATGTACGTGTGGACATGGTGTTACTTTTAAGGCATTTATCAGACGCTCCTACAAGGACAGTCTTCTTACACAAGCAGCTTGGAGTTAAGAGTCTTGCTCGGGAGCACAATGGTGTTGGTTCTAGCGTTAGGACAGAGCTGGATTTAAACCTACAACCTCCTACCACTAGTTTCAGGTTTCTTTGTCTAAACAAAAAAGTAAAATGCTTGTTAGTAAAGTATTGTGTTACTGTGGTAATTTAGAGTTAAGGGCCACGCTCGGGGTCCCAGTAGTGGATTTTTTTTTAGGTTCTAATGGGATTTGAACTCCCAGTCTTAAGATTACCAACACAAGGTCATCCTCCCAGCTACCTCAACTCTCTCACGCAGGTTTATGTTCCGTCTCGCTTCCTCCGCTCATCCAAACAACGCCGTCTAGCTGTGCCATCCCTACACACAAGGCACACCAAGTCAAGATTCTTCTCCTTTGTGGTTCCCCGCGGGTGGAACGGTGGATCCTCCTACACTTAGAACTTCGCACTTAGTACCCACTGTTAGTTCTTCCACGGCCCCAACTTGAATGTTTTTCAAGCTCGTGATTCGATTCAAAATCACTTTACGATTCATAAACAATTCCCGAATTAATACATATATGAAGTTGTTTCCAGATTTCTGTTTTGAGTTACTGTTCCCATTTGACTGTGGCAGATCAACAAAAACATCACACTGAATCAGATGTAGTTTGGGGTTAGGAGTCTGTTTTTTTGGAATGCATGAATTGGTTTTCAAATGACAGAAAGAATCGCGATGTGATTCACTTAGATTGTTTTGCACACCCGTAGTACTATAATAATAGAATGTTCTGTGTTCGTTTGTTTGCAGAGCTGGGGTGGAGTCAGCCTTGTGATGTGTGGAGCATTGGGTGCATTCTCTTCGAGTATTACCTTGGCTTCACACTTTTTCAGGTAAATAATTTTCCCTTAGGGTCTCTGTCTCTCTCGCTCTGTCTTTGTGTCTCTGTCCCTCTCTCTCTCTCTCTCTCTCTCTCTCTGTCTGTCTCTGTTTCTCTCTGTCTCTCGCTCTGTCTTTGTCTGTCTGTCTCTCTCTCTCTGTCTCTCTGTCTCTGTCTTTTTTTTTTTTTTAATCCCGCCACCACCACCCCTCTTCGGAGGACAACTTTATTTTTAATTACACATTTCATTGAGCAACATTTTAAATATACATGCCCTGAGGCATCTTTTGGAAAGGAAGGGGACTGATTGAGGGGGAAAAAAACAGAAAAAACACTGTCTTTGTCTCTCTCTCTCACTCTGTCTTTGTCTCTCTCTTGCTCTGTCTTTGTCTCTCTCTTGCTCTATCTTTGTCTCTCTCTTGCTCTGTCTTTGTCTCTCTGTCTTTGTCTCTCTCTTGCTCTGTCTTTGTCTCTCTCTTGCTCTGTCTTTGTTTCTCTGTCTCTGTCTCTCTCTCGCTCTGTCTCTGTCTCTCTCTCGCTCTGTCTTTGTCTCTCTCTCGCGCTGTCTTTGTCTCTCTCTCGCTCTGTCTTTGTCTCTCTGTCTCTGTCTCTTGCGCTGTCTTCGTCTTTCTGTGTCTCTTTTTCTGTGTCCCTCTCTCTCTCTCTCTGTCTCTCTGTCTGTCTCTCTTTTCCTAAGTCATGGCTACAGACACAGGTGTTGCTGCTCAAGTAAAGAGATTAACCAGCAGTACAATCTGACCAAGGGTCACTAATGCTTGCGCACACACGGACACAAGCCAACACCTGTCATTTGCCCTAAGACCGCAGATGCCCTTACTAATACTCTCTTGCTCACACACACACACACACACACAGAGTGCTTAAACTAGCTGGCTCTTGGCACACAGTGGAGTTTGAGCTGTTGCCAGGTTTTCTATTTACACTCACAGAGCCACAAGAGTCCCAAAGTGTCCCTTGCGTTAAACATGCTAAGACACACCAACTTCATGCTGTTTTGTTCATGGCAAGTCATTTGCACAGTCAGCATTGTTCTCAGCCTGTCTGTTGCTCACTGAGTTGTGTTTCTTTCACTCTATACTTTCTAGACACATGATAATAGGGAGCACTTAGCCATGATGGAGAGGATATTGGGCCCCGTGCCTTCCAGGATGATCCGCAAAACCAGGTACGAGTTTTACCAAAAAAATGTGCGTGAAAATACAGTGATCGCACACAGCTGAATTTTTTTAAATCATAATTTGACATTTCTCTTATTGTATTCTACGGAAGCCTCAGTCTGTTGATACTAGAGTTAGCTCCGATCTAACGCCCACTAAAACTTCATGTCCCACAAGATTTCACGCCTTTGCTTTTGTTTGATTTGCTTCTACACCAGGAAACAGAAGTACTTTTACCGTGGGCGTCTGGACTGGGACGAGAACTCTTCAGCAGGACGATACGTTAGAGAGAACTGCAAACCTTTGCGGGTGAGACCAGTCATCCTCATATAGGGGCTGCTGCTGTTAGTCGACTAGAATCAGAATTGAGTTCATTGCCAAGTACGTGCTCATGTAAGGAATTTGCCTTGGTGGCTGGTGCTAGGACAAGTATGAGCTACGTCACTGTTATAAATATACAGAAAAGGACATAATAAATAATAGAATAGAGAGGTTGGGATCTAACTTATGTATAATGTGATATAATTTTTAAGTGCATGTAACTCACAGAAAAAATATGATTTTTCCTACAAATGTACTTTATGTCCTGTGCTCATGAGAGTTGGCAGTTAGTGGGTTAGACATTGTCATCCGAGATATCCAGGCTTTATTTACAGTCTTATGTGTGTGATTTTATTTGTAGTCTTTTGTGTGTATGTTTTGAAAAGCAACACTGTGTGGCGGGGAAAGAGCCCGCTTTGGGTTTTAATGCTCCGTCCTTGTCTTCCAGCGTTACATCCTTTCCGAGGCCGAGGAGCATCACCAGATGTTTGACCTGATCGAAGCCATGCTGGAGTACGAACCGTCCAAACGCATCTCTCTGGCCGCAGCTCTCCGACACCCCTTCTTCCAGAACCCCATGACTGCTAGCGACCAAGCTCCAGGCAAGAGCTGGGAAGGCAACCGCGACATCAGCCGGTGACACCGGTCTCCGCCCGGCGGCCTAAAAAATCGACATCTGGTAAACAAAGGTGCTGAGGTTTATGGTAGAGCGGAGCTGGTAAGCCAAAAAAAATCAAGAGACCTCGGTGTCACCCGGAGAACATTTGTTTACCCCCATATGTTTGGACCTGTTGATTAAGTGGTTTTAAGATGGACTGATTTGTAAAGTTACGCTTTTTTTCTATCAGGTTACGGCCACGTCATATGACTTAAGGTGATGTAGTCCAGATTATTTTTTGTCTTAAAGGGGAGCTGGTTAGAGCTGTGCACAGCACCTACTTTACATGTACTTCCCAAATAACAGCTCACAGTCCTTATTCACACAACTTATTCTCACTGGAATTTAGAAGGAATAAGGAAAATGTCCCCAGAATTCTTACGTACAGTCTTCCACACACACACACACACACACACACCCCGACATGAACACACCTCAAGGACATATATGGATGTGAATGAAAACTTGTGGGTGAAGAACTTTCGAGGAGAGTGAGCATATCTGTCGTAGCAACTATGAGCCATTTTGTTTTTGTGGGTTTTTTTTGTTTTTTTTTGAATGAATGAAAACTGGAACATAGGTAGCCCCAACTCGAGTGCCTTGGTTCCCCTTTCCATTCTGCTCGGATTTCTTAGGTCACCGTAACACGCCTTCAGCTTTCTAAGCTCTGTTCTTCCAACCATCAGCCTGTCCTGGAGGCCAAATAATCCATTCTCCTTTTGGACCGACTTGATTTTGTCTGGACCACCCAGTGTAATATGACTTGTATTTGTTGGAGTTAACAGGATGGGCACTACAGTTTGATCTTCTAGTTAAGTTTTTTTTTTTTTTTTAAGTATCTTTTTGTGTTCCCTTATTTCGACTCAGCTAAGCCCCAGCACACACTTGTCCCCTTTTATAAAACTATTCAAACTTTTTGGTCTAAGAACTCAAGCACAGCCCCATCCCTGCCTGCACAGGTTTACAGTATTTATTTTGAAGTCTAACTCAGCATTATTTTTGTTTTTGTGTTTTTGTATCAAGCTGTGTAAATCTGTATATATAAATATATATGTAACTATTACTGTATAGAATAAAGGTTCTGTCCATCTGCCTGGTGTTTATTTTATTAAGCAAAGCAGTGGAATCATAAATGTTATAAGGGTGTTGTGTTTGTCTTTTCTGGTTGTAAGTTTTCTTTTTACCTTGACACATTTTTGAAGTATATACAGTATATTTGCCAAGTTCAGTGGAGAGTTTCTTGTCAACTTTGACTTCAGATTCACACTTAAATCTGTCCATTTGTTTAAGCAGAATTTGTCTAGTTCCTATTGACAAGAAGGTTTAGAACTTAACCTCAAAGTTGTTGAGACTAACGGTTTTAAAAAATGGAATATGAGAAAATACTTTTCAATTTATCTCATTTTGTTATTTTAGTGCAAAATGTGAAATTGGAAAGTGATTCATTATTTGTATTATCTTTTCAGTTTGGAAAACTAATGTCGAATAATGTTTTCATTGTTTTATTGGGTTCCATGACAACATCGAAATTGGATGATAATTGCTTTTTATGTCCTCAGCATCGGACCGATGCTTAGATTTGCGCAATATTTCCAGCTGATCTTTGATGATTTATTGTAAGTCGGAAAGGTAGCGCTAAATTGCATGTTTGCCTCATGCAGCGAATGTGAGCTCACACATGGGCTGTATCAGCTAATAGTATGGTAGGTAAGTTGCTCTTATCATTCTTTTCTATGTGGTAGTATACATCTCTCTAAATAGCCGGAGTTGTAGTTTAACGGCTCTCTACACACCAGGTAGTGCTCATGGAGAGTCGCATGTGTCCTATTTCAATTTGGTACACCACACCGTGCCTAAAATGTGCACTACGCTCAAAATGCTCCACCTTCACCCGACTCTGCTTTCACGTTCGCTTTACTTGGAGCTGTATTAGAAATGTCTATATCTAATGAGCTATGGCATTATTTTTGTGCCAAAAGTCTGAGTAGGTAGTGGAACTTTGTCACATAAAATATCTTGTCTTTAGACGCTCAACTCTGCCGGCACTCGCGCTTGACTCAACGGCATCGGCAGATATAAGCATGAAAAACGTCCGATATCGGCATTGGCTGATAATTCCCATATTGTGCATCCCAAATTTATTTTATGCCCCATCCTTCCAGCGTTACATCTTTTCTGAGGATCATCACCAGATGTACGAGTTTATCAAAGCTATGCTGGAATATGATGGTCCTTATCGCATAGAAATCAAAGTTGATGTGGTTTCAGCACCATGGACAGCAGACCTTTTGGAATAATCTTGAGAATTGTGGGGGAGACAAATTTGTGTGTGTGTGTGTGTGTGGTTCCATGAAGAACTTGATATAGAACCTTTGAATGTTGTGAAAGGTTTGTGAAAAGTTCGTAGTGTAACGGTTACTGTGCCGGTTTGAATCCCGGACCAGTAAAGGTACCACTGAGGTACTCATGAGTAAGGTACAGATAGGTCAAATGCAGAGGTCATATTCTATGCTGTGGTGTGTTCACAATGACAAATGATCACTCAATCACTGATGATTTCTCACCCCAATGTACCCTTATGGAACCTTTTTGGAAGATCAGATCCCACTATAACAGAAATCTGTCCGAAACTAAGAAGATATCTTCTCCCAACATCATCATTAGGGGTTGCATGATTCAGAAAATCTCACGAATCGATTCGAATCCGAGTTGTGGGCTCACAATTCGATTCAAAATCAATTTACGATTCATAAGCAATTCACAATTCATAAGCAATTCATGATTCAATACAGAAGAATTTGTTTCCAGATGGCTGTTTGGGTTACTTTTACCATTTGACTGTGGTAGATCAGCAAAAACAATCACACTGAATCAAATGTAGTTAACTAAATGTTATGCATATGTACGCATACTGACTGCATTTCCTTCATGCTCGCGTGAAGGAGGTCTTTATGGGCAGATTTAGACATTGCATCATCTGTAGATTTGGAGAACTGAACTCGTGTCAGGGAAAAAGTAAACTAGTGCCATTGCGTTGGTGGGAAAATGTGAATCGATTTTTTGGAATGCGTGATTCGTCTTTGAATTGACAAACAAAGAATCGCGTGTCGATTTGATTCTGTTCTATTCTTTAGCACACTCCAAATGATCATTTTGTAGAATATAAGCAACAGGCAATGAAATATGACATCTATATCCCATTCTCTACCAAGTTGCTTCACACTGACAACATTACTACAGATTGACGGATTACAACTCAAGAACTCCTAAGAGAGTGCTTAAAGTTCTAATGGCTACATGACTCACCTTTATTTAGTCTTAATGTGACTTCATGTAGTCACATTGACGTCATGCCAGCTGTCCCCATGACAACAGTACATTTACAAAATACTTGATAAAACATAAAAACATAACAGGGCTACTTCAAATTTGGGTCTGGAACGTGAAATATGATTTTGTAAGTCACAGCTGCCATCTTGTGACAATGTTTGCTTTACAGATTTATAAAATTTGTATAGACACAAATGGTGTAAAAAGAATTGAGTGAATCTATGATTTAGAACTGTATCACCGCAAGAAGAAGCGTGAATGGTTGTGTTCAATGAGGCCGTTTTGTGAATGAAGGTCAAAATAGAATAAGATTGATCCAGATCTAGCAGTGCAACAGTTGTTTGGGGGTGTAAATTACACCGTTACTGCGTCATTGCCCAGGTATCGGTCTCTTCATTCATGCCATCTGTCCCGTTTCCTGTTGTCTTTCTTTCTTCCTTCCGCCATCTGCTTACAGGGTGATTAAGGAGTGAGATCTCAAGATGTCTTGAGAGCTCCTCTGTTGGTAGAGTTCAAATTTGAGGACTATTTGGAACTCGTAGATGCAAAGTGTGCTAATCGTCTCTCAGCCTCATCAGATGTTGTTGGAGATTGTTTTGTGGCAATAGACATCTTGTGTAGGCCTACAGGTTAATTTGGCTACTGCTTATAGAGTCACCAGGCTCTTCCCAACCTCACGTGCATTTGGAATTCCCTGCTGCGGCTAACGAGATTACTCAGCATTACGTCATTTTGTGATTAGCCGTGGGGGGGGGAGACCTGCGTTTAAAAACATCTAACCTTAAGGCCCAAGAGTTAAGACTCACAAAGACATTACCTTCTGAAGTGGAATACAACACTTGGGACAGGATATTGGCTATTGGATATTGCAAGGATATTGGCTTCCATTGATCAAATCAGGTATGTGACGATTCTCTTTTGTTAAACGTTAAATGCTTTTTTTTTTTGAAGTGCAGTTCGGTAATGTGTAAAATTATATACCAGTCAGGAAGGTAGCTGAACAGTTTGGTGGTTCTCTTTCAAGTCATCTCACCCCAAAATCTTGAAATCCTTTTTATATACTATTTTAAAACAATGTATGATCATGGTTAGGTATATAAAAGGTCAAAGTCCTGTCAGATCTGTTGTATTTTTTTTATTAATAAAAATCTAAACTGTACATTAACCTATGCTTGGAAATAGAAATATACATAACATGCTGAAATGAAAACGTTGTATGGACTAGAAAATACAGTAGTCGCTCTATAATTATATACTCATTTTTTACTCAATCTTTAATTCAAGATTCAAGATTCTTTATTTGTCACATGCAAATTATACAGGTACAACATGCAGTGAAATGTATCCTGGTCCACTCTTTTAGCTGTGCAATTAGGCAATTTAGAAAAATAACAAAATAGACATACAAATACAAACTTAAAAAGTAAGGAGGTCAGGGAAATAAGACAAAAAAATAAAACTATATCTTATATACAATAAGGTACATAAAGTTACATATGTGCAGACGGCATGGAGTATAATTTTAATTTAGACTCAAGCTGGGTACAGGTGTATCTGCATGTATATACTAAATTAAAAAAATGTATTGACGTTTAACCTGAGCTTACAAAATTATTCTAGAGACAGATGACAAGTGCAATGAGATGTTTTTAAAGTGCCGAGTGCAACTGCAGCATTGTACGTAGCAGACAGAGTAGAAGCATGTGCTATTTGGACAGTGAAATGTGGCAAACAGTATAAATGATCATCACAATTGAGGTTATATAGCAGTATGTAATAGCAGAATTAAGACAGTAAAATGTGGCAGACAGTATAAGTGATCATAACAATATGAGGTATGTAATAGCAGAATTGAGACTTAGAAGTCAAGTCTTGGTTTAGAAAACACATTTGAATTCTTTTTTCAGACTGTGACATCACCTGGAGATCTTTCCTTTGGCCATCAAGGCTACGTTTGAACCTGGACCTTACTGAAAGAAAAAGAAATCATCAGTTTTGATCTGCATGGTACATCTTCTCATATATGTTTATAATTTAAAATAGAGTTCGAGATCACATTTCTCATCTTTATGGACAAAAATCAAGAAGATCTTTCCAGCTGAGCCTTGGGGAAAAACTACGAATCACACCCTCGATCTGCATAACTACAAAACTCGCTAGAACGAACAGATGGATAGCATAGTGAAGAAATCTCTTGGAGCTCCAGTCCGACAGCTGACCAGCTGTGTATTGGGGGTGAAGGAGGGCGTCAATCGGAAGCCGAAAGCTGCTCGAAGAAAGAGCGCCCCCTGCTGTTACTCAAACACAGGACATGACTCCTCCTGGATCAGAACCTACCAAGCAGAACTACACAAAGAGAGGCAAGTGGATGAAACTGACTTAGAAGTTCAAATATTGCAAAGATAAAAGTCTAAAATCGACAACATTGGGAGCAGATCTGATGTTCATGGACAGTTGGTTCCATCATTGGGCAACGTAAAGGCTAGATGCCCTTTCACCTTTTTTAGTTTCACCACTAGCCGACCAGCTCCTGGAGATCCAAGAAATCTACCAGATTTATATTAAATAGACTGGTCAGGAAATTTCCACTTAGGAAAGCACTTGGGAAAACCTACTTTAATGTTGAACCCACGACTGTCACCCATCTTTGAAATATTTATCTACTTAGACAAAATCATATCTCTTACTCTTCCCATCAATCCCCACTAACTGGGTTATCCCTTACTCTTCAGATTACCTACTTTATAAAAGTACTATATATACTGAAATGTTTATTATTAAAATAATAAGTAATTATTATTTAGTCCAAAAATCCCACATAAATGAAATGAGCAGAAATCGCAATTCAAGTGTAAACCTTTTCAGAACAAGGAAGAAAAAATCCTGAATAAACAGATATGTAAATATCTTGTCACAAACTAATAAAAAATGATACCATAATTCTTACAAGTATCATAAAAAATAATTTAATGAAACTGTCTAAAAGATTCAGCTCACACTCTGCTATGCTGAATTCAAAATTAGCTCATCACTTGCTTTAGTTGTGCTGTGGTTAGGAAAACCCATCATTGGATTGCTGAGAAGGTTTGCAATACATGACGTTAGACTAAAGTTAAGTGAACTCAACCGCTTGCTCAAACAATTAGAAAATTAATCTGGAGAAACTTCTAAGTGTATAAAATGTTGGTTGTGACAAATTTTGGTGACCGTCAAAATTGGTAATTTTTCTTTAAAATAGGAAACTGAGACAAGTCATTTTATCCCAGAAGAATGCTGAGCGGGCAGCAAGGAGAGTCCACTACAGGAGCCCACATCGTTATACAAAAGTGAGTGTTTTTAAAATCATAATTTAGATTTGACAATAAATATAACAACGACTGAATGTTTTCTGCTTCTTTTCAGACGACGCAGGACAGGAAGCACTTAAAAACCAAACAGCCCCCCAAAAAAGACGACTCTCTGTTTGGTGCCTTCCAAGGGCTAAGTCTCAATATGGGCAATGCCCACGCTTCCATGCCCACACCACCAAGCGCAGATCAGTGTAAAGTCATGTGAAAACCAAGGACTAAATGAATCAGTTCTGAGTCCATGTGATGCTCTTCTCATGGCACCGTTGGATAATGGTGTTTGCCACCTGAAATGGACCTAATTTCTGGTCATAGTTACTGATTATATATAAGAACATTTTAATAGATCATATTAAACTTCTATATTAAACAACATATATTTGTATAACATTTGCTGAGCCAATTTAGGTGCATTCAACCTCAAAAGGTGACCTGACGTCTTATGAAAAATCATATTTTGTTAAATAAATGATCAATAAACCAACCAGAAGAAGCTGTTAAATGTGACATGTTTTTGCTGCTTATTAGAAACTTAAATCATTATGATAAATATTTACCTCATCTTGGATGACAATGTGTTCTGCTCTAAAAAAGTAAATAAAATCCAGTTTTCTGTTCAGCAGGTCAACATATCTTGATCAAAGTGTGTTTGTGCTTTTGATAAAACTTTATATATTTTGTCCACATCTACAGAACTTATAGCCACAGTGTTTGATGGCTTTGTGTAACAGTTCAGTTGTTGTTCAATAAAAACCTTTATGCCTGCGGAACTTGATGGTTGAATGTCATATGTTTTCTAAAAATGATACTCAAGTGAAGGTACTTTAAGAACATACTGATTACGGTAATCAACTAAACATACTTGAGTGACAGATCTTGCTTCTCTTTTGAAACTTTCAGAAGAAAGCAGCGTAGTGACATCCAGCTTTCTCAAGTCAAAGTCCTGTCCAGAGTTATGTTCTCACCTTTTACTTTGACCGCAGAATGTGGTTTATAATTGATTCACCTGTTTAACTGAACATGTAGAATGAAAACCTGACTCAGTAAGTCATACTGCTTACACTTCAGACTTGGTAATCCAGGCTGAAGCTAAGAAGGATGGGCCTGGGCTGGCCAACAAGAAAAGCTGTTAGAGGTAATGGTGAAGCCAGCAGGTGGCACCATCATGTGATCTGTGTGGATCCCAAAGGGGACACTGTGTAAAAACGGCTCTGTCCATTTTGTGAGATGTCAAACCGAGACCCAGACTTTCTGAGCTTTTTTTTTTTTTTTTAAAGTTGGGGTAAATATTTGCTGTATTCCTGAGGAATCATGAGAGAGACAGAAATTAGTAATCAGAATTGGGGAACCTACTTTTAAATGGTGACTTTTCAAGCTACAGTCTACTTTTGTTTCAAAGTATCTATGCTGCAGCCAAGCTGTTTTAATGAAGTATATATTATATAGTATAATATAGTATAGTCATAATCGCCAAGCTGGACTCCATCCACCGACTCCATTTTGCAGCTGTCACAAGCGTGCTGTGATGTAAAGAGCAGTATAGGCACAGTAGCCACTTTTGCCAGTTCAACACCAGTTAGAAACAGCTGCCAATTAGAAACTTTTGTAACATAGCATTTTGCCACAATATATTACTGGGTGTAAACCTGTAGTTTTAAACCTGCATAATTTAAAATGTTGTTTCTCTGCTTATAAGATACCGGGAAAAAGCTAGTAAAGTTACCAATACCCTGACAAAAACAAAATGTTTGCGGTTCATTTGTGGCAAACAGTGGAGTTTGCCCGAAGTTTGCCATTGTCAGCCACTACTGGCAAATTTGCGACAATGTTCTGCCAACAATGACAAATTGCCACTAGTGGCACATGTATTTGCCAAAACAATTAGCCAATAATGGCAAACTGGCAGTGAACTTTTAGTGACAAATTCCCAAGTTTGCTAGAAGTCCACCACACGTTTGCCACAATCCTAATTTGCATGTGAAAATATTTGCAAATTTGCAGCAACACAGCCAAAGGTTAAGCAGAAGTCTACCATTTTTGTAAGGGTATTTGGGGACCTTAGATGTTTGGACTTTATTATTTATTAAATTTATCAACGAGGACATTCCTTCAGCTATTTGTATTTGAAGATGCATTTTCCCACAACCCCTAGTTGACCTAAAATGGTCTACAATTAGACCAATTCTACAAGCCCCCCAAACTCCTCTTGTCGTCTGAGTCACGCTCGGGCTCGGGAAACAGACACCCCCCTGTTAACAGGTGTTGTGACAAAACCCGAAACTAGACACCCTTTGCTCGGCTGCCTTCACGGAACTCTCGTGGCCTCCGCGGCGCACGCGCACGACTTGGACTAAATATCCAAAAGGACGAGATTTCGCGCCGAGTTTGCGCGCGTGGACAAGTGTCGCGCGTGCGTGGCCACGCGCTCCCCGCTTCTCAGCACGAGGACGCAGGCGGGCGCGCGCTGTTCTAGCAAACAGCCAGGTGTGTGTCAGCACAGAGAGAGAGACAAGCCGATTACACACAGCCCTGCGTAGGCATTTCATCTTTCCGTTTATGCAAGACGCTGCTTCGCAACTTTCACGACTGATTTCGACTTGGGGACTTTGTAAAGAAACGTTCCTGACTGGAAGTTGAGGGGAAATATGTAGTTAATAACAGAAAGAAAGTTTTTTTTTTTGTTGAAAGTTGGGACGAGACGAAGAACTTCTACTTTTGACCTTTTTCCTTTGCGGAGACGTTTGCACAAGGAAATTGACCTTCTTTCCAGGACAAATGAAAGAAAGCTGGATGGACAAAGGAAGAATATTGTGAGCATCAAATGTTGAATCATAATTTATCGATGCACCTTTGAAATGTTCAATCTTAACATATTTACGTTAGTATATACTACTACTGCTATTACTAATATTACTACTGCTGCTACTGGTATTGCTCCTAATTACTAACTAATAATTAGAATTATTATAATACATACTAACATAAAACAGCTATACTACTATTACAACTACTGCTAATACAATACTGCAACTACTACTAATAATAATTATCACAAATTATAATTATAATAATCCTAACATAAAATTCTACTAGTAATACAATTACTACTATCATTACCGTTATTTCTATTATTACAACTATTACTACTTCTGTTATAACTACTATTAGTACCACTTCTACCACTAAGAATTACAATAATAAATCCTAACATAAAGCTGTATTTCCACTGTTACTGCAATTACTATTACAAATATTCAATATTATTATGTAAATCCTAGCATACCGTTGTACTACTACATCTACTACTGCCATTTCTGCTACTACTACTACTATTAAAAATTATTATAATCAATAATTATTGTTATTATTATAATAACAATACCCAATACGAAGCTGTTAGAATGGAAGCTAATGGAACAGGTGAAGAAGCAGCCAGCGACGACTATTCGGCTCCTAACGGTGACTCCAAGCAGCGTGGCAGGTTTAGCTTGTCCAGTTGGCGCTCATCCTCTCAGTCCTCTGCACATGGAGAACATGGTGTGGATCTGAATCGGAGACTGCTCGCCCTGGTGAACTATTACGACCAAGATGGGTCCACCACTGACCTCAACTCCAAACCCGCAGAGACCAAAACAAGGACAGACAGCTTGACCACAGCGACAGGTGTGAATGTGTCGAGTGCGCCCTGCCCTGGCAAAGCCGTGTCTGATTCAGGACTTGGGGTACCGTTTTTTGCCCCTGGCCTGGACGACTATGACACTGGCGATCAGTCCACCTACATCCAGAGGCAACTCAGCTCCATGCTGCAGCCAGGGGTCAACAAGTTTTCCTTGCGCATGTTTGGAAGCGCCAAAGGGGTTGCAGCTGAGCAGGAGAGGGTCAGGTCTTTTGGGGTCTGGATCATACATCCATACAGTGATTTTAGGTAAGTTAATGGTGGAGAAAATGATGTGAGAAAGCCACGAATTTGGTTAAGAACATGCATGGGTTGAAATTGATAATGGAATCGAAGAGTTCAGCATCTTTGTTAGTAGTTACACTTGAAGTCGCTACTTTTTTCAAGTTGTGAGCATCAAGGAAAGAAAAACAGTGGTGGCTGATGAACTTGATGAATGCAATATTATTCCAAAAGATCTACCTCAGTGGTAAAAAAAAATGATAGTTTTAAATCACTTAAGCCACAACGGGGCCAGGGTACCATCTCAAATGTCAGGAATTAAAACACATTCACTGCAGGGTTTTTCAGTCTCCTCTGAAACAAAAACTCTTGTGTAGGGCATTAAGTTACCAATCTCACCTCTTAAGGTTACCACAAGCCAGTGAGTGTATCAGGGCACACTAGATGAACTGAGATGGACAGGAAAGACCCACTGAGCCTTAAGGGTGTCAGGTTGATGTCGGTATTAGTGTGCAGGAAGTGAGGGTAGAGATAAATGGATAAAGGGATTTTTTGTATAGGCAGAGAGACTAGCTAAACTAGCCTTACAATCCACAATACAACGACCGCAGTCATAGTTTACATTTTTGCATGGTAAATTGGCTGCTCATGATTTGCATGACTGTTTTGTTTACTACCAAAAGTGAGATTATTTCACCCATGAGTTCCAAACGTCATCTACTATAGAACTAGTGGTATTTTCATAAGATCACGTTTTTGTATCTTTATTTGAAAGTCAGAGGTTTTACTTTCCAATAATGACCTGCAAGTCACAACAGCTCCTTACCACCTATTTTAAGCTCTGGTGTGGAGCTGGGAATTTTTAGCTGATAAAGTTTTTTTATTATTTAATAACCCTGGATATGAAAAAAGTTATTTTTCATAAAAGGTCAAAGGGAAATTGATCAAGGGTAGCATTTCATTCTGACAGGATGTCTGGGCTTTGGTTGACTTGTTTGCATCCAAAAGACTGGAAATAAAGCTTTGTGAAACTGCAGCTGGCTTTAACCATTTAACCTGGCTTCTTTTATTAAAGCAATGATTCTAAATTGTGCACAAATAATTTAGTATTCACAGTTTTAGTTATCGCCAGAGCAAAAATGATTTTCTTTAATAGCAAGGTTGTACTGAGACTAATGTTGTCAATGCATTTTTCACCAGTGTATAATGTGGTTTGTCAACAATACTACATAAGTACTACTATTAATTTTTCTAAACGCTCAGTGACTACTTCAAAGTATTTGATACATTTCTCAGAGATTATGGTCCACATTGGAGTACATGGTACTGGTTGTAAATAGTTGGTAATCAACAGTACTCTGATTGGCTGTGGTCTAAGGGGCCCACAAGGGGCCAAGAAAATATTCTGCAAACTTTTACATCAAGACCAGAAGCCTGAATTTTTGATACAAGACTAAATGCATATAAGTTATACAACTAAGATTCAAGATTCAAGATTCTTTATTTGTCACATGCAAATTATACAGGTACAACATGCAGTGAAATGTATCCTGATCCGCTCTTTGACCATGCAATTAAGGCAAAAATTTAAAAATAAAATAATAAAAATAACAAGGAGAACAACAGAACCTTAAAATAAGTTAAAATAGTTTATTTTAAAAATAAGGAGATAGAGGGAAAGAGATAAAAAAAGAAAATAAACTATGACATATACAATAAGGTGTAACAGATTTAAATGGTGCCATGAGTGCAGTGTGCAGTGTTTTTAAAGTGCCAAGTGCAGCTGCAGAGCAAATATTGAACAGTAAAATGTCAGACAATATAAATGATCATAACAATGGAGTTAAGAGGCAGTATGGAATGACAAATTAAGACATTTAGAAAAAAGACATGTCCTTGTTTAAAAAAAAGGATGGCCTGAGGATAGAAACTCCTCCTGAGTCTCTCTGTTTTGCCCATGATGGTGCGGAACCTTCTGCGTGATTTCAGAAGATGAAATAGTCCATTTCTGGGATGAGCCGAGTCTTTAACAATCCTAATTGCCCTGGTCCTACATCTCTTGGTGTAAATGTACATACACAAGCTTATGACCCAACCATGTGGAAGTCACAACAGAAATCACACACGTGTTCCCAGTCTTCTGTGACAAATACAATCTCAATTTTCAGTTTTAGACTACGACAATTCAGTTGGCTTGAACCTCATTTCTGTTGGCTTGAACCTGTTTTCTACAACGCATTTTCACACAGAGAACCAGCAGTCACTGCATTGTTTTTCCATTTGGGAAGAAATTGTCCTTGAGATGCTTGTGTGTTGAACAACTTACACATCAGCAGTTTCTGAAATACTCAAACCAGCCAATTTGGCACCAACAAGAATTCCACATTCAGTAACTTTTATCACCTTTGTTTACCAATTTGAATGTTTGGTTAAAGCTTCAGGGGGTTCTCTTTACCTCTGATTACAATCTGGCTGGTCAGTGTACATGCCTCATGAATAGACAGTATATATAACATGGATATATTTCAGTTCATGCTTATTGTTTGCCTAATATTTTAGCATTGAAAATACCTCGTTATCTGTAGATAAAAGTCAGCAATGAATTTGCAGGGTGCCATCAAGTCAAAACCACAATTAAAGCCTTGTGACTTCTTAGTCAGAGTTAAGCTATAATCTGAGAACAGATGATGGCTCAGTGGTATTAATGGCCATACTTTACATAAAACTCCCTGCCCCCATATAATCCCCCATATAAACCGTAAATAAGCAACAATTCATGGATGCTGATGAATTGCATAACAAAAGTAGCATTTTGTTAAGCGTCAGAGATGATCACTTCACAAATGTACTCTTGTATAAGATAATTGTGTAAGATAATTACTTTTTGTGTTGACTTCTGTAGATTAGTGTTGTTTGGGGAATTGGCACGGCCTTTAAGTTATTTTCCAATGACAGTGAAAATAAGTTCCTAACCACATGCACAATTCATCTATCAATGGGTGCCTATGTCAAAATATGTTCATATTCAAAAGGGATAACTTTGAAGTACATGGGTGATATGCATGGGTTTAAAAAGTGCATTTTAATAATAGTGATCAACATGCATATATTGACCAATATACAGTATATGTTAAAATATGTATATGTATATATGTATGTCCCATATGTAGCATTCAGTAAAAAAAAATCAAATCAAAAATGATTTTGCAAATATTAAAGTCACTGAATGTCTTCTAAACATGATCAAATAATTCATTTAGCAATTGCTTTTACTCACAACGACATCCATTTTCTATTAAAGGAGTAGTCTCCCTGTAGTGACTTGTGTTAAAGTCTTTGCTCAGGGGCCCAATAAGTCAAATATAAGTCAGATGTCTTTCACTGGGCAGTGTTAGTGTTACTTATGTGACAATCTCTCACTTTCAATGCTGGGAGTTCTGGCAATGGGATAGGGCTGGGACTGATAGAGATATAACCACTTGGTCTGTAGGCGAGCACCCTACCACAAGGGCGCCACATTCTCAGTAGTGTAGTTCAGCAGACTTCATGAAACAAGCATGTATCACAAGCATGCGAATCTCACAATATCTCCCCACAAAAGGATTAATATATAAATAGATCTCTCTTTCTTCCTAACTGGGATGAAAATCCTGTAGCTGATACTCCCTGCAAGATGGTAGTCTGTGATCTGTCTGAATAATCTAGCAGAGGGTAAATGTACAGTCCTGAAAGCTTTACTATGTAACCCAGGCTTAGTGATTAAAGCTGGAGATGAAGGTAGATCTATGGTGGCAATGAGTTCAGAACTGTACGATGGAGAGAGAGAGGGAGAAACAACCATCTGTCCAATAAGGCCGTCTGTCCTTTACGTTGTAATCCTACTAAAACAGACTGTGCCTGGGCTTAAATCTGTCGGGAAAACGTAATGGATGGATTACTGCAGAAGAAGAACAGTATTCTTTGTCACAGAACACACTATTTATCAGCCGTTATGGAAACCCTGTAAGATTCCCGAATCTGTAGTTGGTGGGCAAAGTACAGATACCACTAGTCATATGTTACTCCAATACAAGTGAAAGTGGTACAGTTAAATTTTTACTTAAGTTAAAGTACTGAAGTACTTGCTTTAAAAAATTCTTAAATATTAAAAATACATCTTCTTTCACCGCATTGTTGCATTATTGCCACAACATTTACAATACCTAATTCATCTGACTAGCTTGTGGAAGCTGTAGAATAAGGACTTGGTAGATTGTTACACATTTGAAGTACAGTGCACTCAAGTAAATGTACTTTGTTACTGTCCACCTGTGGTAGTTACTGTTTAACACAAAACTGGAGAGTGCCTGTGTCACAAAACAAATATTGTAATTTTGTAAAAATATCTGTGAAAAAATTGTGAGACATTTAAACCTAAATTTCAATTTCAGTTAGATGGATTGAGAATGATAAAATACCCTAGAAAGTAGACAATAAAAATTAGATGAGTAACTACAATGTATATGAGACCAAATGTAATGTGTAATCAAGTAAATTTGTCTTATTTTAGTGTGCTTGAACTGACCAAGCTGTTACTACAGTCACAGCCAGGGAAAATGCCTACGCTCAGATTTCCCATGTCTGTTTAGCCTGAAGGCATCTCACATTTCCTGCTCTAATTACAACTCACAGAGTTGTGTCTGTAGAACGCTAAACCCCATACTTACAGATTGCTGGGCATAAATCTTTTACACCAGTATCTCTCTGCTTACATTTTCTGTTTAAGAACAGACCAACTTTTTTAGAGTTACTATCCACGACTGAAATTATCGCATTTACATTTCTCACTTGGTCAAATGGCTTCACTGGAATGATGTATAACTGAGATCCCCAATAGATCAGATTCAACGACAAGTTCAAGGGTTATCAAGAAGCAGGTGTTGATTGACACCACTTTGGAAAAAATAACCACAAGTAGAAACCTCAAACCACTGACAGTATAGCAGGTCAAACTTTAAACAGGTCACAGTAAAGGCTTTTGTTCTCTTCTGTGCATTGACAACATTAAGTCTTTTGTTTCTACATGGGTTGCACATCTTTGTATAATTCATTTAACAAATTTGCTTTGGGTGTAAGCTCATTATTTGTGACATTATAGTCACACCTGTATTTTGTCCCATGAATATATAATTTTATATAGTCTGGAAACTTCTTGGACCCTGATTTTATCTACAGAGTGCATTTTTGCAAAACTTATTTTATAAGTTTTACTTTTATAAATGTGACAATTAAAAAATTTACTCAAACTCTGTTAAATGACGGTTGAATATTCAGGATATATCCTTAGATTCCACTCAGTTTCAACATAAAATGTCAATATTTCTAGATGTCTTTGATGATTTTATTATTGGAATCAACATGGGGTAGAAAAGGTAAACATTGATGGTTTTGTAAGAGCACTTATAGAGACGAGCCTTGCTAATTTGTAAAAGGGAACAGGAAACCTCTAACTGAAAAGTCTGAAGTACCAGTTTCAGATGTGTGAAGTGAATAAATAATTAAGAAAATTGAAAAATTATTTAGGTTCGTATAACCCACTTTTTTAACCTGAAATCCATGGAAAAAGAAGAAAATCAACATTCAATAACTTGTTTCTACTCAAATTTCAGGTTCTACTGGGATCTGGTAATGCTCTTTCTGATGATGGGCAACCTGGTCATCCTGCCATGGGGCATTACCTTCTTTGAGGATCAGAACACATTGCCCTGGATCATCTTCAACATGGCCTCAGACACTCTCTTCCTGGTTGATCTGGTCTTAAACTTCCGCACAGGTATACTGGAAGGCGATAATTCCCATATAATCCTGGACCCTCAGGTGATCCGACGCAGATACCTACAGGGCTGGTTCCTTGTGGACTTCGTCTCTTCCATCCCAGTGGATTATATTTTCTTGGCGGTGGATTTGGAGACTCGGGTGGAGTCTGCTGAAGTGTACCGCACGGCTAGGGCATTGAGGATTGTCCGTTTCACCAAGATCCTCAGTCTGCTTAGACTCCTTCGGCTCTCCAGACTTATACGCTACATACACCAGTGGGAGGAGGTGAGAGATGGGTGATACCTGTTTAAGAATGTGGTACAATAAGAAAAATTCCAGGATACTGCTTCTCTTACTATGTAGATTTACCATCTAGAAAAGCAGGCCGAGACTGCATATTTATGCCAGTACTTTTAATTTGAATAAGTTGGGGAAGGTAGCTCTTGAGAGCAGTACTCTGAGGAATGAATGGAGAGAGATAGCATGGTCTGTTGATCCTTTGTTCCAGTGTAAGTAGACCCACTGCTCTGAATTGCTATAGCTGTGCTTGAAATTGATTAGTTAGATCAGTGGAACAGTTTCAGTTATTGTGCATTTTGGATTGTCTCTTGGTCCCCCTTGGGAATCTTGGAGGATAAGAAATAAGGATTTTGTTTGATTAGGTGCGTTGGGGCAGAACATACTTCCAACTCTTCAAGGCTTTACTTCAGACTGGAATAAGCGGAAAAACTTCCCCTCTCTGATTCCTCTTTCCAGATCTTCCACATGACATATGACCTGGCAAGTGCGGTGGTTCGGATAGTGAACCTGATTGGGATAATGCTTCTGCTGTGTCACTGGGATGGCTGTCTTCAGTTCATGGTGCCCATGCTTCAGGACTTTCCTTCAAATTGCTGGGTTTCCAAAAACAACATGGTGGTAAGCAGCGAGTTTATTAAAAAACTTCCTTTGCATTACTTTACCCATAAACTTGGGACTGGTTGTGATCAAAAGGGCATATTTACATAATTTAGCAGACTTTTATCCAAAGTAACATACTTCCTGGAAAAACCTGGGCTTAATGTCCACTCCTCACTCAGTGGTTTCTTGCGTTTAAATCCCATCTCATGATCACCAACACAATGACTCAGTCACTTAGACTACTGTGCCAACTTTGCCCTGGGTACAACTTTATCACACAAATAAAGATAAATATAACGGTTCCTTCCTTGGTTGTTGTGTCATCATGAGCATGACCTGAACAGACACTATATACACTGGTTCGAGGTCTAGTGGTGGTTACTTGCCTCTGGACCAAGGGGTTGTGGGTTTGAATCCTACCTCCAGCACTATCACCACTGGGTCCCTGAGCAAGACCCTTAACCTCAAGTTGCTGTCAGAGAAACTGTCCCTGTAATTAGAAATGGATAAGAGCGTCTACTAAGTGCTGTCAATGTTTAAGTTTTCTGTTGTCCTCTGAATTTGTGTTTTGAAGAACAAAAGAAAGTTATGATGTGAGCATAATTATTCTTGTGGCAAATGTAATTATTGCCATCCAGTCATATTCAGTGGGATGTAGAAGAGTTTATAAAGCGAGGTGGTGGTCTAGTGGTAGGATCCTTGCTTATAGATCAATATTTAATATGTTCAGTTTTTTGTACTTGAACTTAATTGTCTTTCATTGATACTTTAGAATGCCACCTGGGAGGTGCAGTACTCCTATGCCCTCTTCATGGCTATGAGCCATATGCTGTGCATCGGTTATGGTGCCCAAGCTCCTGAGAGAATGACTGATGTGTGGCTGACCATGATTAGCATGATTGTAGGCGCCACGTGTTATGCCATGTTCCTGGGCCACGCCACCACCCTGGTGCAGTCGCTGGACGCTTCCCATCGGCAGTATCAGGAGAAGGTACCTTCTTTTGGTGTCAAAATGTACCGCTGCCTTTGTAATGTAGCTTGTTTGGGTCCTCTGATGACATAGAACTATAGAAATGTCTAGGTTCAAGCAACAATTAAGTAATTTTGATTTTTTAAATATGTGAGTCTGCAAATTGTGCAACTTTTTATATGTAGTTAAATAGAAAATTTGCATGCAAGTGAACAACAGGTACACTGCGTGTCTGTTTCACCGTAAAAAAAATCTGGCCATCCCAATTATAGTTCATTCATTCTAATTATATTCACTGTCTAATGGACATTAGTTTTTTTTGCTTTCCAGTTTTTAGTTTCATGTTCTTTTACCCAAATGTACAGTATAATGAACAGCAAGTGAATTTGCATGTTATGTCTGTTGCAGTATAAACAGGTAGAACAGTACATGTCCTTCCATAAACTTCCGGCTGACATGAGACAAAGAATCCACGACTATTACGAGCACCGATTCCAGGGGAAGATGTTCGATGAGGAAAACATCCTGGGAGAACTTAGCGACCCTCTAAAAGAGGTCTCTACATTAGCCTCTATTTGCGTATTTAGTTTAGTTTGTTTTTGGGTAGAGGACGTAGTCTCTAGCTCTTAGTTGGTATATTGTTACCACCTTACATTTTACTATAGCGTTGCATGTATTTTGCAGATACGTTGTCAGTAGATATTTAGAAAAAAATTGAAGATATTTAGTGTCTAGGCTAGAGTAGTCATTAGTAGATGCTTGAAGTTGTCCTCCAATTCTGAAAAATAAAACTGAATTTGACCATAAATTTTACATTTTTTAATTCACCTTGGACTTTCTAATCATCTCTCACGTTATTTTACTTTTTATAGCACTTACTCTACAAAACAATAGTACAAAATATCCTATCTTGAGGTTTTTTTAATCACATTTGTAGAGTTGAATACTGTATTAAACTCCAATTTACAGCTGTGGTTTCATGATTTCCTTTTAGGATATAGTCAGCTATAACTGCCGCGGACTGGTGGCAAACATGCCGCTCTTTGGCAACGCAGATCCACACTTTGTGACGGTGCTCCTGACCAAACTGCGCTTTGAGGTCTTCCTGCCGGGCGACATCGTCATCCGTGAAGGGACACTGGGCCGGAAGATGTACTTCATCCAGCACGGTTGTGTCACTGTCCTCACCCGTGAGGACACAGAGAAGAAACTCAGCGATGGCTGCTACTTTGGAGGTGAATACAGGGAGACTGTGTCCCAAACCACTTAATATCTGTATAAATAACACATCATAATAGATACTAGTGCTTTATAGCTATTATATATATGTATTGTCTTCTTTCCGTAATATTTTTACCTCACAATTGCTTAGAGAAAATGTAACCCATACTCAAATAAAAGGAAAGATTCTATGCAAAGAAAATGACACCATTAACAGTTAAAAGTCACCCATTAGAAAGTTACTTGAGTAAAAATATTTAAGTATTAAAATGTTTTAATGGTATTGGTGAATGTATCACAATTGCTAGATTACTGTATACTATTGCTACTGCATACGAATTTTGATGGTCAGAATATGACTATTATGACATCCCCGATAGAGAACAGCTTATTTAATTCTCGTCCCCCTTCTCAGAGATTTGCTTGCTGACCCGCGGACGTCGTACGGCCAGTGTAAGAGCAGACACCTACTGCAGACTTTACTCTTTGAGTGTGGACAGCTTCAACGAAGTTCTCGAGGAGCATCCCATCATGAGGAGGGCTTTTGAGGCTGTGGCTCAAGACCGCTTGGAACGCTTCGAGAACAATGCCAGTTACCATGCTACGTCTTCCTGAAAAAAGACAGTAGAGAGAGAGAGAGAGAGAGAGTAACTGTGTAACAGAAGAGACTAAATGAAGTGAAAGCAATAGCTTGTAGGATCCTGGATCTTTACTCAAACCCCAGGCTTAAAACATGTGGTTGAGAACACGGCTCAAGGCAGCAGTTAAAGGCAGCAGGGTCTAATGAATGCCATTTTTTCCATGTGATTTGTTCCCTTTATGTCCGTCATTACGTTCATGACAGTTCATCAGCTGCCGACACGTGAACTTTGAGGCAGTTGTCACAAGGATTTTGTTTCTCTGGGTTTAGTTCAAGTGGATGCTTTATAACAGTTGGTATGAAAGTTTGAGCAGAATGAGTTGCATTATCCTATTCCTATCATTACATCGTCCTGTGTAAATGTTAACCGAATGATTGAGTTTCATTTGAGCATCATTGTGCAATACAAACTCACCCAGTGAAGGCCAACAGTGGTGTATAGATTCATGTACAGTTATTATGTAACAACATCATTGGCGGGTGAATGTTTTTGGATGATGTATTTGATGCAATGAATGTGTTTGGTTTCCATTCTTCAAGATTACAGTTTCCCCTTTTGGAGATTTTCCAATTCCAGATTCCAGACTCCAGAGCCTATGCTGATATTTGCTGCTGGCACATTCATTTTTTCTATGCAAGAACCTGTTTGTGCATACAATAGAATTCACTGGCATTAAATGATACGTTTAATGCACTGAATGTGAAGGTCTAAGATGTTTTCTCCTTTTGAATGTTACCAAATTTGAAATTCTTCTGCATATATATATTTGCACATTTTTTCCATGCACATACTTGTTTGTGTTCTCACAAACATAACAAGGCACTTCTTAACTCCTACGTCAAAGTGGGTCTGTGTGTCCTGGAAAGCTTATTGTCAACCTTGTATTACACTGTGTGATTATTATAATCATGGCTTATGGTAATTAAACCTGTCCACATACCCGGTCATATTTTCTTTTCAGGGTCAGACTTCTGTCTGTTGTATGTTTAAAGTGTGCTGCATGAAGTGTTGATGAACCGACTAAACATTTGTTAGAAATATTACACAAACATGCAATATCCAGATTATTAACTTTTTTCTGCAGTAGAGACTGTATCTGTAAATAAATCTGTATTGCTGCTTTAATTACAGTTAATAACTCTAAAGCACTTGACATATTTAAAAACAACAGCTGCACAACACAAGATTGTTAAACTATATGTAGTTGTATATTTATATACCCTCTACAGAATATACAATATTTGGGTTAATGCCTAAAAGTATGTAAGTGCAATTGAATTATTATTATTTTGTCTTGTATACCTGCTGTACAATGAGATATTCTGTATATGTTCCTTATGTTCAGCCTACAGATTCAAATATATTACAGTCAAATTCAACTCCAGTATGGTCTAGTATTTATTTTGGGACTAGATTTTGATTAAGAGCAGATCAGATGATTTTAGATAGTGAAAGAATAAACGATTAACAAATGAATCATTTGTTAATATTGCTTATAGTAATGGCAAATGTTTTCATATAGCGAAGAATATATTGGAACCACTTTTGCCTTACAGAACATAAGAGAATTTACAGAGTCTGTAAATTGCGAACAGTCATAAGTCTGACCAATGTTTGTTTGACCAATACTATAATCATGTGACATCTTTTTAACAGAAGTATGGAAATGTCCATATGGGAAAATATAGTTTTTATGAAGCTGCACATAAATTTTCACACAGAACTGCAGAAACTCAACTACAGTCAATTTGCCACATTGATTATTGAACATAATATTAGAAAATGTTAATTGGGCAAATGTATGATTTATAGTCTTTTCAAGCTGCAGAAAGATCAAGATGAAACTCTGCAGGTACTATTGAGAGAGAGAGAGAGACAGAGAGAGATCTAATATTAGTCCTGAAAGATGAGAGACAGCATACCATTGAAATGTAGTCATTTCATCATCATCATCATCATCATCATCATCATCATCATCATCATCATCATCATCATCATCATCATCATCATCGAGCGCTGGACAGAGTTTTGGAGATTCATTGTCTAAACCAATTATGAGTCGCCATCCACTGCAGACTGAGACTTTAAAATGATTTACATGGTTAATTCAAATGATAGCATGAAACCTCGACTGGACAGTGAGCTCCCTGCCAGGAAGTTCAAGTTGACAAAATTATTTGTAACATTTTTTGACATTATTTCCGATTTGAGGGTTGTGTAAACTTTAGCAGGTGGTGGCGCTAAACTCTGGCGCCTCCACGTTCTCGGGAGAAGAACTGCATCCGGATCGGATAAGCGAGTGTTTCCGGTTAACATTTTATAAGCAGAGATCCGAGACAAATACGAAGGTAAGAAACATTGCAGTTAGGTTTATTTGCTGTTTTGTGGTGGTATTACTACTAACACTGGCTTGGGGGCATAAATGCAAACAGTTAAATTCCGATGCAGCAATGCAGTAAAGAAGGAGGTCGGTGTTCGCGCTGGTCGGTGAGACGTGTGGAGGTCACCGCGAGACATCGCCTCCGTTACCGACAGCAGCCCGATTTAGTTTAACTGTCACGTAACAACGAGCTGTCATTTACCACCAACTGCAAAGGTTTAAACTGTGAAAATGTCTGAATTTTAGTGGACAGCTGTACAATACGCTCAATTATGCGGCGAAGTTTCCTGTGCGAGTCTGAGTCTTGTCTTGTGTTGTGTTGTGTTTTTAGCGTTACGTCTCTTGACCCCTTGCGTCGGGCTTTGCAAACTCTCAGAAACTTCGTAGATTTCGTATGACTTCGAATATGTCTTGCTGTTGTTGCGTCTGTTTTACTGTTTTAATGCGAACACTACCTATGAAGTGGCCGTGTTTAAAGGTGAACTTTCCAGCCAAAAATCATAGCATAATACCCCTAAAAAATCCGATTTCAGCAACTCAAACAGGTACTGAGCTAAGACTAGCCTCGGATGATGCCACCTAAATAAGAGAATAGCATTTAACTAATTTTACGCTGTAACTTTTACAGTTCTTTAACAGTCAGTTTGATCTTTTTACCCCCAAATGTAATGCACTTTTATACTAGGTCAACATTTACCAGACGTAAAAACACTTGGGACACATTTCTCTTAAAGTGAATAAACGGCATGAAAATAATTTGTGCAATTCTGTCAAATGTGTCTCATACAACAATGTGTCTGCAGATGACATGAGCTGCTCCAAATACTTAATAGCTAAATAACTGCACTTGAAAGGTATAAATCATTTGTTAAATGTATCAATGGCTTCTTACATGGTTTTCTGTAGTGATAACTTATGGTAAAGATGGCAGAGGGTAAAGAAAGTGAGCGCAGCATATGACTAAAAGGGGACTGAATGTTGGTCAAGCAAATGTAACAAATCTGATGTTGCTATCGGTTAATATCTGGGTATTTTTTATTTCATTTTAATCTCCTGCTGTATATTATTGTTTATATTAACTGTGTAAATAAGAAAATTTACATAGATTTGTGAATATTCAGTGTAATTTCATACTGGAATTTTAATTCCTGACCAATTTGCTGCTGGATTCTGTATCCTTTTCTTGTAGATTTTTTGAAATTCCTGCTCCAATATTTTGTATCTTTTTAAATATAGTAAAATAGTTAATACCTCTATTAGATTTAATTAGATCTAACAGTTAAAAAAATGAAAAATATATATTTTAATTTTTTTTTTATTGACAACCCAGTTGATAAATGTAAACCTGGAGACTGTATGATGTTTAGTATCAGAATCAGACCAAATACATGTCACATATAAGGAATTTGTTATGGTCATTGGTGCTAAGACATTAAGACTAAATCGTTTTTTTTAACGAGCCAGAGTTAGAGGGTGTGCGTAATGGATTTCAATAAATGACTATACATTTTGAACAAAGAATGTTAATACTGTAAAAATCACAGTGTGAGTTGTACAGTGTAATAGACAGACACTGCCCATGTCCTTTGTCTCTCTCAGGTTAAAGCATGTTGGCCTGTCTCGGCTCTCCCGTTCTGAGCCGCGTCCTCAGTGCCGGAGTGTCGCGTGCCGCTGTTGCCGGAGCCACACGCTCTCCAACGGCAGCCGTTTCCAGCAACACAAGCGGCAGCAGTGTGGCACTTGTGCGTTACAACAGCACGGCTCAGCAGGTATTTACCCTCGTTCAATGTAGTTATGCCAAGCCTTAATTTTTGCAGATGTCCCTATGGGGAAAAATCCGTAACCATTTGTTGTGCATCATTCAGGAGAAACCCAAGAAGACAAAGTTTGGCCCTCTCGCTGACCAGGACAGAATTTTCACAAACCTGTATGGGCGACATGATTGGAGGTGCGATCTACATTCTGTTACTTTGTGCTCTTGTGTGTAAATTTCCATGTACTTCTCGGTTGTATGTATGAAAGACTGAGTTTGATTTTGGGAAATTATTTTCTGCAGCTCCATATGCAAAACTTCTCACTCTTTGACTATTTTACTTTCGTGGGATTTTAAATAGCCAAAATGCTTAGTTCCATGTACTGATCTGATATTTTGAAATGTGACCTTTTTCTATGTTAGAAAATATCTTTTGCCCCACTTTAGCACTTTCCTTCAACTCAAGTTCCATTCTAACACTAATCGTTCCATTCTAATCTGATCATTAAGAAAATACAAAAAAGGCAAAAGGCAATGTGTGCACATATTAAAATTTGCATAGCTTTACAAAACTGTTTATGTTTTTACAGATTTAGATCAAATTTCCAGTTGGTAGGAATTTCCTGTAAGTTTGGAGTATAACAAGTTTATATGACCTCCATTGCAGGCTGAAAGGTGCCATGAGTCGGGGTGACTGGTACAAGACCAAGGAAATCCTGGAGAAGGGGGTTGACTGGATCCTAAATGAGATCAAGGTGTCCGGGCTGCGAGGCAGAGGAGGAGCCGGTTTCCCCACCGGAATGAAGTGGGGCTTCATGAACAAGCCCAGCGATGGCAGGTTGGCTTTCCCCCAGCTCCGTGTATCATATGAATTGCACTAGGTTGCCCTTGCTATCTGGCACTTCATTTAACTTTATTCTTTTGATTTACTTTTGATCCATTGATTTACTTTACTAAATTTAACTTTTAGTTTTGTGTGCATGCATTGTGCAGTTATGCTTCATTCCTTTTACCTTGTAACCAGGAAGTCAGAACTCAAAATTAAACCACTTCCCCAACTACAGTTAAGAAATTGGGGAAATAAACATGGGTGTCTTGCTTGTGTGCTTTCCTGAGAAAGATAAACTTGTGACAAGCAATGAAAACTAAAAAGTCCAACTTCAGTGCATTGCCGTTGAACGCAACATTAGTAGTGAAAACTGAAGTTTCTGTAAAGATAGTTTTTATTCTGGAAATATATCCGAAATGATGTTTATAGTTTGAAAATTCTGACTATATCGGTGGTGGTGTTCCAGTGGTTGGATACTCAGTTATGGACCAAGATTTTCCAGGTTCAAATCTAGCTCTGTTCTGCGTCCAGCGCTACTCTGAGCAACTCTCTAAACTGACATAAAAATGGCTGTAATGGGAGATGATTTTATAAAAGATGGAGTTGAATCAGCTACAGAGACCTTTATACCTCATCCGAGGGCGTGGAACCGTTACGAGCAGCATATGGAGTGTTGATTTAAGTGTGAACAATAATTCTCCTCTTTGTTGTCCCTTTGCTTAGGCCTAAATACCTGGTGGTGAACGCCGACGAGGGAGAGCCTGGCACCTGTAAAGACAGAGAGATCATGCGTCATGACCCACACAAGCTGGTGGAGGGCTGCCTGGTCGCCGGCAGGGCCATGGGGGCGCGCGCTGCCTATATTTACATCCGTGGAGAATTCTACAATGAATCCTCCAACCTTCAGGTGAGACCTGCCGTGTAGACACTTGGAATGGCAAGATTGGATGCATATTTATTTAAATTATTATTTTGATTAGATGTCAAGGTTTTATTTTGTTCGTGGATGTCAGAGGTGTTCATCGGTATGAAATGTGCACCACAGCCTAAAGATGTAAAGGAAGGATTGGGGAATTTTGTGGAATTTTAGGAATGTAGTAGTCAGCTAAATTAATGTCGTGGAGGTGTAACGTTAAAATTTCTTGAAAACATATATTGCTGTTTCATGTTGTATGATTATTTAATTTGAAGTGTTTCTTGCAAAACGTGTAGAATTTTACACACAATGGTAGTCTAGATGTACACTGGTAACAACTTTGTTAGGGCCTATTGGTTTAGTTTTCCAGCAGTCCAACTTTATTCAAGAGTGTAGGCTGAGTTCACCTCTTTCCATCCAGGTTGCCATTAATGAGGCATACGCCGCAGGGCTGATCGGCAAGAATGCCTGCGGCTCGGGCTACGACTTCGACGTGTTTGTCATGCGTGGAGCTGGTGCTTACATCTGCGGAGAGGAGACTGCTCTAATCGAGTCCATCGAGGGAAAACAAGGGAAACCTCGACTGAAGCCCCCCTTTCCTGCTGACGTGGGTAAGATGTATGAAATGGGAGGAAAAATAAGAGAAGAGAACAGCAATTTATAGCATTTTTTATGGCTACAGTTCTAATGGAAATGTGCAGATTGTACGTTTAGAGCTCGACTTGCATTTCTTGTCTTCCCCACAGGAGTGTTTGGCTGCCCAACAACTGTTGCAAACGTGGAGACGGTAGCCGTAGCGCCGACCATCTGCCGCCGCGGTGGCACGTGGTTTGCCAGTTTTGGAAGAGAAAGGAACTCAGGCACAAAGCTCTTTAACATCTCGGGCCACGTGAACAACCCCTGCACCGTGGAGGAGGAGATGAGCATTCCCATGAAGGAGCTGATTGAGAGGCATGCAGGTAATGTACTTTTCTTTAATAAACATACATTTTGTACAGTGCTCAGATCAATAAAATGCCAAAGTTGCCACAATTCACCTTAAAGGCATTATTACTAGACCACTGTGAAAAAAGACGCCTTTTACTGCCATTTTACGATGTATAAAGCAGTGTTTGACCATAAGTCAGAAAACAGCGTTTTCAGCAGCGTAAAAACAGTGTAAAAAGTGCTAGTATATTAAAGCGCTTCAAAACCAGTCGCTTGTCGCAATGGAGGTTTCAGAGAAAAACAGCCGTTTATGTTGCGTGGGGTAAAATTTTGGGTTTTTAGTGTTTTGAAACAGTGGAAGGTCTATACTGTACTGTTGTGAATAAATTTCACTGAAAAACTTACCCTTTCCATCCTAAAAACGTGACTTTCTTGAGGTGAGGAATTCAATTCCAGCAAAATGTTAAAAGTTTCTGTCTTAACCTAACGCAGGTAGGCTATCCGTGTGACTGTGAAGGCAGCGTAGGCTACCGTAAATACAAACGTAGCCGCGACCGCACCAGGCGTTTGTGAGTGCTACATCGATAGTCAACTTCAAAGGCAGATTTCTCCGTTTGTCACTTGGCGTGACAGGAGAAACCCGACTCCTTTGAATGTTGATATCTCAGTCATATGTCGTCCGATTCATTCAATATAGGTATCGTTTTGAAGGTTGATTTATGCCCTTTCATGAAAACATAATAACTCAATTTTGAAAATTTGCGACAATCGACTGGTTTTGCCGTGGAGGGTCACATATGAGCATGAGCGGCATGTTTTGAGTACATGTGCGCGTGCAGACAAGATTTTGCTTGCAAAAGTTAAAATGAATTTACAGAAAATGTACTGTTGTGATATATCATTATCGGGATATGAAATGTCATTGGGATATGAGATTTTGGTCATTTTCAACTTAAATTTAAGGAGGTTAACAACATCATTGCTTTAAGCTTTCAGAAATGACTGTCCATCCATTTTCAGAGCTTGGAAGCTGAGGTTTTTACATTTGCACGCTAGAAAATACTGCAATGCTTCACCTTCTCCTGCAGGTGGAGTCCGCGGCGGTTGGGACAACCTCTTGTGCGTTATCCCTGGTGGATCGTCTACACCTCTCATTCCACGCCATGTGTGTGAGAATGTGATGATGGATTTCGACGGCCTGATTCAGGCTCAGACCGGTTTGGGAACCGCAGCACTTATTGTCATGGACAAATCGGTGCGTGCAGTAATATATGAATTGATGTAATGCACGTTTTGTTTTTTCACTTTTTATGCTAAGTGCATCATGTAGCACTTATTTAATCCAATTTTAAATAGTTTTCAAATGTCATTTTTCTTTTAAAGGTGATTTGATTAATTTTTCTCTCTATTCATTTTAGTAGCCTTGATACTGAACACAAAACTTACAATTCCATGTGATGATTTGGTGAAATCTTTGTGGACAGCCTTAACATTTTGTATAACTTATAGGATGATGAAACTGTGTTTGAATTAACTGAATATTTTTGTTTGTCAACAGACGGATGTAATCCGAGGTATTGCACGCTTAATTGAGTTCTACAAACATGAGAGCTGTGGTCAGTGCACTCCTTGCAGGGAAGGTGAGCAGCTCCTTTGTTCTTCCTTTTTTTTTTTTAACAGGGCTAATACATAGATCATGGTGTGTAAAGAATATGAACGTTATATTCTGATTGACATACGTTAGGTACGTCTCCGTTCCGGTTTAACTCCTCAAATAATTAGTCGAATCAGATTCAGATGTTCAGTACGATTTTTCAACTGTTCATTTTTTTCTCTTCATATACACTCGCAAATTTAAAATGGATGGTCATGAGTTCCACTTAGGTTTTCGACCATGTGCTGCATCTCTCAGTGCAGGTCAAGCTCTGTGGCGCATATCTATTTTGTTCTTTCTGTATTTTCAGTATGGATTCGTGGCAATAATGAGACTGGCATATATACACATATGTTTCTGTTTGAATCAGTTCTCAATTATTTTCTGTTTATCTTGCCATCATACTGGAGACTTCTGACAGGCAGCTGCCAAAGCTACATCCACATCAACTTTCAGCTTCTCTCATAGAGCCTTGGTAGAGCCTTGGTAGAACTTGCTAGAACGCATTATTCCCTTTATTTATAAATCTCAGTTTAACTGTTATCCCTTTGTAAGCTTCTGTTTGTTTTCTCCTGATATTGTTATGTGCACTGATTAACCAAGAAAAATCACAAGTCTTAGACTAAATATTCTGTTTTCCAAGGGGCAACCTAGGAAAATCTGTTCTAATTTAGACCAGAATCAGGAAACCTGAGTTGCTGTGATGTCATGAATCCATTTAAATAATTGCAAATTGAACCTTGTGTTATCGGATTTCTAGAAACTCAATAAGTCAGACTAAATGCTAGGCTAAAACCTTTACAAGCCTTTTCCAAAGAGAAATTGGAAACCAACAGCTTTGACATTACTGGTTTGATGTTTATGAGCTTAAATTAAGTATTTGACACGTATTCTTGTTCTCCTCTTTGCTCAGGAGTGGACTGGATGAATAAGATGATGTGGCGCTTCGTTAAGGGAGATGCCCGTGAGGCAGAGATCGACATGATCTGGGAGCTCAGCAAACAGATTGAGGGCCACACCATCTGTGCCCTGGGTGATGGAGCTGCATGGCCAGTTCAGGTCTGTGATGAGAGGCACTGCTTTTATCGTATTTGCTTTATGACTATAAGTTTGTAAAAAATGTATTTTTTGCTTCTCATAATTTCTCTAGGGACTGATTCGTCACTTCCGTCCTGTTATGGAGAGCCGGATTGCAGAGTTCCAACAGAAACAACAAGCTCGGGCTTAGAAATCATTTTCTGTGAAAGCACCCTTTCTCTTTATCAATTATTATTTAAGAAAGAGTATCATCTTTTACTGAAACGTAAACAGTTATCAGTGTCCTCTTAGTGGAGCCCAGCAACCATGTCTCAGTACTGCTAATAAAGTTCTATGAACCGTAACAAATTAATCTGTCCTACGGTATCATCTGTGGTAGTTGCTTTATTTACTCAGACGATGGGATTTAACCTAAAAATACACTGTAAAACGGTAAAAATTTCTTTGCCTGTCAGGATTTCAACATAATCGGTATCATGGCTC
This sequence comes from Distichodus sexfasciatus, assembly GCA_032718565.1. Classification (NCBI taxonomy): domain Eukaryota; kingdom Metazoa; phylum Chordata; class Actinopteri; order Characiformes; family Distichodontidae; genus Distichodus; species Distichodus sexfasciatus. The sequence goes on along the minus strand of JAVGVS010000023.1, from coordinate 2,355,376 downwards.
TGTTTTTGAAAATGCAATATGCAACCTGGTATTTCTGTTTTCTATTTGAGTTTATTAACTATGTATTGGAAGCAAACTGAAGGGGAAAAGGTACAGAAAACCAGCTAACCTCAGCTTGACAATGAAAGTCACTGTTGAAATGACAATTTCAACAGTGACTTCAACTCCGTAGCAAGTGCATTAAGCTGCAGTCATGCTATTGTGCAAAATAAAGGGTCAAGGAACACCCCTCTGACTTAAGGTCTTAGGAATAAATACTTAATCTCAAATGTATTGAAATTATATTAAATGTCTTTTGACTAACAAAAATGCCAACGTTTCTATGACATGCAATATCTGCTGTACAATAAATACATTTTAAAGGTAATTATACATATATTATTTCCACTTAAAATGGCTTAGCAGTGATTCAACATAATCAAAAAATTTTAGTGTAACTTCACATTACAGTTTGCTGATATATGTACAGTGTAGGAAATTATTCCACAGTTGCAGTTGGCCTTCATATCATAATATGAAGAGTAATATTTGTGTTTTTTTGACGAGCTCTATAGAGGGTTACGAAGTGATTCCTTAGAAATCTCACAATTCAGTTCAAACCTGAACATGAGGAGGAATTTAAATGTATGTGTTATTAAGTAAAACATTATGGTCAGCTTTATTTAAATTGTGATATGATTAGTTGCTCAGCATTTGTGCTCGCACGTTGTTCTAATCTGGGCGGTTTTAAACTTTAATTCCGTATCAATGGTTTAACGAGTGCAGTTCAGCTGGAGCTCCAGTGGCGCAATCGGTCAGCGCGCGGTACTTATATAGCAGTACTTGTGAAGTCATGCCGAGGTTGTGAGTTCGAGCCTCACCTGGAGCACGAGTTTTATGATCATATACTGAGAAGTAAAAAAGACGAAAATACAAGCACGCATTGTAAGTGGCTGAAGCATTAAACTGCACACTCACAATTAGCTTGCTGCAAGAGCACTTGTGGAAATTGACGAGTCTGATATGTCTTGTGTTTTATGATTTGGGGGTCCTACACCATGGGGGGGACAATAAATATAAAATTTCTCGAGCAACTTTTGAAGGGGACACAAATAATAGTCAAATTGTACTTATAAAGATATGTCCCCACAGTGAAAAACTTCGCTTCTATCATTATTATTGTAGCGTGGAGACTGCGTCATTATGGTTATTTTCAAAGTTTTTCTCAGGTTCAATGATAAAGCAGGTTTTTCTTCAAAACTATTTATTGCATTATTTGTTATGTTGTTTACAGTCAAGCCATCAACATACAATAAAATTTAAACATGACTGTTTTTGTGAAAAAGATATATAAAATAAGTAATGTTTTGTAACAAAATCAATTATTAAATAATCAATTTACAGTAACTACTCTATGTAAAAAAAAAAAACATCTGCAATTTAAAGCAAACTTACATTAATGAATGGACACTAAACAAAAGTACCAAATGTGTTTTTCCTGGTATCACTGGGCCCCACAAACTCTTGGCATATGTTATGTTAAGGTTGTCGAGCTTGTCTTTGTGCACACTGCAGACTAACAGACTGTTAAGTCTGTCCTGGCCCACAGTAGCCCTTAGCCACGTCTTTAAAATACAGTGGGGTCAGTTCGGACGTAGCACAGTGCTCATTTAGTAAATGCACAGCTAAACAATATGCTAATTGTGGCCGTTAATGTTAGGTTAACATTATGCCAAGTCGTCACAAATAAAACAATGCATGGGAAACGGCTTTGGCGTGTTAGTTGCAGTGCACTATGCAACCAGCTATTGTAAACAAGCTAACGTTAACTAGCTAAGTAATATTTTAATCGCTAATATAGCAGATTCATGGAAAATTACATCGGTAATCAGCATTTTTGCCGCAACTAATTTATGAATGAGTCTGCATCAACTACATTAAAGAGAATCGCTTTATTTAAAGTGAATAAAATACCCTACTTACTGGAGATCAACATTAATTGAGCCACAGCCACACACCTGTGTGTAGAGTAGGTGAGATGAACGGGGAAAGCAGGCAGTGGGCCAAACCACTGTGAGGAAGGGGAGGGGGAACTCAACTGTTTCTAAATGCATTTTTTGCGTTTTTTTTTTCTACTTACACAATTATTTTAGGTATACATACATATATTTTTCACAATAGAGAGTGCGATTTTTTTATCGCGATTTTTTTTGGGGGGACAACCCTCGGATGATGGGGGGGATTTAAGCCCATGCCTACACCCCGCTATAAACCGCGACGTAACTTAAAAAAAAAAACGCATGTCGAAAAAGCGATGTGTAGGAGGATGAATTATACCTCGCTTTACCTTGTTTCGACCTGAGTCTTCGTCAAAGTTGCGTCGCTGTTATGGGTTTAGGGGATTGATTCCGTTAAGTCGCGTGTTCTGCAACCAGTTAACGACATAAGCTGATGTATTACTGCATATATAGATAGTAAAGTAATGTAAACTTTATTGTCATCTCTGCTATATACTGTACAGGTATACAGAAAGACGAGACGACGTGGCTCCAGTTTTGACAGTGGGAATGACAAAGAACAGGAAACAAAGATCAATTAGGGCACATAAATATATAAATAGAATATAAAACATTCACTTAAAACTAGCAATGGAGTATTAAATATAAACTTTAAACTAGAAGTGGAAGTAGAAAGAGAGACAGCTAGGATGCAGTATTCAACCTACAACTATGGTCTGGGAATTGTCTTTTACGCTGAATGTGCATAAGGCCAGTAACAGTTTCAATGTGGAAAATTCTATACAGACAGTGTATTGATAAAACAGTATCTCTTAAAAAGTCTGACTAACATTCAAGTTGGATCAAGTATGTGCAGATATTGTAACAGCAGTGGAGAACTAGTTGCTGTTACAATAGTGCAATACTTTAAATAATTTGTGCAGATGCCGTTAGTTAGAAGGTGACCAGTGATATGTACATTCAGTGTTAAATAGTTGTGCAAATATGTAGCAGCAGTGCAAAAATTGTGCAAATATTGCAGCAGCTGTCATGAGAGGACGATTACTATTTCGATCGTCTGGCAAATGTATGCCAGATCAGCAGCAGCCTAAGCATTATATCATTTCTTCGGTTTGTATGTTTTGTGTTAACTCCAATGACACACTCGGTCAGTGGGCCTTGCTTATATAGAAGTACTTGTTTTAATTTTATGATGTTAAAAGCTCATGCTCCAGGTGAGGCTCGAACTCACAACCTCGGCATGACTTCACAAGTACTGCTGTATAAGTACCGCGCGCTGACCGATTGCGCCACTGGAGCTTGTGAGTGGGTCAAATTTACTGAAAAATGGCACAAATTATTTCAAGGTCCCAGTCTGACGCTCACTTTGGTTCTGAAGTGGTGTTAAAGGTTCATCACAAAACCGGAGATCCATAATGTCTCAATGACATGTCGCATCCTTTAAACACTCATAAAGCACTATATATCATTTTGTAGGGAGATGTTTGTTTTTATTAAATGATTTTTGATATATAACGTGAGGACGTCCTTTTAATTGTTTTATTGAACTTTTAGACGAATGTGTTCTGTGCTGTGTTCGCAATAACAAATAATCACTCATGTACGAGCTCCAATATCGCAGTCAGTCAGCGCGCGGTACTTACACAGACATGCCGAGGATGTGAGTTCGAGCCTCACCTGGAGCACGAGTTTTGTGGTCATACACTGAGAAGTAGAAAAATAATACATTAAATTAGCTTGTTGCAAGAACACTTAGATTTGATCATATGATAAAGTGAGCTATATGATCCTGAATTATACCTGATATAAATCATCTAAAATGTACTAATCGGAATTTAGGGTGGTTTTGACTTGCTGGTGGTCCATCTTACAGGATAGCATTTGCTGCTGAGCTGGGGTCGCCCAGCCTTTGCAAATCTTTTTTCTGTTTATTTGAAGTACTCCCACTCTTTCAAATTATGGAGTCTTTGGAAAGTTTAAATCTTAACTTCTTCCCAGCCCTTCTCAACTTTTCAGGTTACTTTGGATCCATTCTTGAATCCTTTTTAAAATCATTGCACACAGTCTGTTTTTGCAGATTGTTTCAACAAACCCCCAACTAGCCCTAAAATCTGATTCTCCAGGACGCGCTTATAAATCAGTCCATTTCACCAACAAAAACATGGTTTGACTGCAGAACCTTAGCAGTTAATCTTAAGAACACTTCTAAAAGAAAGTGCAGAAACTGAAAATGTTCTTCTCTGTGCAACCGCCAACTTTACCCAGTTATGGTGCACCCATCTGGTGGCCACAATATCCACTTACAACATGTAAGGTATTTGACAGTAACCATACTCTTGTTTATTTACTATGTCTATTTTTGAAATAAAAAATATATAATTAACTCTGTATCTGTTATGACTGTAAACTAAGCATTTTAGGTCAGCTAAATTTTTATTTTTACAAAACTCTGTTATTTTCTTTTGGTTGTCTTCAAGCCATTACTACACTTCTAATCAGTAAAATCAGCAGTAAAAAAATGAACTAATCTCCTTTTAGTGTTCCTTTACTACCGTATTAATCAAAACTAAAGTTTAAAGGATTAAATTAGTTCATGCATTTACAGCATTGCACAGACCTTCATATCCAAAGCAACTTACATTTCCTAATTACAGTCTCTCTGGAACAGTGTCGGACTGGGACCAAAAATTTGGCCCTGGCATTTTGGCCAGACCGGCCCACCACATACAATCACATACAACACCCACCTTTGTGTTTCCTTTTACTGTATATGTACACCAAATGCTACTTCTTATAACCAGCAAAGCCATGTAATTAGGAATTGCAGACACATTAAATACTTCCAAACTTGTCATTTATTAATACAATAAAACTGTACACTCCACAGTGATGAATCCTAAAACAAGCTAGGGCTCCATCCTGTGTGTGCCTGTGTGTTCAAGAGAGAAAGAAAAAAGAGATAAAAAATAATATCATGAAACATTGGTCAGATGACTGCTGTTTTCCAGACAAAGTAGGCTAAACAGTCTGTAAACTTACCAAGTGTAAAACGATGTAGGTGTACTGATGTGTTATTAGGTGAAATGTATGGTCAGCTTTATTTAAATTCTGACTTTATTAAGACTTCAGTACTTGTGCTTGCACATTATTTTATTTTCAGATTTTATCAAACCTGCTTTAGGCAAACATGCATTTAGTGGTATAAGCAGTGTAGTTTATGTTAAGGTTGTGATTAGGCTGATTCGGTGATTTAACAACACCGTGTCTGCGCTCCAGTGGCGCAATCGGTCAGCGCGCGGTACTTATACAGCAGTACTTGTGAAGTCATGCCGAGGTTGTGAGTTCGAGCCTCACCTGGAGCACGAGTTTTAAAAGCTTAATACTTCATAGGAATAATGTTCCACTATTAATTCCAGTAATAATTTAAATTGAAGGAGAACTAAACGTTCAAATAACAGTGCATTTTTACAGTGTTGTTTAACTCAGTAGTATTCTCGTGATAGATGGATTTAATCAGCTCATGTTAATTGATAATGGATAAGAGCGTCTGATAAATATCAATAAATATGAATACACATAAATCCTAAAATGTAAAGAAACACAATCATGTTTCCAAGATAGGGATGATTTTGAGAGCAACATTATCAAGAAGGAGTTTGCCGATCTCATCTCCACAACATAAATCCCCTCTGTTACCAATATTATGTGATTACAACTTTCATCAGTGTTTTAATGTCCACCAATCAGTGTAAGGCTCAGTGTAAATATGTCAGGTGTATTCATCTCAACCACTGGGGGCGCTGAGGTCTTTGAATTAGGCTGATGAAAAAATCAATATGACGTTTATCAATATAGAGATTTTAACCCGGAAACGATTGCACAAAATGCATACATAATTCTTCAAGAGTGAAGCATTGTCCAAAAATTCGAGCTTATGCAATAAATAATAATGCACTGAATTGTATTTCACAGCACCGCATTTCTTTTCTACATACAGCCAGAGATCGCAAAAAGAAAACTCCATTTCCCATAATGCTCTTGGCCCTACACGTAATCGCGCGCCTTTCCATCTTGTTCCTCCCCAGCGCTCCACCGTCGTCGTTGTTGTTGTGGTAGATAATAATGGCGGCAGCTGGAGGCGGATTACCGGCCTCGGTTGTCGTTGCGGGCGCCAGCACGTCGACCACGGCGCGCTGTCGGTTTCCCGGTCGGCCATGGACGTCGCGCAGTCAGCTCAAGGCGGAAAAGCGCGCGCAGGTGGGACGGCTAGGGCGCGAGGAGCCGGTGGCGGAGGCGCGAGGCCCGCGGCCCGTCAACGTTCGAGCTGCGCTGCGAGAGGACGCCGTTCTGCTGCGCTTGCTGCGGCTAGCCGAGAAACTCCGGCGCCAGCGGGAGGCAGGATTCTGCACCAGCGGCAGCGATGAGGTTAGTGCACGAAAAAGCTGTCAAAAACGGGCTGGGTTTCCTGAGTCGCGGTCGTGGGCGATAAAATCGGGGAAGCCCCGGTGCACCAGGTTCGCCAACGCCACTTACTCAATTCGTCACATTTACAGTATTTAGCAGACGCTCTTATCCAGTGCTTTGTAGTCCACATATGTTCTTCAAATGTGTAATGCTAGGGTTAAAGAAACAGCTGCTGTTTAACTGAGTTACCGCCAGTTATGTTACACCCCGTAACAAACCCTGTCAAAGTCAGAAATTAATCCGCTGACACCAAAAATGCATGCAGTCATGAAAGCTAGTGGGTAAGCTGTTTTTTTTTTGGGTCACATTTATCCATATAACACATCTCAAAACCAAGTTGCACCGAAGTGCTGTGCATCAGCGAAATTAGAGATAACCAGCACTGCTGAAACTAAAGTAACACCCCTATTAATTACTTATGCATTGCACATCATTTTGCATTTCACGACATGTTAAAAACGTGTCTTAAAACTCCAATTTTAAAACATTCTAGCACATGGAAACCATAAGGTAGACAAACCCGTAGGATGTATCAAATGATAGGGACTAAAAGAAGTTCTAATTGAACGAGGCAAGCCGATTTGACCAGTTTTTGGGTCTGCAGTAGAAAATGCAGGTTTCGTGTTTAATCTGGATCGAGTTACAGAGAGATCGAGAAGTTGAGGATCTGACCTGAGGGAGTATGCAGGAGAATGAATGTGAAGGAGTGCACATCACTGATAGATGCAGAGCTTTAAAGACGAAGAAACCCCTAAAATTAACTCTAGTATTAACCGGTAGCCAGTGCAGTGAAGCCAGTGTGGAAGTGGTGTACTCGATTTTCTTCAGGTCATAAATCTAGGAGAGCTTGTTGAATGTTTGAGTTTTGCAAAGCTTAGGCTGGCATTCGAGACGGCTAATTTGGCCGTTTAAAGAGCGGACGTGTGAGGCTTTAGCGGGCTCTCTTGCTTCTTTTGGCGGGCGATAACACTTAGATTCCCGGGTTCCACCCAAACCCGAGTTCGCCTGTTAGTTTGTCGCTTTTGGTTGTGAAAGCTGAGCATTAGCGTGTCGTTAAGCGGTTAGAAGTTTCTCGTCAGCACCGGATGCGAGTAAACCTGTTGGATGCAGTTTGCTACTAGTCGCCATTAGATTAGTAATACTAGTTCTTTGATGTTTTTATATACACATGACGTGTCCAGTTTGTGAAAGCTGAATAATAATTAGCGTGTTCCAGCTTATGATGGATGACTTCAGACTGACGTCCGATGCTGTGCGTCTAAACTTTTAATGCTCCTAACACAACTTGCCTTTTTACAATTTCATTCACATGGTCAACTTGAATTTCATTTCGAGCGTTTCTGTAAGAATTTAAACGTGTTTTACAGGGAATCAAATTCTATCACTTGTCTAATCTGTGACTGTCTTGTAGGTGCCAAATGAATGAGTTGAAAATTTAGTGATGAACCATTTTCCCTTCGGGTTTGGAGGTGTACTGTGCACTTGGTGAGAAACCTGAACTGCAAGTGCAATTCTTCCAATCAGGTCTTTCCATGTGCTGTTAAATTGTAAACATATAAACATAAACATTATCTATCACAATAACCTCAATAACATCAACCCAAATGTCAACTTTTGAGGGCTTTATTTAAACATCCCAACCTCATGTTGCAACCACATTTAGGGCATGTAAAAAAAATATTTTTTTTGCATAGGTTGCATGGTCTAAAACAGGTTATTAATTATTCCCTAAATTAAAACAAGGATATGTTTTGGACTTCGGTTGCCCCCATTTCCTTTAAAAGCCACTTACACCATGGTTGATTGCCCTTACTGCATTTACTAATCTTTCAGTCTTTTAAAAAATAGTTTCTATGCAAATGCACACCTCTACAGAATCAGCCTAATCATTCAAGCCCTATTCTTTCAAGACATTTGGTTAAAATCCTTTATTTTTTCATGCTGCAGCAGAAACATTGCATTGTCCCTAATGTCATTGCATTGTCACACAAGCCCAGTTTAAATTTGGTTCATTTGGGTACAAGTTGATCTCTGTTATGTGACATCACAGTTAAGCTGTTGTCAGACTGATGCAATCTCACTGAATGCAGTGTAAATCCCGGCAGAAGGACCCTTGCTGTCTTTATGAGATCACCTGCATGTCTCATTTATTCACCTGAAGTTCATATGTGATGGAGAACAGTGTTCCTAAAATACCTTTGCTCAAGCTTGTAGATATCTGCAAAGGGGTATGTGTTTTGCCTTTCTTCTGGATGTATAAAGGGCGCTTTTATATAAACTAAAGTTGTTGCTTGTGATTCAGTCATTAAGTTGTTCTTTGTCGATAAGGTTTAGGTCTGAAAGTTTTTTTCTCGGGGTTAGATGTTATTGACTTTGCCAGAGAGGTACAGTTTGTTAAGCCATGGCACAGGATTGAAAATCTTATGTAGGGCTTTGCTTATTACCTTAATTGTTAATTACATTTTCTGTATTTCTCCATTCTGCTTGCCTTAATCCTATAAAGCCTGCTATATGAATTAATAGTCAGAAAATTCTATTTTTTCGAGATTGAACTGTTTATTGAATCATTGTGAGAGTTCAAAAAAAAATTTTTTTATATGACCTAGGAATATGGGGATTTTTCTTGTATCACATTTGAAACCCCAGGCGTTTCAGGTCAAAAAAAATTGTGTGTGCCTTTAAAAAAACCTTAGCACACACAAACATGTTTTACACCATCTCACAATGATAGTGTTTTTCTGATTCACTCTGAAATCCCATGACCCTCTTCCTTTTTTCTTCAGATAATTTTCTTCCATCATACTGCAGTTCTTCACCCCATTTATTCGAACTGTGCTCAAATAGTCCTCGTTCTTTCAGGTGATCCACCAGAGGTACTGATGTAAAATAGTTGTCAGCAAAAACCTTGTGATATTGTCCTGCTGGAAGGGTTGAGGTCAATTTCAGGACAACATCTCCGGAAACACCAACATCAGATTTCTCCTTATCTGGATTTTCTGCACCTTGGCAGACATTAAAATCATAAAGGAACCCACTTTGTCCAGCACGTGCCCACATCTTGAACCCCCATTTGTGAGGTTGAGGGCATGTAAACACGCAGGTTAGACTTGCCTTTGAAAGGCACCATTACTTCATCCACCGCATGAAATTCTTTAGGAGGAATGAGAAGAAACTGTTGTAGCAGTTTTTCTAACCATGGTCTGATTTTCCACAGTTTGTCTTTCTTCTGGTCATCAGACACACTGAGGTTGTCTTGAAAATGAATCAGTGTCAACAATTTAAGAAATCGTTCTCGGGACATCACATCATGCACTGTGGGGTACCTTGTCTCCATTTCCCAATAGGCTCTTACATTGGGCATCTGTACCAACCCCATGTGCATGTACATGCCAAGAACCTGTTCTATTTCTTTGGGTGTTGTGTTAACTGATGTTCCAGGTTTCTGTACACTGTACAAGTTAGTTTGTTGTGCTCCTGAATCATTTCATCAGTAACAAACTGCTTAAATACATGTATGGTGTCCATTCTGACCTTTCTATATAGACATCATCAATATGTCTATCAAAATCAACATTTGGAATTTCAAATGGCACTTTTCTCCATCTGTACTCTTTCTTTTTTACTTTGCCCTTTGCTGACTGCTTTGTTGTGCTCTGTTTTGATGTTACAGGTGTATCTGTTTCATCTACAGATTCATCTTCTTCATCACTACTATATGATTCCTCTGTAGCAGCCATTCCCTTAGGAGTCCATTCCTCATCACTACCATCGTCATCTTTCTCCCCAAACTGTTCTATTTCGCTTGGATTTCCATCAATTATCATATTTAAGATGTCTTCTACACTGTACTTTTTCGCCATCTAAATATTCAAATCATCGCACAAATACATTGTTACAATTACAAATTATATATTGACTATTTACAACTGACATAAATGTAAAATTCTTCTCAAAATATGTACTGAAATATTCAAATTAAATAATATATTTAGTGCAGTTTTAATTACTGTACATATAACACAAATTTAATCAAGAAACGCACTAAAACAATTGATGCACTGACCCACGGAATACATTTATATACCCATAGTATCATATTTGATTCACAGCTTTTCACCGCAGTTTTTCTATAAAATATTTTATGAAAAATTAAGTTGTTATGAGCAGTTTCACCCTAGACTTATTTTGAAATATAATCACCTTTCAAAAAAATCACTTACTGTAACTCTTCCAAAATTAGAGCATCTTATCACTTGAAAACCATTCTAACTTCAACCTTGCATGCAGCCATCTTGGATTCTTGAAAAAAAGTAGCCTTCGCCACCTGTGGTGCATAGATCATTCACAAAGGGGAGAAGACGTGTATATGATTGTATACAGTTGGTTTTTGAGGAAAATGCTTAATACTTAAAATGCTTAATTGATTGATCATTAATAGGAACAGTGCTCCCTAGTGGCGGTTGTAGGAAGTGTGTTCACATTGTGGAGGGAAAATGGTTACTGAAGGGAATATAATGTAAGGTCACAGAAATTTATATTTAGGACTACTTGTGGTGCAGTAATTTTACATGCTGACGAAGTATATATTGCTGACTAGTTTTGTATTGCTTCACAACTGATCCATATTAATTGAGCAGCAGTTTTTAGTTGATAAAACTACTATTATATGTGTGTTGAATATGATAGGAAAGTGGGCATATGTCCACATTCTTATCCATTCAGTCATCATTCAATGTTAGAACTTGCTCTCCAACTTGGTGACAAAACAAGCCAGTGCCTAAAATAGCCATTGTTTTTTTGGCACAAGATGATTAAGAGGATGAGATGTTTTTTAAAAAATAGTGTTGGAGAAAACTTAAGTTCAGTAAGTGTTTCACAGTGTGCAAAGCATATACAGTTAAGTATTTTTGGTAATCTGTAGCATTGTTGTGCTTTTGAAGCCTTGGGTCTTTGAGAACTTTCACACTTAACCTTTAGTGACCAGGTTTGCTGCGGTGTTTAAAAACGACAGGAAAAAGTACCACTGAGGTACTCACAAGCAAGGTACCGCCCCCAAGCGCTGCTCTATAGCTGCCCACTGCTCCTTAACGGAAGGGTCGAATGCAGAGGTCACATTTCATTGTGATGCACTGTGTTGTGTTCACTTCTATTTACTCGCTTAATTTTGATTCACCATGCAAGTTGTGCAATGACTTTTTGCATTCTTAATCTGGCAATGGCAATGTTTTTTTTTTTAATTTCACTTACTGTAACTGTTCCAAAATTAGAGCATTCTTAATCTGGCAATGGTTTGTACGGTTAGAACACATAGGTTGAAGTTTGGTTGCCTTTATTGACATGGATGAATTCAGCAGCCTGAGGAATGACATGACTTGTGAAATTGTAGTTACAGTTTAGTTTTGTTTCAAACATTACTGCAGAATTGTGATGTACAATTTGTTGCTAGCGTAGTTAGCAAAACATTAGCAACTATGCTTTTGGGAAACGCACCCCTGGGTAAGAGTGTCTGGTAAATGCCGTGAATGTAAATTTAAGTTGTAGTAGCTGCTTTTAATGTTAGCGAGTAATTGTTACCATTTTGCTTCGCAATAGGAGGGGGATTTCACAGGCTTCCAAGTGGACGGTCGATGGTCCTTGCATTCTGGACAAGGTATAATCTTTTGCATCATGAAAGATTCCTCTAATGCAATTCAATTATTATGTACATATGTCAGCATGGTAATTTCCTAATACTTGTAAAGGGGACTAGGCACATTTCACAGAGCACCTCATTAATCTCCTGTACTTTAACTTCTTGTGACTTATTCTGCTTTATTTGCAACCTTGTGCATACTACAGATATTCATTGTTTAATTTCTGATGTTTATTTAATTTTATTGACTAGTTATTTTATGTCTTAAAACGCTATGAGTTTTTCATCCTTATGAAAACAAGTGGAAAATTGTATAAATAACAATCTCTAGGTCTCTGGACTTTTGACTGGTAATGTGTTTGTTGTTTTTTTGGAAATGTAAGGTCATAAATGTTTTTTGCTGATTAATTTTTTTCAATATATGCACCATTTAAATGATCTTCCCCAACATTAGGTGAAAGGCCTCCTAAGCCTCCTGACCCATCTGCAAATGATAGAAAAAAGGGTCCAAAAGCGTCTGGGGAAGCAGAGAGTGCGTCTCTCCCAAGGAAGCCTGATGGGAAACGTGGGAAAGGTTTCAAAACTGACCAAAAGAGTGAGGGACCCAAACTAGTTGTTAAACTAGCTTCCAAAAAATGGACCAAGGCAAATGCATCAGGTACGCAACAAATAAAAAGGTCAAGAAAAATGAACGATGCTACGTTCTCACGTAAAAAAGAAAATGGTGGTGTAGAACATGAGTTTGATGAAAAGGGGGAAGATGAAGCCACTACGCAAACTGAAAAGATGCAAGATGGTTCCAGCATGCCTGGAAGACGGAGGAGGCAGAAGAAAATGGTGTGGACATTAACACTTGTTAAAGGGAAAAGAAGGACTTTCAAAAGGGGACTGGCAGAAAACAGTGACCAAATCTCACCAAGAAAACTGGGAGCAGACACGTCGCCGCTGGAGACTCGGGAAGGAAAGACAGAGGATGTTCTCACTGCTGACCCGGCTGCTTCTCTGGTTTGCAAACCTTCTGGTAAACGGAGAAAAGTGCAGCAACCTAGAAGTGCCTCTGCAGAGGTGGGGAATGTAGCCGGACAGGAAAAGGCAGGTTCTGCTGAAGGAAGTGAAGGAATGGCATTGAGCAGCAGCTCTCCACAATCTTTAAGAAAGTATTCCCATTTCTTAAAACGCCGCAAGTCTGTGTTCGGCTGTCGGCGGAAGCCGCTAAAAGAGCATGAGACAGAGAGTCCGACGGAGGGTAAGACCCCCAGAAAAAGAAGGCGACTTGTCTTTTATACCTACGAAGTGGTGGAATCGTCGCAAAAGCCATCACAACAGGTAGAGGGCAAAGGAGAGGGAGGGGATAGCGGAGCGGTAAGCGCACGTCCTTCGAGAGTGATCAAGGTACCCAAGAGGTTCATGGATGACGAACGCATGTCTGGACTTCCCGTGAAGAAGCCAGTTCAAACTTCTGAGACTCAGCTGGACGAGTCTTGCGCCGAATTGGAGAAAACTGCTGACATCCAAACCCAAACCCAGTTGGGACAAAAGCGCAGGCGAGGGAAATGGAAACTCGGCAACGACGAGGGCGGCTTTGTTGGTAAACCGATTGGCTCATTTCCAACTTCGGACGAACCATACAGAAGAGCGGAAAAGATGGCTTACGATTCTAGCCGCCTTAAAATTTACGAGAGGCTGAAGAAGCTCACGGCAAGCTTGGCCCAGAGGAGGGAGCAGCGTTTGGCCAGCGCGCGGTCCAAAACCCTTGGTGAAAAGCCGGATGCAGAGATCCAGGTTGCGGGCGGCGAGGCAGATTCCGGAGAGGCGAGAACGCAGACTAATTCCGACATAAAGATCGAGGAGCTGGAGTCTCCAGGAGTCATACGGAAACTAGCCATACATGTTGATACCGAAGGTGGAGACGGTGGAGATGTAGCTGAAGGCGATGGTACGAGTCTTGTTCTTTGTTTTGCTACTTAGTGTTTTGATTTTTCTGACAGGCTTGCATCAGGTGATCGTGCTTTGCCATCATAAATGTTTGTGACTTCTTTTTTTCCAAGCAGAAAGTTCCAGACTGGAGGACTTTAGCATCTCAGTTACAGATTCTCAGGTGGGCCAGGAGCGTGTCACTTCTGTCCACAAACCAGTCAACTTCTCTGGTGCCAACAGGAGGATGCTTCACCTGCTAAAGAGAGCAAAGGTTCAGCTGATTAAAATAGATCAGCAGAAACAGCTGAAGTCAGCACAGGTAAATAAAATAAATGAATAAAAGTAGGGATGGGCATTTTTGATCATATTTCATTTCGAGTAATCCACAGGTTTGAGAAACGAGTACTCGATTAATCGGGGGTGGAGTTTAAGCAAGGGGCGGGGCGTTTGCGTCACAGTATACAGTAAACATTTAAAAGAAATAACAGCATGAGGTGAAGCTGAAGCGCTTTTTCTACATGACGCATTGTATATAAAATTAATCACATAGCCTAGATACATAAATATGTAAATGTTATATTACAAATTGTATTTATCTATACAAAATGCATGTGAGCTTGAACTACGTGCCAATCATAAAGTAGTGGACGCGCTTCTCCCGTTACTTTAAAACAACGGCAACTGAAGCCCCGCAACTGAATTTTCCATTCATTTATGTAATGACAGGTTAGCGTCATATACGATTCGGTGGTTAGCGAAGTCCACGAGTCCGTAGTTATTGCCACCCGCGCTGGCTTCGACAGACTGTCTTTTAGTGAACAATTCATTAAACGTTTAAAACCTTCACCTTCAACAAAACTAATAGGCAGCAAGTCTTCTGCTGTCATTTCTGCTATTAACTGCGTCATCTTCTCTGCCCTGCCTTTGTCGCATTTCTGTCTGATGGTGAAGTCTCTTATGCTCGTATGACTGCTGGTAGTGGCATCGGCATCATCTGCTTTTTTGTGTTTATGTGCAAGATGATAACGCATCGAACTCGTTGTGGAGTTGTAGACGAGTGTGGCGCTGCACATCTTACACTTGACTGTTTTTTAATTTTAAAAAATGCATTTTTAGAGCCAATCGATCGTCATTTTCATGCTCGATCGTCGCTGATGGGTTCGAGTAATCGATTAATCGAGTACTTGTGCACATCCCTAAATAAAAGTGTGATGTGGCTGTAAGATTGGTGTAAAGAGGCTCTATCCTCAGTATCTTGTGTAAACCTTGGTCAAGAGGAATTGAGGAAAGTAGAGAACTTAAAAGCAAGTAATGGTTGTGCAAAAGATGAAGTGGATGTCGGTAGTTTTATTGTTCTATCTGTGCTTTACAGCTAATATCTGGCGCGTTTAAAATTGGGGACGTAACAACGGGCATAAAGAGGAAGAGGAGGAGAAGGTTGGGCAATGCAAACTTGGAAGTGGCTCCTCAGGTATTTTGTTTGTATTTTGTGGTTTACTGTGGCATAAAACTGTACATAAATTTGAAAGTACATCATTTCCTTCTGCGATATTGTCTTGAGGAGAGATGATTTAGCGCGATAGTTGTTTTGCCCAGTGTTTGACCATAAATCCACAAACCCACAAAGTTACCATCTACTAATAAAATAAGATCAGTTTTATTTGTAACACATCTTTCAACAGACATTGTCATCAAGCAGCTCTACATATTACTGGGTTCAGATTTATACACTGCAAAAAATCAGTGTCGGAAAATAAGGAAAAGAAAAGGATAATAAGACAAAAAGAACCAGAATCAAAATTATCTACCAATATAGTGAGAAAATTTATCTTGTTAACATCTAAAACAAGAAAAAAAATCTTTACATTTTTCCATGTTTTTAGCTTTAATATTCTTAAAATAAGCAAAGTTGTCATGAATTTCTTAACTCGTAGCGGAGAGCATGAGAACCGTTCAGTTCTCTTAATTAAATTTCTTATTTCATTTTAAGAAGTTCTTATAATCTGTACATTTTTCTTAATAGGATAATTGTAGCCAATGTTTCTTAAAATTAGATTATTTATACAAGTCTAGTTAAGTCAGTTAATCTTAAAATTAAAAAAACAAGATGTATTTTTTATTTTTAAGATTTTCTGGCTTGTTAAGATTTCGTTTTTTGCAGTGTAATGAACAAGTCTGTGAACAACACCCTCTGTAGCAAACAGAAAGAAACATTGTTGGAAGCTAGGACTCAAAGCGTCTCATCTTCCTCTGGCCCATGCCTGGTTTTAGGATATCTTGGATCATTTCTTTTTTTTTTTTTTTTTTAAGTATTTAGGCTTCATGTTCCAGGTGAGAAGGCTTTCCTATAACCCAGGTGATCAGACAGTCCAAATGTTAGTCCAAATGTGAGAACGTAAGAGGTGCCTGGGTCCAGATATAAGCGCAGGTGAACAGATTCACTTTATTAGTTTGCGTTCTTGTGTTTCTTTGTGTTGGAGGTGCATCTAGTTGGAGGTCCGCGAATAAAACACGTGTGCCGGGCAGCAGCAATAGCGCTGGGTCAACCTCGTGCCATGGTACCTGATGACATCCCCAGACTCAGTGCTCTGCCTCTGCATGAGAGGGAGGGCATCACCCCCTCGCCTAACACAGAGGGTACAGCCTTGTTTTTTTATTTGCATTAGTTAATAATAACCAATTGCTAAATTATATTACAGGTACAACAGTAATGTTTAACAGGTACAACTTTTATTTATGCCTTCTGTTTGTAAGTCCACCTAATCAGACCCTAAAGACCAGATTTCAGACTCTCCTGTGGCGTATTTCTGATCAGATTAAAAATGTCACTGAAACTTGAACATAAGTGAACATTAATGAAGGTAATTGATAACATAGTTAGCAACTGTGCTTTTGGGAAACGCACCCCTGGTCATTAAATAGGGCTGGATTAGATGAGAATCTGACCACTAATCCTCCACCATTCATACATATACTGTACATCATAGATTATTGTTTACCTTAGATTATTGGTTAATCCCCTGCCCCTGTAGCTTGCACCCACTAATATATGGTTTGGCACAGCCAAGAGGAAGGAAAATGAGAAGTCGACGGTCTTTAAAAAATTTATCAAGAGGTTATAGGTTCAAGTCCAGCTCTGTTCTACTGCCATGAGCCAGGCCCTTAACTCGATGTTGCTCCAGGGAGACTGTCCCTATAATTGGCAAATGGATGCTCTGCATAAGTGCGTCTGATAAATGTAAACATCATGTATGGTTTTATTTGTGTTAAATATCTTAGGGTCTCAGAGTTTTATCTACCCAAATGTTTTTGCTCCTGCTTTTCCTAAAAATGTGAGCTAATTCTCTCTTTTTTTTTTGCAAAGGGGATTAATTCTCTTTTTTAGTTTATTTCTAAGCATCTAATGACTGATCTATTGTTTTCAGCTTTCGCTTTGACTACCAAGATAAAATTGAGTGTGGAGGATGTTGAAAATGTGCAGTATGCTAAGTCAGTCCTTCTCTGTTGTCTTACTCAAGACCTGGGCTCACACTCGGAACCCGAGAGCACTGCGTCCGTCGAGCAGCGGCCGCACTACAGACGCAAGACTTTCGGTTTACGGCAGCAGCGCTGCTTTCGCTGCAAGGGCTGCTGCCGGGAGGAGGATTGTGGGACATGTGTGTTCTGTCTGGATAAGCCAAAATATGGCGGCCCCAACAAGAAACGGCAGAGCTGTATGTAAGTGGAGCAAAGCGAGGTGTTTATAGGCCAGCCTGAAATGACGTAGGCGTTTTCCTCAAGCTTAATGATCAACATATTTCAGCATATTTATTTACTTATGATAACTTTATCAGCATGTGCTGTTGCTGCTCATTGAGGTTTACAATGAATATTAAATATATTGTTAGCTCAGTGGAATTGTATAATTATAATTCTGCCTATATAGGTATGTATGAAGAACTGTGAATTATTAGAATACATGTTTTTGTCTTGACAGAATTCTTATTGTAAATTCTTGCTCTTTGTATTGTGATATTCAGCAATATTGCTACTTCCAGTACTCTGTGAAGCTCAAGTTGCGTTATGTGCACAGTACTCATGTATATTTGTTAAATTAAAGATATATGTATTAGTAATATATAAACATTGGTATTTACATATCCTAATAAATATATATTTTATTGAATAAAAATAAAAACTAAGTATTTCGTTTACTGCATGCTGCCTTGATGTAGCTGATTTAGACTGATCTCGGTACATCTCTAATGCGTCAGTGTAAAGTTTTTGTAAACATTCTAAATACCCAGTGACAATGAATTAGTCTCAGATGAAAGACAGTATCATAAATGATGATACACAATCCCTTTTCTCTGGCAAGACACATGCACATAAACTTAAGTAGGAAAATATTAATGTATTCATATTCAATATTTATATTTATGTAACGAATAAAGGCAACTTAAGTCAAGGGATTGGAACAAACAGGTGCTTCTGACCACAGTAGCAGTGTAAATATTAGTTCATTAGTAGGTCTTGAGTGCTTGAGTTGGGTAAGTGTACGTTTAAAAACAATATTAACAAAGTGACCGTTTCGCTTAAATGCACATGTTAAACAAGATCTCAAAATTTCTACTGATCTTTTGTGCTCTACAGCTACAAGAAGTGCTCGAGGATAGAAGAGAACAAAATGAAGAGATTGAAAGGTAGATCCATACCTGACAAAAATGAATTAATTTTTTTATATTTTTTACTATACATGTTCCACAATAATGCAATGCTTATAGTTTTATTAAGAGGTTATGGGAAAAGTTACGTGGACTGCTGTTTTATTTTTTATATGGCCTTTCTTTTGCCTCCTACACATTAAAAGCTTTTGTTCAGATGTGTTTTAAAGTGCATGCTTTAGAGCAGCGTTTCCCAATCCCGGTCCTCGCGGCCCACTGCTCTGCACAGATTCGACTTTGTCGACCCACAGCACAGCTGATGCTACTGATTAGCTAATTAGCAACGCAGATCCAGCGTGCGACAGTGCAGGAAATACCGTGCAGAGCAGTAGGCCGCCAAGACTGGGATTGGGAAACGCTGCTTTAGAGAAATATTGGTGGAAGTAGAGAAGGGCCAATCATTTCAGAACTATATTTTATTAAATAGTAATCATTTGTGTAAGCAGCAGTTAAAGAGGACTTTCACGTTTCATCTTCACACTACATTTCACATTCGTGGCCGTTTTATTTGACCAGTTCTCTTTCTCGCAGTTCAGATGAAGCGACGCCACATACACGCTCACGCGCCAGCAGACAGCGGCGAAGAGGCAGAGGGCGAGGCCGGTGGAGGCAACGGGGTCGGCTTGGGGCCGCCGGACCCCTCCAACACACTGAGCCCCACTAGGAGGCAGCCCAGGCGCCGGGTCCCGCCGCGGCGCTACAGCGACCTGCTGGGGGGCGACTCCACCGACACGGATGAGCACGAGGAAGACGCAGAGAAAGAAAAAGACGGTGGTGATGGTGTGCTGAACCAGCAGAATAATGGTAAAAATGAAACCGAACTTCCTTACTTAAAGTGGCTGTGTTTAAGTTTCTGATTTTCCCGAGTACTTAATTATGCCAGAACGTCTTTTGAAATCAAAAATGACACTGAGCAAGTAATCTGAAATGAATTGAATAAAAATACACAGTGAGTCAAAAAACGGAGACCTCTGTGCCTTTACCCCATAAACTAACATGAAGCTCAAATTTCGACACTTTACTACACAGCCGCCGTTCTTTACAAAGCTGCCAAATTCGTCGTGATCCTCTTCACATATCTGTAACTGTCATGACCTGCACTTGTCTTTTACATCCTTTTTTTTCTGTCATTTATTTTTCCCATGGGAAATCTCCCATTTAGAATACATGTGATTTCGGGACTAGTAAGCTTTCCTTATCCCGTCTTCACATGATGGCCAACGCAGATCTTATGCCACCCCACTGAACGCACGTCTCAATCTGTTTTGACCCGCACTCGTCTTTTTCTTTCTTACTGTATATCATCATTGTTTAACCATTCACTTCAGTGCATTTTTATTAAAGTCTTTCTGCTCGGCTATGTCATGTCACAACTACAGAACTTGAGCAGTCACATTGGCATTTTCTTGCGGAAATGTATCTCTAATTATAATTATAAATCCTTGTTGAAATGATGTTTTCTACCGTGTACAGACCTGTTGCTTATTATACAGATTGTGGCCCTAGTGTAGTTTGTTTGACAAACTATACTACAAACCTAATTTTGTTTTATTTCTTTTGGCCTCGTAGATGCTGCTCCATCGACTGATGCTCAAGAGGAGGTGGCCAAACCTCGAAAGCCAGCCATTGCGAGGGGGCTGTGGGGCAGACGGCGAATTGATAAGGTATTCCAGACCTGGAGCTTGTTTGTGTTTGCTTTTTCTCTTCCTGCTTAATACTGTATATGCTCTATTATTTTTAATCAAACAGACAGCAATGTGTTTTGATCGTAATACAGTTGAAATCTTTTAATATAATAACACCCCTTTTATAACATAATTTCTACTGTTTTGTTGTGTTAGTCTAATTTAAGGAAAATACATATGCACTATGCATCTTAAGACCTCATATGTTCTGTGATGATTTTTGTGACCCTATGCATTTGAATGAAGACGTATTTAATTTAGTTTTTGCTGCTTTACTACATGGGAGTAACTTTGGGCTTTCCTTACTAACTTTCCTTACTTTATTACTTCTTCCCTCTTCCATTGTAAGAACTATGCACACACAGCACATGTGAGGGATTCAGTTCAGCACTGAAAGGGAGTCATTGTGAACAAAGCCAGAGGTAGCCAGTTAGAAAATGTTCCATTGTAACATCTTGACAAGGTACATGATAAAATCGCAGCATGCCAATTATAATATTTTCTGCTCAATATTACCTGCCTGCCACACGGTCTCCAGGTCAAACGTGAGCCAAATGCCTGTATAATGTGGTCGAAACGTAACACTGTTTACCCAGTACCAAAACACCACCTGAGTGTTTTAGCTTTGTGATTTGAGTCTTGAATGAATCCGATATTCATCCGATCCACATATCGGATCGGTGCCATCTCTAATTTTGATCCCCATCATATTGCAGTAATTTAATAACATTTAGTTAAAATTAATTATACTGTTTAATTTCCTTAACGCCAGCTCTTGCTCACAATCTCTGTGTTCCTAGTCGTTTTAGTGTCGCAGGATTAGGGGGCCGTCACTGAACTACGCAAATGTGATTAAACTTATCATTTTTAATGTTATTTTAGTAATAAATAATTTAGCATAAAGATATGGCTGTGTATTTATTACATTGTTTTACTTAGGAAATAGTGTCTAAGTCAAGTATTTCTTTAAGCATAACAGAATAGTCTTAGTCATGTATTCAGACATTTTTAAAGCATCGTTTTCTATTTTGAAAAGATTTGTATCAAAGACTTGAATCATATCAGCAAATATCCAAATTTACCAAATCTGGGTTAATATCAGACAAGTCGTATCATGCCATGTCTAATACGCTGTCTTTTCTAAAGGCATGTTTTGATTGTAATAATTGTAATATGTGGCATCAGTTTGGGGTGGACATTACTGGCTCTTAACAAGGGTTGAAGTTGCACAGATGATATTTTTTCTTATTCAAACCTGCCTCTTGAGTTGTTCTTTTAACGCTGCTTTAATCTTTTTCCTGCTTTTTCACAGCTCACATTTAACCCCACTTCTAACTTGACACCTCTAATCGAGACGAGTCTCATAACTTTCTAAGCAGCGTCTCTGCCATCTGTCCTGCTGTTTTTCCACCTCCTCCTCTTCCGACCTGCTCTCCGCCCGCTCGCCGTCTCCGCACCTCCGCTTCGGCGCGGTCGAGTTGCGGCTCTGCTGTAATACCATCCCTCCCTTCCCCTCCCTCGCTTTCCTCCTCCCCCAGCCTCGACATTGCCTTTCCCCACGTGAACCGGAGTCCTGTGGGCCTCCCACCCCTACTGGAAGCCCCTGTCCAAAGTTGCTTCCGAAACTCCAACTCCAACTGCGACTGCGCAGGCTGCCGCTCAGCGTGGTTCGGGCGGCCGAGACCGGCATCGCGGTGGCCGACGTCCCAAAAGAAGCGGTGCAGGAGGAAGAGGAAGGAGAGATGGAGCCAGCCCTTACTCACTCCCACTCTCTTACTCCTTCTCAGAGCTCGGCGGAGCACGCGGCCCCTAGCGTCCTGGCCGCGCTTGCCAACGGCTTTGCCCAGCGGGGGGCACTGCCCCGAAAGCCGGCGCACAAAATTCGGGTGGACTTCAAGGTCAGAACGATGCTGTAATCTCTGATGCCTCAAAGCAATAGCATGTTTTAATGTTTTTGTCACAGTTTTTAGTAGGGCTGCACCGATACCACTTTTTTACAAACCGATACAAGTACGAGTATTTTTATTTGTGTACTTGCCGAAACCGAGTACCGATACCGATACTTCTTAGATTCTTAGATGTAATTAATTGGGAGGCAGATTTTATTTTCTCCTTTGCAGATTATAATAAGGCTAAATATCAAATCATTAACACAAGGCTATTCCATGCCCAAAATAAACAGATCTTTCTGGTTGTAACAAAAAAGTGTCATCACATTAGACAAAATGTAAATATAAGCAGATAAATGAAATGAATTCTCCTGCATAGTTAACACAGGCAACTTAAAAGTCAGCAAAACTTACTCTGACACATTCAGGGCTCCAGACAAAAGAAAGAAGTTAGGAGCCTGGCTTATATTTACATTATGACTAACGCTTCCTCGATTTTGATTGGCTAGCAAGAGAGAAGCGATATTGACAAGCAACACGCTGTTCTAGAAGTTGAACGGATTTCAACTTGAAGCACTCTGAGTGCTGCGGTAAAAAAAAAAAACACACAAAAGAACTGTTCACCAAACGCTTTTTTGCACTGAGAGTGGATCAAAACCTCACTTCCAAAAGCACTTTCTCGGCGCTTGTTGTTGCTAAGTTACAAAAAGCATTGGGAACTTCCGCATTCGGTCCTATTTCATATAAAGGTTGTAGCATCTTCTTTTGAGTTCGGAAGTTTAGATGCCGCTTTTCGGCTTCATCGTAACGCGGTCTTCTTTTACTGTTTATGGATACAGCAGGATTTTTATGTTTATTTATTTATTTTCCCCGCAGGGAACGTAGTCACGACGGCCACCTTAACTATAAAGCGTTGCGGGAAACGCTGGGGCTAAGACTATCTGCGCATAATTAAAAGCTGTTTCTTGCTTCTTTAAAAAAAAAATCTTTTCCCTTGAATTGAGAGAGATGGTTGCCATTGGCGGCGAACATTGTAGTCGCCATCTGGAGCCCTGGATTTCACACGAGCTTGTGGGCAGGACCTCTGAACTTAAGTTTCTGGATGGTTGTCTCCCCCGTCGACTACGACGTTTGTTGTAGTAAAATACCATTGAGTGGTATCGGTGCATGGTATCGGCAATTTATTTACGAGTATATTAGTGACGTATCGACTCGATACCCGATACTGGTATCGGTATCGGTGCAACCCTAGTTTCTAGTAGGGATGAACAATAATATTGGAATCGTATCGGAATTGGCCGATATTCGCTTTTTTGTCATCTGCATCAGACTGATGCTCACATTTGCCCAATATTTTCAGCCTTTATGTTGACATTTATTTTACATCGGAAAGGCAGCGCTTGTGCCAGGCATGTCCAAAGTCCGAGGTCAGATTTTGTATGGTGTTACATTCTGAGCATGTAACGGAACATTCATGAGCAAAATCTCTTGTCTCGCCTCTGCCTTGCACGTTTTTTGGTATCGGCAGATATAAGCATAAGAAAAATATTGGATATCGGCATCGGCCAGTCGTTCCCTTATCGTGCTTCCCTACTTTCTAGTGTACAGGTGTATTATAGAAGGACTATTTATGTTTGTGGATGGTTGTTGTGACCACTTTTATCTGTTTTCTTCCAGGAGGACTGCAATATTCAGAATGTTTGGGCGATGGGAGGACTCAGCATTCTCACATCACTTCCAATGGTGCCAGATTGCGTGTGTTTGCTGTGTGCTAGTAAAGGCCAGCATGATGTAAGAGCATCTAAAATTAAACCAAATATATATATATATATACACTGCCCTCCAAAATTTTGGAAAAGCCCTAGAAAAATGGGGTTTTGGACAGTATTGCCATGAATCCTTTTTAATTTGTGATAATGTTACACTAATAAGAGACAACACAAACAACGAAAACATATTTTATTACATAAACAGTTTATGAAACAGTTTATACATAGAAAATACTTAAATTTTGGATTCATCAAAATATCCACCATTAGCAGCTATTACAACTCTGCATAATCTGGGCATCCGAGCTGTCAGTTTATTCAAAAATTGACTTGAAATATTATTCCAAGCCACCTGAAGGATCGCCCAAAGATGATTCACACTGGTTGGACGCTTCTTACGGACATCACGGTCCAGTTCCTCCCATAGTAGCTCAATTGGGTTGAGCTACATTATTATGTAATCAAAATAAAAATTATTATTGCTGGTATCCAAAGATAATGTGATAGTGTCAAGTTACTGTAATGTATTTGCACCAAGAAATGAGGATTTATGAAGTAAATGAGTTATGAAATATGACTCCATTTGTTAAAGCAATACATTTATTTAAAATGTTTTACCTGAATACATAATGTATATGCCTCTCATATACGTACATATTAAATTAAGTGTTGAAAAATGATGTCTGTATTATTAACTGCAAGCTCTCTTTTGTGATAGCGGTATCAACTTCAAACTCAAAAAAATGATTAAACACATTAGTAACCGAACTTAATGCCGCATCTGTTTTTTTTTTCCCCCCCCAGATGATTTTTTGTCAGATGTGCTGTGAGCCTTTTCACCGCTTCTGCCTTCCTGCCGACGACCGTCCGCAAAGCGACAACAAAGAGAACTGGTGCTGCAGGCGCTGCAAATTTTGCCACGTCTGTGGGCGGAAGAGCAAACAGGGAAAGGTAGCGATGAACCCTGACATGAGGCCTTAACGGATTTTCTTCAAATCATTAATGTGATATGATTAAAGGGATCTGAGAATCCAGTAGAACAAACATGTAGATGTAGTCTTTCCACTGGTTAAGGCCAAATTTCCTCTAGATCAGCAGCGGAAATTCCAGTGTGCCATGTTAACATCAAGCGCTACTGTAAAATAAGGTTAATTGCTAACCTAGTGGTGGAGGATTGCGTCGGGTTGGTATTTCAGTGTTTTTACCAGAATAAACAGCACGCTAGATCTCTCAGCCTTATATGTTAAATATAAAAATTAATGGAAAAAATCCCAACTTGCCTGTTCAGAAAAATTAGTGTCATGTATCCATTGAGTAGGTGTCAGCTATTTCTTTTCTTTTTTTAACATTTAAAGGCTTTGCTCAAGACATCGTTGGTGGTTTTAGGCTGCCTAAAGCTACCCCATTACCACCTCATGACCTTAATCCTCCACTGATGTAGCAGGCTTTTAGTGAATGAAAGCAGCTGAGGCTACTTCAACTCTTAAGGCCAAGCAGCGTAACAGACTTGAGCAGGAGAGCTTTGAGTGATGGAACTTTTCATGGTGCTGAACTGGGAACCAGCCAAAAACCAGTTCACATTTACACTGACCAGGGAGCTCAGCGGGAGCCGCATGATAATACGTCACAGGTCACGTTCACTAAACGAACGGTTGTTCGTACGAAGCCTGCAACTTTTAGTTCTTCACTTATTTCTTCATATACCTTCTTCTTTCTTTGTGAACTTTCCAATTTTTGCTGAATCTGGACGTCCATAGTGCTAAAAGAGCTTTAATTTCTTCCGCGCTCCACGTTACCGGATTTTGGCTCTCCGCCATTTTCTCTTCTAAAGCTACCATCACTCCGCCCACCTCTTGTGACGTCACGGGTTCTCGCTGCTAGACCAGCAAAGTTTAGGGGCCGGTTTGGAGCTTGTTTTAGGGCACCGGCACCAATTTTTTTTCTGTGGAAAAGTGCGGCACTGGTTCCAAAACTGGGAACCGGCACGGAACCGGCACGGGAACCAGTGCAATGGAAAAGGGGTAATTGAGAACCAGACTGACACTTTTCCGCAGACATTGCCCATTCTGAAACCTGGTAATCATTTACCACTGTGATAGTTGTAGAATATTGCTTTAAACCAGTTATGACTAGTACTTTCAGTAAGCAACGTGCCAGCACATTCTAATGAGCCTCTTACACATGCTTATTTGTATGACTAACTTCCTGTCTCTTTTCCCACAGCCGGTTTTACAGTGTAAAAGATGCTTGCACTGCTACCACCCGTTGTGTCTGGGACCCACATATCCAAAGCCAGTCAGGAATAACATTCCGTGGGTTAGTTTCAGCTCCTCGGCTAGCAGCATCTTGCTGTGCCTCCTACTCTTGAAGAATATGTCCTTTTTTACAGCCTGGAAATGATTGACGATGCTATGGGGCTGGTTTCTTGCACATGGATTAAGCCTAGTCTTGGACTAAGTTGTAGTACCAATGGAGATTTACCATTTAAACTCAAAACTAGGTTTAATCCTCGACTGGGAAATTGGCCCATGGTGTCAGGTGAGGTGTCATATGACGTTCTTGCTTCTGTGTAGGTTTGTATGTTATGTATTCGGTGCAAAAGCTGTGGGGTGACACCCGGGAGGTCCTGGAGCACGGCTTGGAATCATGAACTAGATCTCTGCCCCGACTGCAGCAACCTCCACAGCCAGGGTAAGGGTTCTGCAGTAATTCTGCTTACTACTACCCCTTTGCATTGAAGATTTGTTTTGTCCCTTTGGCTGTAGCTCAGTAAACTCATGGTGTAGATGTCGTGAAGAAAATGGGATTGAGTTTACATGTACATTTACGGCGTTTAGCAGATGCTCTTAAACAGAGAGACATTCCCGATTACAGGGACAGTCTTCCTGGGACAACTTGGGGTTAAAGGACTTACTTAGGGGCTGTACGTTGGGTCCTTCCATTCCAACTCCAGGTTTTATGATCAGCAGCAACAAGGTTTCATTCAGTTAGGCCACAGTGCGACAGGGGTGCTGAAATGAATCGCATAATCGGACGATACTGCACCCATGCAGTGGCAGACCATAATCAGTTATAACAGAGGTTTTCAAGCCGCAGTCCGCTGGCCCTTAGTGGTCGGCAGCGTCATTGCAGGTGGTCAGTGACATCCTCCACTTTCACTTCTGAAATCACTTTTAAAAAATGATTCCTGCGTGGTGGTCCCTGGGACAGAAGCAGTGGAAAACCCCTGAATTATATCATGACATTGCTTGGTGATTTTCTGGCTACGGCATAAAAATTCAAATTAAAAAGAACATCCTGGCAGCAACTGTAGCATCCACAGAAAATCTAATCGTGCAGTTGGAGTGATGTTGGTTGCATTCAAGCAACTGCACACACAAAGATTCTAGCATTTCTTTTCTGGTTAATCTGGTTGACCACTCGGTTGCTAAAATAATTTGTATGCTGCAGTAGGGCTGCAACAAATGACTGTTTTTGTAATTGAGTAATCTATCGATTATTTTATCGATTACTAAATAAAAATGACAATACATTTGTTATTAGGCTAATTCTACTGTGAGTAGAAGTTGTTGCTGTATTCAATTGAAAATGAAGAAACGTGAAGTTCAAGGGTCATTTTGAACCAATTTGGCCAATAAAATGAGTTGCTTTTGGCCTTTCTGGAAGAGAACTACATTTCCCACAATCCCCTGCGCACGCCTCGGAGTCGAATTAAGGGTTCAGCGCGTTCTAGGAACGAACTATGAAAAAATCGATGGGAAAATCTTAATAAATGGCTGTATTGTGAGTGGAACGCTGGTTGTTGTGGTTATTATCAGCTAAAATATGTGTTTTGTCTGTAATAAAGGGGATGTTTTGACGGAAACGGAGCGTTTTAGCGAGTAATGGCGCAAACAGCGTGCGTGTTTACATCGCAAAAAATGTCATTTAAGCGTTTTTATGCATTTACTTCTGTTTTTGTGCACGGAATATCTCACAAATACGTTCACATACAGAGGGATCTATTCCCGCCTTGATCGCGCCACTGAAAATATTGTGCGTCATTAATAAGCGTCCGTGTGGAACACAAGCGGCGCATGCTGTAGCGATTTAAATGACTTAAACGAAGCTTCGATTCTAGAAAAATTGCCTCGACCATTTTTTGTAATCGAATTATTCGAGTTATTCGAATAATCGTTTCAGCTCTATGCTGCAGCACTACTTATCACTGAAGTGATGGACAAAGAGAGAAGCATTTAAGGTTGATGAAGTGACAACATTCTGTTAAAAATTTTTTGGTGCTTTGTATTCATATGTGGTTTTTATTTGACACTTTCGTAGGCAATTTCTGCACAGTATGTCTGAAGTGTTATGAGGAGCACGAATTCGACACCACCATGATTCAGTGCGCTCGATGTGCCCATTGGGTCCATCCTAAGTGTGAGGGGCTCACAGGTTAGTGGGTTTTAAACTTGCTGAAATGTCTGTGTAGATGTAAAGAAATGAACAAATATCAAATAGGCAATAATTAAATTTCAATCAAATGTTAATGAACATGAGTAAAACATATCTGTAAATACACTCATAGCAGCACAGGCTCATTATAACTAAACATTTCTAAAGGTTTTGCCTCTGCTAGAGGAAAGAGAATACATTCCTAATCAAGTCAGTTAAATTACACATGTGCATTTTCTTTTTTTTCTGATGTCTTATTCTGCAGTGCCGGACTGCCAGGTTTGAAGGCTTCAGCTTAATATCAGCTGTAGCTTTCTGTTGTACTTCCGGGAAGCACTGCAATTTTTTGTAATATTTCACACTGATTTGTTCATCCTTACACCTCATCCTTCTTTTTGCTTCCTTAGACGACATGTATGAAATCCTGAGCAGGTTGCGAGGCAGTCTGGTGTTCTCCTGTACGACCTGCAGCAAGACTTACTCCAGCGGCTGGCAGGACGTGGTGCAGAACGTGCTGCGTGGCGGCCTGGAGAAGGTTCTCACTGGCTTGCAGAAATCTCCAACCTCCTCCCACCTCCAGATCTGTGGTCAGGTAAAGAACTCAAGCTCTTTGTGCCTTTATAGGGGCCAATTTACACGTATGTAGATATTTTTATAAACACATATTTCTTATACGTTTGGGTGTTTGATCTTGCTCAGTTAAATCCGTCACAAGTGCATTTGCTCCTTTATTGCAACAGTGCAAGGTCTTTCCTGATGACCAGAGCCTGAGGGACAAAAAAGTGGCCTGTGATCTTCGTGCTGTGGGGAGGAAGTTTGATGCAGGCCTGTACACTTCGCTGGTAAGTCAGTACAGCTAATAATTGAATCCAAAATGTTTTTCTATGTTTAACATGGATGATTCATATTCTTTAATTTTGCATCATCTCTGCCAGTTCTGCTGTTTTACTACATAGGCCAAGTAGGACTAGTATAGTATTATGTGTAGTACATGAATAAAGACCGACACCTGCAGATGTTTGATCCAGCCCTCCTTGATATCAAACACTTTTTAATACGTCTGGACAGATCATAGACTTTATACAGCGTGCCTCCATACAGACTTTTGTACATGAAAAGTGGCCGGAAGGTGCCTAGAAGAAAAATATAAATAAATAAACAAACAAATTGAAGAATGAAATCTGGCCAGTAATCCATCTTTAATCCTGCTGAACAGAAAGTGTTTCATGAAGAAGTAGTGATGGTGATGATGAAGAAGCTGCAGGAGGAAGAATCACTTCCAGAGGAGCAGAGACCCACACTCCAAGCCAGGGCCTTTTACATAAAGGTAATGTGGAGTAAAGATTTTCCTGTTGATATGAAATGCAGGTTTGTCTGATGGATTTCCATATTAGGGGTGTAATGATCAACCCACCATTTGGGCCATATCGTTTAAGTTCAAAATATGTTTTAAAAATGTCATTTTCCTATTTCCTTTCATTTTTAGAGAAAATAAAGTGTCTCAAGACAAGTACACTGGTACTTTGTTACACCCCTATGATGCATATTGTCATATTTTTAATAAAAATATTGTTTAATTAGGTTCCGTGTTTTACATTTTGTATTTTTAAATAAACTTTCCAAAAAAATGTGCTTTCTTCGTAGTTACTGGAGCAGGCATTCAGTTGGTTCAACAGTCAGGACCCAAAAACCTGGAACTCTGTGTTGAAAGAATTCCCAAGGTATTCTGTATGGCCTGTTTTTGTATAAATTTAAAATTCTAGCAAAATCCTCTTCGCTGTTACACTGTTAAAAAACACAAGCCAAAAGTAAGTATTATCAAGAGGTAGTGAGTAATAAAGGTCAGCTGGTATTTTTTTTTGAAATCAAGTAACTCGAGCTTAAGATCTTAAAACAGCTCATATATCAGTTAGGCACAAGCTGTCTTAAGATGAGGCTCTTTTATATCTAAAGACGTAGACAAAATTCCGAAATGCAAGTGCAGTTCAAAATGCTTATTTGTTAAGTTGCTATTCGTTAAGTCATTGTAGTAAATTGTTAATTAAATGTTAATTGCAACTGCTGACAGTTTTGTTATCCAGATTTGTTTTTTGGATTATTCATTTCAGCACTAATTATTAATACGAAAGCACTGTTTTAATATTTCTCGGTGTAAGCTTCTTACTGCTGCAGTAGAACTATAAAGGTCTGGGCATTTCTGTTGTTACAGCTTAAGTGCTAAAAATACATCAGTGCTCTAAACCTGGACAGATCAAAAGAAATGTCTTCTTAGTAAAGACATATCTTAATAAGTGTTAATAAAAATGTCTTAATTTTTATTTGCAGGTTATTCCTCTCATTATCACGGTTTAGGATCATAATGGTTTTTGTTCCACAGAGCTATGCTTCCGGAGGCAGTAATTCCACCCTCTGAAGAGCACAGTTATGCCCAGTGGTTGGGAGAACAGGAAAGTGCTGACATGAGGGACAAAGAGAACCGGGAAAAGGTTATAAAAACACGAGGTAAGAATATTTGGACTACAAGGGTCTTCACAGCAACAACATGCATTTTGATCACCTGGGAAACGCTAAAGTTGTTGCCTACTTTTTTTCAAAAAACATTTAAGCTTTTGACAGTCGATCTAGAGCCATTCAGAATCGGAATAAAATCCACATTACATCATTTTCTCACTGAAAACACAATCATTGAGTGGTGAGTGGTTAAGTCAGTGGTAACCACCTAAAAGTGGGGTTTTTTGGAAGGTGTTTTTAATATTTGGTGTGTTGGGTTTTGAACTGTAGAGGAAGCACTAAGAGACTTTGTTCCTTGTTAAAACTAGCTTTTTCAGATCATGGATCTGGCAAACAGACTGGTTTAGATGAAAGACAGTGTTCTCTGTGTCAGCAGCATGGCGATGCTAAACCAAGTGTAAGTGGGTTTTCTTATGTCTCCTTTTATAAATATTGTCAATTGTGTGCTGTTTCTTAAACCAGTCTCTGTTGTGTTTATAGGAGGCAGGCAGGCTCCTGTACTTGGGGCAAAATGAGTGGGCTCATGTCAACTGCTGCATCTGGTCAGCGGAGGTGCAGGAGCTCAAGGGAGCGCTGTTACATGTCCACAGTGCTGTAGCCAGGGGACGGTTAATGGTAATTGTCAATGAATCTGCTTCTTAAAATATCCTGTCATGGTCACAGTCAAGTATATGTGGACGGCCATGTGGATTAAGATGTAACAGTCTTTTAGCCGCCCGTCACGTTTTTTTAGTGTCTGTGGGAATGTTTCTCCAGAACAAACTCAATAAACAGCAGGTCCTTATGGCTTCCTCAGATTGTTGTCAAAATACTAGACAGATGATGGAAGATCACACAATTATCCAAAACATCACTCTACAGTATGTAAAGTTTTGGAAAATTCTGTACTTCCAACATTTTTGGCAGGAATTTCAAAGAAAGCCCAGTCCTTTTCCAGCATATCCACACAATTTGTTGGCTTTGCTTTGGAGAAAATTAAGAAACCTGAGAAGTCTGGAACTCACCCGTCTACGGTTGTGGCATTGGTCAGAAAGAGGTCATTTTCTGCCATAGCTTGACTTTACAGCTGTGAACAAAGCCAGGATCCTGAGACAATGAGAATGAGAAATGAGCACAGTTGACGGGAACAATAATGACAACTGCAAGTGAATCCTGTTCATCTAACATCTGAGGTGAATGGGAGCAGACAGACTCTGGTATTTTGTAGAAAACCACAACTAGAAAACTAGGCCAGTTATAGCCATAAATTGAGCCAACTCCATATTATTGTCACTCCTTTTAGAATGAAATGTCCAAGAATCTCATAAAGGTGTGACGGTCAGGAGTCAGTGTAGGTGGTGTTGCTAGAACACTTGCCTGTGTACCAAGAGTTTGTGGATTCTGGCCCTGTATTACCAGCAGCCCTTCTGCCGAACAAACTCTTCACCCTCAAGTTGCTATTGACAGACTGTCCATGTAATTAGGAAATATAAGCGTCTAATAATGATCATCTTTACTTCTGATCATAAATGTAATATACATTGCGTGCTTTGAAATTATCTGTTTTACTCTGCTCTCTCCTCAGCGCTGTGAGCGATGTGGTCAGGTGGGGGCGACAGTGGGGTGCTGTCTCTCGTCTTGTCAGAGTAACTACCACTTCATGTGCGCTCGAGCCAGCCACTGTGTCTTCCAGTGCGATAAGAAGGTTTACTGTCACAAACACCGCGATCTCATCAACAACAAGGTTAATGACGGGAGATGTGTCTTACGATTACTTTTTGGTTTTTTGTTCAGTATGTGAAATTGTTTTTCCTCTTTTGCAGCTTGTGAATTCCTTTGAGGTTCTCAGACGAGTCTACATCGATTTTGAAGGGATAAGCCTTCGCAGGAAGTTCCTGACTGGCCTGGAACCAGAGGTTATTAATGTGATGATTGGTATGTTTTTCATTTATTTCATATATAGATCATTGAAAAATGTTTAATAATGTAACTAAAATGTAAGACAAAGGAGTTAACCTGTTAAGCCCTGAGACTGTTTTTACAGATTTTTGCTCTGAAAAAGATACCCAAAATAAAATGTGTAAATCTCAGCAACCACAATGTCTATTTTTATGCTTTTGGTATCATTATAAAGGTAACACTTGTGAGATCACTGTGGAATCAGCATACATGTTACTGGGACAGAATAAAGGAAGATGCAACACAGCAGAACATGAGAAAAAAATCATGTTCGCCAAAAAAACCCCAAAAACATATCTGCGTAGGCTCGGCTTTCATATGATCTACGTTATACATGGTTAGCCATAGTAGTATAGATTCTACGGCCGTATTTCTTCCACATAGACCTACGCAGTGTTTTTATTCCTTGTTTATTTCTGTGTTTGGTGTTGGATTTGTGTTATGTTTAGGTGGAATTTGTTTTTACAAGAGATTCTATCGGTGATGTTGATGTGCCGCATGCATATGTTTGTTTACTGACTATTTAAAGCCTTCCCGTTCTGTCCCCTGTATCGGGGCGATCGGGCACAAGCTGTTAAACAGATTTACTGTCCTAATTCTTGAAGAAGTTTGTTAAAATAGTACTGTACATTGTAATAAGTGCATCAGTAAAATTATAAGACAAAGTCCTAAAATGGTGATAAAAGATCATCCCAACCAACTGTATATTGATTCTCCTGTATCTGTATGCAGGTTCTCTACAGATTCACAGATTGGGAATCCTGACCGAGCTTTCTGCAAATGCAGGGAAACTGTATCCTGTGGGTTATCAGTAAGTAAAGCTAATGAATCAAATAAAATATCAAATCCAATATGAGAGGTTTAAAAATGTCTTTTCTCAATTCACTTGTTAATTATTAAGCGGTGGATTCATAAATAATAGTGTCCTAATCATAAAAGTATTGGCTAAGATTCATTAAAGTACTACAGAAGTTATTTTTAAGACGCCTATGTAGTGGGAAAAAAATTTTCTGTTTCAGAAAAAGTAACGTTTTTATGAATGCTAAAAATGGCAAATTTACTGAAATAGAAAACAGAACCCTAGTCCATTATATTATCTTTCCCTTTGGTAAGCAGTTAGTTACCTAGAAGTGATTTTATTTTTAGATGTACTCGGTGGTTCTGGAGCACAGTTGATCCACGAAAGCGATGCAGATACACTTGTAAAGTGACAGACGTGCAACCATCATCACCAAGAAGGCGGCAAAATCCATCACAAAATCAGGAAGAAAACTGTACCATTGCACACAGCCCGAAACCACAAGGTGAGTAAATGAAATTTTAAAACGATACCAACAGATCCTAAAGCACCAATGCTTTGACATTAGTTATGCATTTCTTTGAAGAAGTTAGTTATGTGTTGGCAGGTTCTGTGTAGAAGAGCTTATTTGTACATAAAATGTGTCTTAGATGTGGATTCCTCTGGACTTGAGGCTGGCCCAAGCAGTGAGAGTACCCCTACCTCCCCGAGTCCCAACTCCAAACTGGACTCGGGAGCTAGAACTCCTGGGCACCTTCACAACAGGAAACCAGCAGGTGGAACATTCAGACCATTGCCATCTCCAGGTATGTCCCTGCAAATAAGTCTTATCATTGTAGTTACTTCAAGTATTTCTGAAAGGTATTAAACCAATTTTCCCCACAATCACAGGTGTTGCATCTTCCCCTTCCCGATACATCCTGACTGTTGGTGATCTTGACGAGACCCGACGGTCAAGGAGGCTTTCTTCGCGCAGCCGAAATGCTTCTCCTCCATGCTCATCCGCCTCTGGACCAAATAAGCTGCGCTCAGGAGGCACTCTTTACCCCAGGTCGCTTCCGTTCAGCTCCCCCGTTTCTCCACTTGGTGCTACTGAGAACCTGGTGAGTGCTCCTTCTCCACGTCGTCGGGGACGTCCACCGTCCTCCCCTTCTGGGGCTACCTCGGCATACTCTCCTCGACAAGGAGTCGTCAGCAGCCCCACCGCGACCGCTTTCTTGTCTCAGCACAGCCCTCCAAACGTTCATCATCATTTTAAGGCTGCGCTACATGAGTTGGCTGAGGTGTCTCAAGATTTCTCCACCTCCTTAGAGCCGGAAGACACCGCAGACATGCCCGACGACACCATCTCCATGATTACGCTGATTGGCGATAGCGTTCCGCTGTCGTCGAGTCAGGAGTTGCTCGCCACACACTTCGATGAGGACCCAGATGTGACCATGGCCTCGGTGCTGAATGCAAAATTAGAATTTGACGAAGCCCTGCTGAATGAGAACGTCCCTCTGCACTGTGGCCTACCTGCCAGCGGATCCGAAGGGCTAGATATCAGGGGGATACCGGAAATACATACCGAGGAGAGCATACTGTTAGGTAACACTCGAGAATCTGATGTAGATGGTAGTTACACTGCTGGCATAGAAGACCAGAATGAGGTAGACTTGGTGGACAAAGACTCTGGCCATTATCTTAACT
The DNA here is from genome assembly GCA_032718565.1 of Distichodus sexfasciatus. Taxonomy (NCBI): domain Eukaryota; kingdom Metazoa; phylum Chordata; class Actinopteri; order Characiformes; family Distichodontidae; genus Distichodus; species Distichodus sexfasciatus. The sequence continues at coordinate 2,319,946 of JAVGVS010000023.1, read as the reverse complement.
TTTCCCGTACAGTATTGGTTTGTGATGCAGCCAAGGATTCCACACAGGCAAGGCTGACTGCCCTTCCTACCTCACACACTATCTCTCAACTCGATGGAGCAGACAACGATTCAGAAAATGATGCAGGCGAAGCCAGTGGGGGAGATGATGATACTCAGGAAGTAGGTAGTAGTTATCAAAATGAGGAAGCCGAGCCATCAAAAGGCAATGGCCCTAATCTGGGAAATGACTCTGGAAGCCAGTTAGTTTTTATAAATCCAGTCAATTCCTCTGTTACCGAACCAGTTCAGATGGGAGCTAAGCTGGAAGGGGTGGAAAGCCATGTTGAAGACAAGGGGGAAAACCACAAACTTGAGGAATCTCCACCCATGCACGGAAGTAGGGCAACTCCTGAAGTTCTCACTCCACAAGATGATAGTCTTAAGAAGGATGCTATGCAAGATGTGACCTCATCTCCCAAAGCCTTCGACTTGCGCAGCGATGGTGTTTTGACAGACAGTCAACTGGTAGAGGAGGTAAACGAGGTGTTGTTGGATCCCGTCACTGGAAATTTCATCTCTGCCTTAGACGGCAGCATAGTGAATAGTGGTGAATCCTTATTGTCAGACCCTGTAAGCAATGATACAAAGACACCAGAGCAGGCCAATTTGGCCGAGCCTACAGGGAAGGGATCCGTACCTTCAGTGAACAGTGTCGGAAAAGTCCGGCTCATTTCATCAGCCACACCCTTGTATAAAAATTTAATTCTCCCACAGCCCTCTTTGCAGCCAAGAGTTTTTAAGATGACCGTGCCTTCCAGCCAGTTAATGTTACCCAAGTCTGTTCCTCTGAAGATGTTTTCCACCTCACCCACTGCCCCTGCTTTTTCACAAAAAAATCCAGTTGTTGCTTCCACTCCGGTAGTCAATGGTTTGGACTCCAACAAAGTCATCAAGAGCAGAACTCTCGCCATCCGAATTCCCAATTCCCAACCCAGTGTGGCTAGTGGGGTGAGCACCCCTCAGGTTTTGCTTGTCAATCGCTCTGGTCAGATTTTAATAAAAGATCCACAGACAAACACTTACCAGAAGCCGGTTGCTTCTAGTTTACCCTCTTATAGCCAGATTAGCCAGATTGGGAAGATGTTCCACAGTCGTAACCTTGTCCAGAGATCTGTCCCAAAAGTTATGGTGTCTCCCGTTTCACAGACTAGCTCCAGCCAAGACACGGCCACACACACAGTATCTTACAGTAATGGAGCAGCACCTTATACCAAGGTTTTCATCAGGAAGTTGCCTCAGAAATCTCCACAAATTCAACTGAATAGTGGCCACACAAAGGGAACCAAAGGGGAGTTGCCAAAGGGGAACATGGCCATGGCAGGCTCTCCAGTATCAGAGGGGAGCCGGGGAGGCGAGGCACAGTCTATAATTGAGAGGGCCATGGCAAGTCATCGGGATATTGCAAGCCCCAGTGCGCTGAGCCCAACTGTGCTCCAGGTTCACCCACAGTTTACCCAGCTTCACTCCCCCAATTTGGCCGAACAGTCTCCAGGATTGCAACAAAGGTCTCTGCCCAACATTCTGTCCCACTCGAGGACTCAGGTCCGAGTCAAAAGGGTGTCTTCAGTTTCTGAACGTCCCAGTGTGAAAAAATGCAGGACTGACTTCAGTGAGCAGGCAGCTCTTAGTTCTCAGGATGAGATCAGCAGGTAGGTGGGATCGAAATTTGGTGTAGTGCTGCATGGTTTAGGGGACACATTTGATCTAAGGCTTTTGTTTTTTAATCGTAGGTCCAACAAAGTCCGAATTAAAGCCCCTTCCATTAAGGATATCTTAGACTTTGACCATCCGGAACTTCTTGAAAACCTTGGTGAACCAAAGATTGATGAAGCCAAAGATTTTGAAAGCAGCGGGTTAGTCCTTGTTTCTTACTTATTGTTGCCAATCCTGTGTGTATTTAAACTTCCATCAGTGGGGGGTGATGGTGGTAGGATACTCACCTACGGACCAAGAGGTCTTAGGTTTAAATCCAGTTCTGTCCTACTAGGGGTGTAATGATGCATAGATTCAACAAGCAACAAGCCTATACCGTCAATCCAAAATGAAGAACGTATTGTATTGTTATTTTATGTTGAGCAGCAGGTCTATTTTCATCAAAAGAGAAGAGTTTTGTGATTTGAAATGAAGGGAAGTGGTTGTATTACGTCAGGATATGATATATTGATCGCTGACTGCTGAATCGAATTGAAATTGTAGCAGAAATTGAGTCGTTGTCCACTGAATCAATATAATATGTTATCTTGATGAAATTGATCATTTACACCACCATCTCCTACTGTTCACTACCACCACTCTGGCCTTGAGCGAGACCCTTAACCAAAAGTTGCTTCAGGAAGACTCCTTGTAGCTAAGAAATGGATATGAATTTAGACGAGAGCGTCTGTGAAAAGCCAGAAATAGAAAATCACTGTTTTCCTTTGTAGAGTTTCTCCCAAGGAGTATGAAACTAGCAAATCCACAGAATCCCACGGGAAAGACGGGGACGGCCATGACAAAACTGACTCATGGATCAAAAGCAGTGACCTCTCTGACTGGGGCCCTTGTGCAGGTACGTGGATTTATTTTCTTACATGGCATTGCATTAGAACAAAGTCAAGATTCACAAACTCTGCTTATTTTGAAATATGTCTCAAAATATATGTAAATTATTATTTTTTTTTTCTCTTGCTTCAGGCTGGAGTTCAGACGATGAGTCTCCGTCACCGTTTAAACAGGAACAGAATGAGAGTGCCAGTCAGGATCAGCCTCACCTGCTCTTCCAGATCACTAGCGACGATGGCTTCAGCGTGGAGGCTGAGAGCATAGAGGGTCAGAAACAGGGCTGGACATTGTCTTCAAATAAATATTACCTTAATTATGATGTATTTTGTATGTGTCTTGCCCTCGTAGTTCGCTGACAAAGATTACACGGTAAATGTTATTAAAGCTGGGATTATTTTTCTAATGAAAGAGAGCGTATCTTGATGTACTGTATATCTTGATGTAGAAAACAAACAGATGTAGTGGCAAACTGAGTGGGGTGGAATCAATTTGAATCACTTGACAACACATGCGGACAGTACATGAACGCGCCCTGGGGAAAGTTTTAAGTAGTATGGTCATCACGGGCATGATTACATTGATTGTAGAAGTTCTGAATGTCGGTGTGAAATATGAACTTGAGTGCATTGGAAAACCTTTTAGAAATGAGTTTTATTTACATTGCTCTTCTCTTACAGTGGCATGGAGGGCCGTGGTGGACAGTGTCCAGGAAGCTCGGACAGGCAACAGACTGGAGGAGTTGCCGATGGGCCGGATGAGCGGAGCCCGGGTGCTGGGCGTTGTTCACGATGCAGTGCTCTTCCTGCTGGAGCAGCTGCAGGGGGCCGTAAAGTGCCGTAACCACCGCTTCCGCTTCCACCAGCACGAGGAACCGGAGGAGGTGCTGCCAGTAAACCCTAGTGGCTGTGCACGAGCCGAGGTCTACACTCGGTAGGGCTGGCCAATGTGATCTCAAATCAATATCATGATTAGTTGTTCACTTTACCTTGAATACCATTAATGAACAATTATTTTGTTTTAGGTTTTGTGCGCTCATAGTTCCTCTGGCAAGGTTAGAGGAAGGATTCTGTAAATATGCTCGTCTATAAAAGCTGGGAAATTTTTTGATAATAGAGTGCAAATCTTTGTGACAGTTGTAACAAACTTTTACAAATAATTAAAATAAACGTTATGGGCAAGATTGCGATTAGAGGTTCTGAACATCGGTTTAGAATACATTTTCAGTTAATTGCCCTAACACATGGTATGAAGCGCTGATCCATTTTTAAAGGTGTTGTTAAGATTTGGTTTTCCTGAAATGGAGCAAAAAGTAAAATCATGAAATGAAGACGAAAGAAGAACGAAATCTTAAAATGACCATTCCATAAATTGCAGGAAATCCACATTTGACATGTTCAACTTCCTGGCCTCTCAGCATCGCCAGCTTCCCGAGAGCAGGCCATATGATGAAGATGAGGATGATATCAGGATGAAATCCAGCAGGTCAGACTTGTAACTGGATTGGATTGCTTTAGTCTTTTCTCTTATTTAAGTGACGAATAACCTCAGCATTTTATTTCATGGTCATAAAGTGATACTGTTGTTGTTTTAATGCCGTTTTAGACGTGCAACGAGCATGGAGCTGCCAATGGCAATGAGGTTTCGGCATCTGGAGAAAACATCCAAAGAAGCTGTCGGGGTGTATAGGTAAGGCAGTCTGATGGAGAGGGTTTTCAACAATGGAATCTAAGAACCAAGGACGAATGAATAATTACATTTTTATTGGCATCGCAGTAAGTAATTTGTGAGAAACATGTCATGAGGGCTTTTTCTGAGATCAGTTAATTTGAGCAAGAGACAGAACTAGTGCTGGATGAAGCCAAAAAACATAGGATGCCCACACCACCACGACACTCCTTTCTGCCCTGTGACCCTCTGCAAAGTATTGTTTAGAAGCATTTGTTGTGTGAATTCCATTCCAAGTCTAGGTGGTGTGGCTTGTAGTCAGACTTTGATACGACCACATTGTTGTTGATCAAAAACAGAATGTGATAACACGAGCTCCAGACAGAACTTTGACACTGCCACCCCTACTCTTAAATCATAAATGGGATGAAAATTTGGCAAGAAAGTGGAAACGTTTGTCCCAGAATAGTAATATTTTGTCGTCATGCTTTGTACACAAAACATTTTAACTTTATTTCCCCTAACGAACATGCCCAGCTAACAGTCTCAATCTCAGTCAGTATTAACAGCATTTACAGTGACTAATGGAGGCCATTTGCATATTTATCATAATCACCAGATTTTCCCTGTAAGGTCCTGCCTTAACGAGCCTCCTTGTTAAACAATGCGCGTGCTTGGTTTCATTGAAAGGTCCGCAATTCACGGACGTGGTCTTTTCTGCAAGAGGAACATAGATGCCGGGGAGATGGTGATTGAGTATGCCGGTACTGTCATCCGGTCCGTTCTCACAGATAAACGGGAGAAATACTACGACAGCAAGGTATGTAGCACACAGCCAACGTCTGCTATGAGTATTAACGTTTATTAATACAATGCCAGAGTTGGGGAAACTACTTTAAAACCACAGCTTTTAACACTGCAAACTTCTTAAGATTAAAAGTAGCTAATTACAGCCCAGTCATTGGTCATTGTGAACACAGCACAGCACTGATCGAAATGTGATCTCTACATTTGACACATTCGTGAAGGAGCAGTGGGCAGCTAACATGGTCAGCGACCGGGGATCAGTCCTTGGGGACAGTACCTTGCTCATGAGTGCCTAAGTGGTACCTTTACCGGTCCGGGATTTGATCACGAGGCAAACACCATAAGCGTTAAACTACCAGCTGCCGCTATGTTTAACTATGTTTTAATATAGTAGTTAAAACTAGGGCTGGGTATCGTTGCTGATTTCCTGAATCGATTCGATTCCGATTCACAAGGTCATGATCCGATTCAATTCTCGATTCGTTTCGATTCGATATCGATTTATTTAGAGATTTCTTTGCGTCAGTACTAGTTTTGCTTGGTTATAAAGTAGGCCAGACGGTGATTTAAGTGGAGCAGCTTCAGCCATGGCTCTATTTGGTTTCGGTTTCGCCGGTGTCACGTTTTTATAGCTCTCCTTGCACGGTCGTGAGAAGTAGTGCATAGCCACAGGAAAAGACTGACCCGTGAATTTTTGAATCGATATCGTATTTTTCGAATGAGAATCGATATTAATTGGTGAATCGATTTTTTTTTTTGTTTTTTTTTTGTTTTTTTTTTTAACCCAGCCCTAGTTAAAACAGTAGCTTGGCAGTTCAGTGTAACTACATTGAAACGACCTTTGAATTCGACATATTTCACGACCATGAATTCTTGTGGCCATCTTGGCCAAGTTGGACTCCATTCTCTGACTACATCATGCAGCTGCCAAGAGTGTGCTGTGACGCAGTGAGTGTGTGCCACGCATGCACAGAAGCCTGTCCGATGTCGCTTTTGTAAATTCAACCCCAATCAGAAACCTGGCAGTTATAAATATCGGTCTTCGTTAAAAGAGAAAAATATTTTTAATATAAAGTTGGTAGTGTCACTACTTAAAGTTACCAACTTAATAACTACATGCTTAGCAGTGGTCAGTGCATAAGTTTTAGTGATAACGATTTTCGTTGATTTTTTTTCCGTAAAGGACATCGGCTGCTACATGTTCCGCATCGACGACTTTGACGTGGTGGACGCCACAATGCACGGCAACGCCGCCCGCTTCATCAACCACTCGTGCGAGCCCAACTGCTACTCGCGGGTCATCAACGTGGAAGGCCAGAAGCACATCGTGATATTCGCGTTGAGGAAGATCTACTGTGGCGAGGAGCTCACCTACGACTACAAGTTCCCCATTGAGGACGCTAGCAACAAGCTGAGCTGCAACTGCGGGGCCAGGCGCTGCCGGCGCTTCCTTAACTGAGTCGCCGTGCCGCGTGTCGAGGACTAACTGAAAAGTACTCAGGGTTAAGACGGGAGGAAAGGGAAAGATTATTTAAATTATTTTTGGACTTCCAGGCCAGATCAAACCTTTTTTTCCCCCCACCAAGCACACCTCAGATCTGAAGGACAACAGCATAAAATACAGACCATTTTCAGTTTCCTTTCCTTTTGTGTTTATTCCTTTTGTGTTCCCTTCCGACTTTTGGACAACTACTACTTCTTGCGTGGATATCCACAGGTTACTCATTTTTTAAAGTCCGTTAAACTCACAAGCTCGCACCATGTTGGAAGATTTTAGGATTTACCTCCCTGTCTCTTCGTTCTGGTTCTTAAGTTTCAATCCAGTGTTGTGTGTTTTTAGAGTCTGTGCATTTTTGCTACTGATATCGTTACAAACTTGGAAGTTCTTCCCTTAGCACCTTATTAACTGTAGCGTTGTATCTGTTGCCCAGTCGTTGGATTGTTGTGACCCTTCACCAAGGCTTTGACTGTGTGTGAATGTGTTTCAGTATTTTTACAATCTAAAGAGAATTCATTTTCAATACTTTTTAAAACCTTCCAAGCAGCTTTGTTCCCCTTTTCCACTCCTGCGCTGCTGCGTTTGAGATTGAACCTCCATAAATTTCAGCGATTTCTTTAAGTTCTTGGTTGAATTCCACTATGAAGAGGGACGTTTTGCGTGTATGAATGGCAGGTGTTTGAAGTTCTGGGGAATTAACTTTTACTAATTTTTTAAAACTTAAACTTTGGTGTAGTTTTTATACATGCTTCATTGTGCTGTTGAGATTCCACACTCTTTTATAGCATAAGCTATGAATTCCCTCAGCAGCAGCTGCAGTTCTTGCGTTACAAGTGTGAAATGGAAAAGAATGGCTGTTCGAGGGATCCAAAAGCTAATCCTAAGGAGAACCACACATTGTACAGCCATATATATATATATATTTTTAAAGCAGCAGTTTTGTTGTTGTGCCGGGGATGTTTTGCAGGTCTACTACCTCAGTGGCACATGGCCAGTGAGTCCTAGCTAGCGAAGTGCAGCGAGCGGCAGCCGCGACTTTCGCCGCAGTTCCGTACTAGCATTGAATTTATGCAATGTGACTGCAGATGAGATGTTTTTTCTGCTTTCGGTAGGCTTCAGGTCCTCCCTTTTTTGTGCTGTTGTACAGAACGTTTTGTTTACTGATTTAACATGAAGAGTTCCTAATTGAGCATGAAGAACATGTCTGTTATTTGACACAATACAAATCTCTGTATATAGTTGTACAAACATTTGGAATCCCATTAAATGTTTCTACGCACTTTTTTTATTTATGGTTGTTCTAAATGTAATAAAGACCATTAAAATGTTTGAATAAATACCAATGATAATGCTTTACTTGATGTACTGAGTTATTTGGGCAAACGCATCGCATATATATTTCACACACTTCTTAATCATTGAATTTGAGTGTTTCATTCACACCGCTGGCCATGGGCCCCAAGTGCGGGGAGGGCCCTTGAGAAGTCTGGAATTTTATTTTTCTTTTAATATTAATACTGTGGGGCCCCATGGAGACTGCTTGTGTATAGGGCCCAGAATTTGGTGATGTCCTGATGTTACGCCAGTTTTCTTAGCAATATTTCCAATTTATTTTGTTTGGAGGCCACAGCTTTAACTCATCATAACTGTTTTACTTGAACTGAAGACAAACATATAATGGAGGCAGTGGTGCAGCTTGAACACAAAATCAACTTGTTAACTCTTTGTTTTACGTGAAATATTTAAAAATTATATAAAAATCTGGAGAATTTAATTTAATAGAAAACTCATTTACAAATAGCATTTGATGTAAATGTGTAGTGTAGAGAAGATTGGTTAATTTTGTTTTTCTCCATTTAAAAATAATATTTGGAACAGACAACCTTTCCGCTTAATTATGCTGGAATCAGTAGTTCTATAGACTCCAGAATTGTGATATTTCACTTACTGCAATGAATTAAAACAGAATAACCTCTTGACTGCACGTAATGTGAGGCAATAAATGTTTGCCACTTGAAACTTTGCTCTGTTTCTGTTTACACAGTATTGTAATTATTTACTTGAAAATGCTCAGAGTAGGGTTGTTTTCTCCCCCGTTTTTTTGGTTGGGGTGGGGGTAGAGGTTAAAAAGTCCAAAGTGGAAGATAAGCACACAATGACGACTGCCAGTGTTCTTAGTGAACACATTTTTGCGGATACGGACAGTTTTGAAGTTATCCTGTACTTTTTAGGTAAGTTTAGTTCCTAACACAGTTTTAGTGTAATTTAGTGAATAAAGAATTATGTTATGATGAGTCACAAGCTTCCTCATGTTTGTTTCCTTTACAGTGGCTCCAGGATGAACAAACTTGTGGCCTTAATCGGCCTGGCTGCAGTCCTGCTTTGCCGTAAGATGTTACTATTTATATTTCACATTTTTTTGCCCTGATATGAGACCTGCGATTACGATATTAGAACTGTACTGTAATGTGAGGCAGTAAATACAATGTATTAACATTAGCATTATGATTAACAGTTAATGCATTGGTGAAAGTATTCAGCAAAGTGCGATCAGTAAGATTTGAAGAAAATAAATCACGTTCAGTGGCCTGCAGTGTGTTTGTGCCTGCCCAGGGCAGGTCCCCATATAGTGCTTGGGGGCGGTATCTTGCCCATAAGTACCAAAGTTACCACTGAGGTACTCATGAGCAAGGTACCGTCCCCAAGCACTGCTGACCTTGTTAGCTGCCCACTGCTCCTTCACGGATGGGTTAAATGCAGAGGTCACATTTGGTTGTGGTGCACTGTGTGCTGTGCTGTGGTGTGTTCACAATGACAAATAATCACTCACTTTTCACTTTCACCTTGCGCCCGTAAGCAACCGGGATGGGCTCCTGTCCCCCCGTGACCCCAAATGGGATTCAGCGTTTCGTGTAATGAATGAATGAATAAAATCATATGCAGTAGGTTATAAATAAATCTAGAAGCCTACATGATAGTTAGTTATTTACATTATTTCTGCAAACTTACTGAACAAAGTAAATCAAACACACTTCAACCTTAACCTTCCTTGTTCTATCACCTAATTTTTAGGCATGTAAATGTGTGAGACAGGTAAAAATACCTTTCATGTATATTTGAAGGGCTTAAATTGCACCTGAAGCTTCCAGCATTCCATTGAAACATTATCACCTGAGGTGTAACGGAAAGTGTTTCATGCGCCTGAAACAAGGTTGCTTTTAAGGGCAAAATGTAACTATAGTAACAAGCAAAGTGTGGAACAACAAATGTGGACTTGGTAAATGTAGATCCTAACAGAGAAATGTCCTTTTCCCTTTGTTGTTTAGCCTTGAATGTGCAAGTAAAGTATTCTAATGTTGGATCCAGTCACAGGCAATGTGTCTCAAAAAAAGAGGAAAAAACTTGGATGGCCTTGTGTCCCTTTATGTTTACAGATATTACAATATTAGCAAGACATGAAAAATGTGAATCTGATCATTTAAATTGTTTATTATCCTTATTAAGGTGTGGAAACGTTCACTATATCAGATAAAGACTATGACAACCTGGAAAAAGTGCTGGAATTTGGGGCCAAAGTAGTTTTGAACGTCCTGGATAAAGCCATTGAAGTAACCGAGAGATTTGTGAGAGAGAATCAACTGAGAACAAATAAGTAAGACAGGTACTAGTCAAAAGAAAGCGGATTTTGTTCATTAAACCGTGCACTGATGATGAAGCTTTCCATTGTCTAACCAACAGAATTGAAATCCAAGGTCACTGGAATTCATTTATGGAGACGGCCAAGAGGATCAGTGTTGAAGAACGGGGTAAAGGTGGCGAAGACGATTTAGTTGTAGCAGCGAGGTAATTGGTTTTGGCAAATGCCCAGAAAGAGAGTAAGAGAGAAATATTTTTGTAACCATTTTTCTTTGCAGCTAATAAAAGATTTCTATAAAAATCTAGAACCCTCAACTGAACAAAAAATGCTCCTTTACATGATCTTTTACAGTAAAAATGTGTTTAACTACATTGAAACACTGAATGCCTAAAAACACAATTTAAATTAGCACCAGCAATCAATACACAAAGTGTTTATTGTGATAGATTGTGGCCTGAATGATTGCACATAATATAGACAATGTCATGGACAAAGAATTGTGTGTTCTGCTGATCTGTCTGTGTAGGTCTACGGTAACTCTGAACGAAATGATATATCATTTTTGCCTTGAATACTAAAAAAACATTGTTCTGGATCCATTATTATATCATTCTTAATCTATATCTTACAGGACTCTTCGAAGAATTGTTTTGTTTTACAAAGATGACATACAAATGATGCTTCGATCACTAACAACACAGAAGGGTATTCAACATTACGTTCCGTAAGATCTCATTTTCATTGATCACTGAGAGGGAAGAGTGTCTACACACTATCAGATCCTATCTGTTCTCAAAAAGAGTAACCCCTAACCCTAAATTCAACAAGTTAACCCATTTCCCCAATCAAAAGTAAAACCAATTATCTTTACAGCAGCAGTTGTAGAGCTAGTACACACAGAAGAATATGAATTGTGTTTAATGGTGTTCTAAAAAGGCTCCTTAATATTTTAAGTTTTGTCTAATGTTTACTGGTAATCATGGTTCAAATTCTGGGTATTGGGGGTATCTGACTGCCCCAGTCAAGAGACAGAAACCCCAAAGATACAACAGTGGTTGAAACATACAGAATATTCTTCTATTACTGTTTGGTAAATGTTCCTTGGTAAATATCAGTAACCAGCAGAAGTCTAGTTTTTTGAAAATGTCTTTATTTTAACCCTTTTTTGTTGTTTTATGTGTTTGGTCTACGGATGCAAGCTAACGTCTAAAAGTTAAGTGATCCACCATTGTCTCAATGTTAGTTAACCAATTTAGATAGATAAATAATTCTCTAGTTACATCAGGCTTACATTCTGCCGATGTAAAATCCATCATGGTCATTTTCAGGGCCGTTTCCAGCCTTTAAGGACACCCTGTGCGCAAGCCCCAGTAAAATCAGCTGAAATAAGCTAAACAGCTGTACAGTTATTTTGGTTACCAGGGCTAAACTTAAAATACCCTGGGCTGAAGCCTCGGCAAAATCGGCTGGCGACGCCTATGGTCATTATGGACTCATGTTTTCATTCTCACATTTTTGGAAATCGATCCCTAACACGCAAAGTGTTAAGCTCTTATATGACATGGGAGTCATATGCGTAAATGCAGTGGCTGGTCAACCAACACCCTGACAGTACTTTAGGGAAATGACAGGCTTGGGACATACTCTTCCAAGGGAGTATTCTACATCACCTTTCTTTTTGATCAAACTTCTTTCACTTTATTATTTGGCTTTTAAAACAGAAATTTGTGCAGTACTTGAAATGCAAAATTTAAAATAAAGAATATGCAATACATGGCATTTTTCCCCGTTCTGGTATAATATTCTTTCTGTACATTCACTAGTCCAACAGCTTCCAATCCTGTTGTTCATGGACCTTGCTATTTTGGTAAGACCAGGATTGGGAGCCTGTACTAATATTCATCAACAGCAATTTTAACCTCAAAAATAATAATTTTGTTAAAACATATTTTCAACAGAGCTGTGAATTTCTTCAAGGGCGCTGTTCAAAGAGAGAGACTGAATGAGATCTGGGGGTAAGTTCCTTCTTGTAATTCACAGTCAGACAGCCAAGTTGCTCTGATTGCACAGCATTGCTTACACAAATCCCCTACAAGATATAATCTGCCAATACTAACATTACATTTAATATATTTTTAATATTTAATAACATTTAATAAGAGGTTTCTGTCCAGTAACCTTATTTATGTAACTCTGTTGTTACTCAGAGATTTGGAGTCTCACTATTTTCCTGAAGCTCCATCAGCCACTGATGATCTCTTCCAGTTCCTCTGTTATCTTCTGTCCTCTAAGTAAGAACCTAGGCATAGATTTATATATTTTCTATTGAAAATATGTACATTTTTGCTCCCTCACTGACGCAGACATAAATTGGTAACGCACTTATCTGCACTTCCCTTTAATATAAAGGTGTATTTCATCAGATGATTTTTATGTAAATTTTCTAATGATTTTAAGTTTTAGTGATTATGGACCTGGAGCTGTCTTTCTTTACATTTTTCTTTTTGCGGAATTAAACTTAAAAGTTCATGCAACAATATGCATCAATTTATATCATTATGTCCATTCAGTGAAATTAAGGGCCTGTTTACACGTGCAGATATTTTCATAAGCTTTTAATTGCAGATATTTTTACATTTGGGCCTTTCATTTGCACTTAAACAGAGTGGATACATGTAAATGAAAGGCCCAAACATATTTAAAAAATGCATTTATAAAAATATCTGCATACATTTAAACAGGCCCTTAGTGTACTGTCATTCTTTTAATCTAATGCTATTTTTTCTAATAGCTCCATGGAAAAGGTTATAGTGAATATTCTTAAAACAGGAACAGATGCCGTTTTGAAAATAAGAAAGTTTGATTTTCGAGGAACATATGAAAGGTAAGGCTGCTGTTCACGTTGTCAAAAAAGATAACATAATGAAAGATATTGTACATTTTAACAGCTTTAACATCTACTGTTTACTCATTATGAGGCAGTAGAGTTTTCAGCACTTGGGTGCAAGCAGTTTCAATTTTATAAATGCTTGATACGTTTGATGACCTACAGATTTCAGTTCAAATATGACTTTTGTTTTTCAGACTACTGACACTTATGAAAGAAATCCAAAAGAAGGCAACTGAATTGAAGTCTCTGGAGAGACAGAAAGAGAACCAGGATGATTTACTTGTTTCTGTAAAGTGAGTGGTATGATCATGTTTGACTGAATAAAAACAAACTAACTGTAAAACCCAGTCTGGAGTCAAGGAAACACTGCACTAACAGATCTTATTTAGTTCCTCACCCTAAATCTTATGAAATGCAATTATATTTGAAAGCATTTTCAAAAATGTATGTATTGGATGCTCATAACATTTTTCTATGTACATGTACTGCAACTATTCATATACATACATCAATACAGGAAAAAGTAACAGATTTTTTTTCCATTACGTAGAACAGTTCTCTCCATTTCTGGCTGAAATTTATCACCAACCATGACAGTTGACCAATTTGTTTCACAGAAGTTTACACTCTTCATGTTTAACTTAGACCAGTCTTCAATTTTTGGCATAAGCTTTATTGTAATTATTGTAATAATGAAGTATATTTATTAGTCTCTGAAAATGTATTAATGTTTTCTAATGTTTTAGTAAGCAAGCCAACCTTATACACTAAGCATGTTTAGTTTAAGTATATTTGGGTTTCTAACAGACTTTTGCACAGTTCTACTTATGTCAATATCATACAGTTCCCTTGCTACTTGGACTGGGCTTTCATGGGAAAATGCTCTGAATTTCTATTTTAACTGTATTGTTTTATCTAAATAGCAATTGTGATTCACAGATGCTATTTTCTTTTACTTTCTTTCACAGCGTTGCTAGTAGAGTGTTTATTTTTTACTGGGAAAGGTTTTTCAATAATACAGATTCCCCTGAGTTAGCCCAGAGAGCCATTGAAGCGGAGAGGTAAGTCTAGCTTTTCTAAAATACTGCATGACAAGAAAAAAAGCCTGAAGGAGGTAAATATTTAAATAAGAATTATACTTAAATTAATCAAAACATTATGATCTCTTATAGGAATTATAGGAATATTATATAATTATGTATATATTGATTTATAACTATTATTCATTGCATAATTATATTTATTTTATATTAAAATAATTAAACTAAACGCATGTGTTAATAAAAGTACAAATAATTATGCTTTCACAGATCCGTTACAGATGAAATGAAAAAGGAAATAGAGGAAAATATGAAAATGATGCTTAATCCAATATTTGAACAAGATTTTCTTCTGTCAGAAGCTGCAAAGTAAGAAATATTCCACTATTAAATCAGTTTGTTTGATTCTTATTTTAAAATGAGCATATTTTAGAATATTTTAAAATAAGAATATTAAATTAAGAATATTTTAAAATAAGTGTAATTTATTTTTTACACTTTTATGCTAATGCATTCTGACCTTTCAGATGGACGATAAGCCAATTCTTTGACTGTCTGTGTCATTAAAATTACAGCTCTGGAAAAAATAAGAGACCAAATCACTTATTTCTGTTATTTGACTTTGCAATATGTGGTTGTAAGTGTAAAACGTACAGGTTGCTAATCTTTTGTTATTGCAGTTGCAGGTCTGTGAAAAATAAGAAAGCAGTCCGTATTTTAATATATAACTGCAGTTCTGCTTTTACAGCAGCTATTCCACGTGTTTTATTCCAACACCTACACACCTGATTCAATTTGCTGATTAGAGGAAACAGACTTCAACAAATGAGGATACTGTGGACTTATGGGCCATATTCTTTAAATGACATAGTTTGTGAAATAATACATGTGTAGTTTGCAACTTCCAGGTTAGATTAAGACCATTTACTCCATAAGATAAGATAACAGATAAGATAATTTACTCCAAAAATGTTTGGGATGTTGAAATAAAGTTATAAAAGAACATTGACCTGTATATTTAACACAGACACATAGCCACAAATTGTAAAACCAACAAGTCAGAAATAAAGTGATGTGGTCTCATTTCCAGATGGAAAAATAAATAAGATAAAACTTATTAAAAAATCAGATGAACTGTTTATTTGTTTTGTTGTTGTTGGGTTTATTTGCCAATGTAAATGTTGTAAGGCTGTCTTTGGTTTGTATTTTTCAGGTTGCACTTTGATTTTAATCTAGAAGCATACGCAGGATTTCTTTTAATTGCTTTTCAGCATTCATATGCGATTTTGGATGAGCTGGTGAAAAAAACCAATGGGTAAAATGAGTTTCATTCTCACACACAATTGTAATGTCTGGAGTTTCAGTAGTTCACATTGTATGAAGTGAGCAGTGAACATCCTTTACACTATTTCTGATCTGGGCTTAATGAGTATTTTTGCCAGGTTTAACTTGGCTGTCATTAAAGTTCATGAGCCTTGGAATCAGTCAGACTTTGGCAAGTTGTTATACTGCTGATCTATGAGTTTACAAAAATAGGCAATTTTGGTATCCCAAATGCATTGTCTTTGTATAACACTCTCTTTGACAACTGCATATGCAAAACATTTCTCTGCATTTCTATTTCACATTTTGTAGGGTATTAGAGAAAGTTTACACTATAGTTGAAGCATCGATAGCTAAAAAGCTATATGACGAGATGCCGACAGTCAAAAAACTGTATCACAGAACATCAGATGTAATTCATGCCTCAGGAGCAGTGGAGGTACATAATACTTTCAAGTAAGGGCGACAAGAAATTCTTTGTATGAGGAAGTTGTACAGTATCTTGGCTTGATCACAAACAGTGTTCTCAGTGCATTAGTATGTCTGACACAATTGATCATACTTTTTATCTCAGAGGTGCCATCGATCATTACTGGAAACCATTCAAAGCTGAAGCATATTGTGTTGTAGCAGAAGAAAGACGGAAAGAACCTTTCTTGTCGCTTCCTCAACTGCAGTAAGTCATTGATGTGTACACTTTGTTGTTGATTTATACACTTTAGCCTGAAATATGCAATGTCAGCTTAAAAATCTCACATTTTTAAACCACGAAATATTGTGAATCAGTTACATAATCATTGTAATCTCAGCTTCTATCAATGGTGATAACAGATGTGCAAATGGCTAATGTGTTTGACTGTTGAAGTTTATCTAAAAGTACTCCATCATCATTATCTTCTTCTTCTTCTTCTTCTTCTTCTTCTTCTTCATGTATTGAAAATAATAGAATTATTACTGGTATGTCTTTAGTTAGTTATAAGGAATGACTCCAGGAGATGTCTGGCTATATTGTAAGTTAAGTCCATTTACTACTTGAATTGATGAATCAGCTGTTTGGTTTTGAATAGATCTAAACAACTCTCAAGCTTTTTGAAATAGTGTTCAAAGTAGAAATTTCAAGAAGCTGTAACAAACCCTTTACTGTGACACAGGTTTTCTGAAGGCATCACAGGGTTCACATGAGTTACAACAGCAGTCTCATTTCTGGTCACAAATATACACTAAAGTGATCATTTGTTCTGGGTAAAACCAACTGGAACACAGCCTAGTAGAATTCTGGTCTACCTGGCACGGCATGAGCTTTTCATGTACCTGATAATGAAGAACTAGATACAAATATCAATGCACAACATGAACCCTACAGGCTTGAAAAAACAATTCTGCAAGATGACTAAACCTTTTTTCTCCCATTACAAGGGCTAGTCAGAGGCTATTCTTCAACTATTCAAACCAACTACTCAACACAATCAATAGAAATATCAAGGATGAAGAAGCTAAGCAACATTTAATGTAAGTGTTGCGCAATATATCTTGCTATATATTGGAACAAACTATTAACAGCATGGGCGGCACGGTGGTGCAGTGGTTAGCGCTGCAGCCTCAGAGCGAGGAGGTCCTGGGCTCAAACCCCAGGGACGACTGTAGGGCCTTTCTCTGTGGAGCTTGCATGCTCTTCCCGTGTTCGCATGGGTTTTCTCCAGAGGCTCTGGTTTCCTCCCACAGTCAAAATTCTTGCACTATAGGTTGATTGGTAACTCTAAATTGGCCCTGTAAGGTGTAATGTGAGTGTGAATGTGTGTACCCTGCTGTGTGTTGGCGCCTGCCCAGGACTGTTCCCCACCTTGTGCCCGTAAGTTCCCGGGATAGGCTCCAGGCCCTTCCGCGACCGCAGTTGGGATTAAGCGGTTCAGACAATCAATGAATGAAAGAATGAATTTACAGCATTTATAAAAGGGGTGTTAAGCCTAATTAATTCACACTGTTTTATAATCAATGGACAAAATTAATTTATTTACTATTTCAGTGAAAGATTGTAAAAGATGCACTGATTAATTCTCAAATGATCTCACTTATTGCCACAATGGATCATTACATTAATGTACTACTAGAGAATTGAATTTCTCAAGACTGGACGACTGAGAACCTACACATACAGTATAAATAATTTCGTTGAGCTCTTTTTATTTATATTTTCCCTCATTGTTCTTTCTCTATATAGGAAGTTGCAAAATATGACCACTATCTGCACTGAAAAACTGAAGGAAAGTGGAAATATTTCTCCACAGGAGTTGACAGAATCTCTAAGGTATAGAGTGACACAATTGTTAAGGAGTAAAGTAGTGATTATATTCAGACGATTACGTTGTCATAACTTTTCTGCAGAATTTCCAGAGATTTACGGTCGTAGAGGCTTTCTGTGTGGAGTTTGCATACTCTCCCTGTGTTTGCGTGGGCAAGGACGTTGCTCGAGATAAAGCTTTACTGGGGCACAGCATAGAAATAGATAGAATGTGCCTAAGGTCTAGTGATGCTCATGCGTGTGTGTTCCACCGGAGGCTCCGGTTTCCTCTCACAGTCCAAAGGCATGCAATATAGGTTAATTGATGACTCTAAATTGGCCCCATAAGGTGTAAATGTGAGTGTAATTATGTGTGAATGTGTTTTCCCTGTGGAGCGTTGGCGCTTGCCCAGGGCTGGTCCCCGTCTTACGCCTGTAGTTCCAAGGATATGTTCCAGTCCATATTAAAAAAGACAATACTGTAAATACAGTTGTCTGGCAAACTTGAGTTTGAGGAAAAATCGAACAGAACAGACCCCTGACAGACAGGGGAACCACAGCGATTGGCAGAGAGGGCAAATATATTAGTTTTGTATTGCTCTACATATCTATTACTACAGTTTATGTTTTTATTTTACATATGATGTCATTATAATTATTATGATTATGGTGATTTTCATTAGCCAATTTTTGGCGCCCTACGTGCAGC
The DNA here is from genome assembly GCA_032718565.1 of Distichodus sexfasciatus. Taxonomy (NCBI): domain Eukaryota; kingdom Metazoa; phylum Chordata; class Actinopteri; order Characiformes; family Distichodontidae; genus Distichodus; species Distichodus sexfasciatus. The sequence continues at coordinate 2,301,517 of JAVGVS010000023.1, read as the reverse complement.
GTGTGATTTGCATTATGGAAGTGAAGGTCCCAGTTATGCAGTAGATGGATTTATTATTATTATTATTTATTTTGCCTGAATTTCAAACCTTCATTTCTTTTCCTTCCACTTTCAGAGTGTATAGATATCTTGAGAATTTGCTTCTGCGCTGGACAAATGAAGCAGATTTTCGTGATTTCTCTTGGTATGGTATTCATGTTTTGCTTTTTTATTTAAAATATTTTTGCTTTATTTGCTTGCCACAATTTTTACCCTACTTATATAAAAATGTATCATGATGCTGGAAACATTTTGAAAATATACAATATTCAGTTTAATTCAATTTTATGCACTTTTTACAAGAGACTCTAACACAAGGCTGACACAAGTTCTAAAGTATGCAGTTGCACTTTCAAAATTACTGGATTCCAGCCTGTAACAAGAAAGATGAGGGGAAAATAACATAAAAATACAAAAGAACATTTTCATGCCAGGCTAGAATATTCTGTTCTTAACTTTAAGTCCAATATGAAAAGTATTCAATAAAGTAAAGTAGATAAGGTCACAATATTTGATCAATTTTATGATGTTTCATTTCTTTCAGGTCTTTGTTTAAGGCAGCAGTGGTGTTTCTAAAAACTGCAAATGACCCAGTGACTGAAGCTTGGAACTTCATTTCTGTGTAACAGTGGCAGAGATTTGCATTACCTGGGAATCTCTAGTAATAATCTATAGAAATCTGCTGCTTGTCATAAGTTTCATTCATATACTGTACAAACGTTCTTTGAATAAAATCCAAACTGCATACCATTACACTGTTTGTTGTAATTGTTTCTACGTCCAGGTAAGTGAAGTTGACCCATAGATTAGATTTAAGTAATTGCAGTTTGTTCCAAAAGTATTTGGACATTGTTGGTATTTTATTGTATTTTTTTTCTCTGTATACCACCACATGTTTTTGAAATGAACCATTCAAGATGTATTAGAAGTATAGACAATTTAGCTTTAATTTAAGGCATTTAAGAGTTTCAAAAGTAATTGGATAAAGTAATATAATATAAAGTATATGTCTTGGATGAAAATCCTTTGAATTCAGTATCTCTCTGGAAGCCATGGACATCAGCAAAAGCTTGTGTTTCAGCTGAATCTGCTGGATTTTTCATCGCATGAAAATACATTTATTTTATTGACAGTGGCTGATAACTATGTTGGTGTAAAAGTGTGTTAATTCACTTGAAGATCTAGTTGTAGGATACATGACTATGTACTGAGAATTTGGAGATTTGTCAAAGGCAGTTCAAAGTTGCAATTAGTTTTTTATATAAATTTACATTAAAATGTCAAAGAACGCTTCAATGCTTTTAAGGCCACATTAACCTAAGTGGGTCATTGCCAACACAAGGATCAATGCAAAAATGGGCAAAAATTAGTACTTACACTGCCCTCCAAAAGTTTTAAGCGCCCATGGCGAAGTGGGGTTTTGGATGATATCAGCATAAATCCTCATCATTTTTTGGTGCAAATACATTAAAGTAACTTGACATTATCTTTGCATACCAGCAATAATAATTTTTATTTTAATCCCATAATAATGGCAATATATACATGTCAAAGTCAGACATGCCCCTGGTGTCCAACCAGTGTGAATCATCTTTGGGCAATCCTTCAGGCGGCTTGAATAAACTGCTGTAATAGCTGTAATAGCTGCTAATGGTGGATATTTTGATGAACCCAAATTTAAGTATTTTCTATGTATAAACTGTTTAATAAACTGTTTATGTAATAAAATATGTTTTCGTAGTTTGTGTTGTCCATTATCAGCGCAGCATTACCACAAATTAAAACTGATTTATGGCAATACTGTCCAAAACCCCACTTTGCCAGGAGCATTTCCAAACCTTTGAAGGGCAGTGCATAAACATAGGCAAGGCAAGGCAAGTTTATTTATAGAGCACATTATCATACACATGGGTCATTCAATGTGCTTTACAGAAACAAGATCAAATTTGTTCAAAATTAAAAGTAAAGATAAAAAGAAAAAGCAATGAGAAAATGAGTAAAAATAAAGATAAAATAGAAATAAAACAATAAAAAGTGCTATAAAAATATTTAAAAATCATGCACAGTTAAGATATTAACAGAATTTTAAATATTCCAATAAGCTCAGCACTCAGGTGTGGGAAAAGCAACAGAGAAAAGTGCAGTTTTTAGTATCTGTTTAAACCTTGCCACAGTTGGGGCAGATCTGATATTACTGGGCAGTTGGTTCCAGCGTTGGGCAGCATTATGGCAAAACGCCATTTCACCATGTTTAGTTTCAGTTCTTTTCACCACCAGCTGGCCTGATCCTGTAGATCTTAGGGACCTACCAGGATTATATATATCAAACATATCTGAGATGTAATTAGGGCCCAACCCGTTTAGTGACTTGTACAGAATTAGTAGTGCTTTGAAATCAATCCTGTACTGAACTGGAAGCCAGTGCAGGCACCTGAGAATTGGCGTGATATGATCTCTTTTCTTAGTTCTGGTTAGAACTCTGGCAGCTGCATTTTGAATGAGCTGGAGCTGTCTAATGGACTTTTTAGGGATCCCGGTGAGAAGAGCATTGCAGTAATCAACCCTGCAGGAGATAAAGGCATGTATAAGTTTTTCAGGGTCTTGATGGGGCACAAAGTCTCTGACTTTAGCTATGTTTTTAAGATGCCAGAATGCTGACTTCGATATGGATTTAATATGTTCACTGAAGTCAAGAGCCCCCGTCCATGATTACACCAGGATTTTTAACATGCTTTGTTGTTTTAAGGGTTCTGGATTCTAAGTAGGTGCTTAGATTTGATCTTCCCTCTTTGTTTCCAAACAGGATTATTTCTGTTTTGTTTTTTATTGAACTGGAGAAAATTTTGGTGCATCCAGTCTTGTACTCTATTAAGGCACAGACATAGTGAATCTATGGAAGCAAAGTCACTAGGAGAGACAGCTAGATATATCTGAGTATATCTGCATAGCTATGATATGACACATTATTCTCTCTAAGAATTTGACCCAGAGGGAGCATATACAGATTAAACAGAACTGGTCCGAGAATGGATCCTTGTGGGATTCCATATGGCATGGCAGTTTTCTCTGATTTACAAGTGGCGATCGAAACAAAATAACTCCTGCCTTCTAGGTATGATCTAAACCAGCTCAACACTGTTCTTGAGAGCCCAACCCAAATTTCTAGCCTGTCTAAGAGTATGCTATGGTCAACAGTATCAAAAGCTGCACTCATGTCTAACAGTAACAGTACGGTTATTTTACCCGCGTTTGTATTCAGGGGGCTGTCATTCAGTACCTTTACAAGGACAGTTTCTGTGCTGTGATGCTGACGGAAGCCTGACTGAAAATCATCAAAAAGGCCATTTGTGTCGTAGTTACTGATTTGATTAAGAACTACCTTCTCTGTGACCTTGCTTATGAAGGGAAGGTTAGAAATGGGCCTATAACTGGTAAGGGCAGAGGGGTCCATGTTCCGTTTTTTCATATAAATGATAAAATAGGTTGACTATATTTTACCATTTAATATTTCAGGACTTTGTCTGTCTGCACACACACAAACACACTTGTAAACTATCTTTGTATTTCACAGACTCCCATAATGAGTAGATGTATATAATTCTGTAGCTAATCCTAACCCTAAACCTAAACTTAACCTCAGTAACTAAATGCAAATCTTTTTGTTTCTCAAATAAAACAAGCACATTTTCTATAAAGTCATTTCTCCTCATGGGAAACCCTCAAATGCCCCCAAAAAGCCCAAAAAATGAATTAAAGTGATTTTATGAGACAAAACAACCCAAAAATGTCCCCACAACACATAGAAGCATGGTACACACACACATTCAGCCACTTGTTCAAATATGCATGCATCAATTATTTACTGACTAAAATCTGTGTTGTTTCTTGTGCAAGCTGTTATGCAGCAGGTTTCACCAGAAATGAAATTCATTTAAGTTTAGAAATACATTAGAAATTAATTTCAAGTTTAGAAATACATTTATTTCTATTTAGCAGCTGAAAAAAAACTTTGCTGCCAGTTTATGCTGCAAACCTTTAGCGAAAATTACTATAGTGTTTAAGCAGTATTTGGATAACCTTTGCACTATTGAACAAAGGGCTCAGTCCAGATTTTGCAATCCAGATTTGGACCATATTTTTGTTTGCATGGTGCACGGAGAGCTGTTTTACAGTCTTGATCTGAATGCATGTGTGAATAGCAGTAGTGTTCACCGTGACTGCTGTACGGTAATTACGAAATCTGACTAGTAATTGGTTAAACATATCTGTATGCATTATATTTAAATGGTACATGTATTTGCAGTGAGGCATCAGAATGAACAAAGTTGTGGTTACTGTGATCCTTGCTACACTTCTTACATGTGGTAAGTTCTCATTTTTGTTTGACGTAGTAGATCTCAAAGCTGTGTTCACTAGTCTTAAAGATTAACAGATTAACTTAAGACAATTGACATGCTAAACATTCAACATTTCTGAAGTGTTGACAGACAGACAGACAGACAGACAGATAGATAGATAGATAGATAGATAGATAGATAGATAGATAGATAGATAGATAGATAGACAGAAATATAGATAGACAGATAGATAGATAGATAGATAGATAGATAGATAGATAGATAGATAGATAGATAGATAGATAGATTTTCTAATCTTAGAGTCTTAATACAAATAATGACATTGACATGGAATGGCATTTTTTATTCTATGTACACCTAGTGTGATGCTGCAGATGAGGCAATTAGGCTTTCAGAAGTAATATTTTTTTAAAAATTTGATTTCCAAGCTTATTGATAATAATCAAAAATAAGGTCAGTTAAAAAGCAGAAAAGTACACATTTAGAACTAAAATCCTGATTTAAGAATGTTCATTTAATTTTTTTTATAAGGTGCAGATGGTTTTAAGGTATCAGACAAGGACTATGTCCGTGTTGAGGAACTGTTGGAATTTGGAGCCCAACTTGTCTTGAACGGCTTGGAGAATGCCAGAAAGGTAATTCAGAGACTAGTAGAAGATAACCAGCTGAGATCAAATAGGTAAAGGCAAATACATTTTGGACATAATTCATAAAATCAGCTTTTTCCTGTCTAAGCACCTGTGTGAAATTGAAGGGACTGGTTTGTTTCAGAGTTGAATTCCAGAGACACTGGAATTCCTTCAAGGAGACGGCTCATAAAATCAGTGTGGAAGAAAGGGGCAAAGGAGTGAAGGATGATTTAATTGTTGCTGTTCGGTTAGTAGAAGATGGTGAACTCTTCAGCATGACAGCATGACATTTAGCTTTACTTTTGCTGAAATTCATATTGAATCTGAGCTGAATAATGATACTTTCTTGAACAATTGACAGAACTTTCAGAAGGCTGGTGTCATTCTACCAGGAGGACATCAAAAATATTTTCAGAGCAGTAACGAGTCAGCAGAGTTTTCAACAGTATTTACCGTAAGATCCCTTTCCAGTGACTCCTAAACCTGTTCTTCTTACTACTTTAAACGCACATCTAAACAGGTTCTAATCTCACTGTCTGTCACATCACAGCCCAGTGCAAAATAAAAGGCTTATGTACAAATACATGACATCCCATGACATTACATGACATGAAAACAGGATTAACAGGAGCTGGGTAACTTGGAGTGGAAACTAAACAGTGGCAAGTGACGCTAATAACGAGGGCTCAAGGAGGAGAGCTAACCAAAGACAAAACAGGGCAGAAACAAAACTTAATGGAGGCATCTGGTGGTCGCCAAAACAAAAGTCCGGGGGGATTCGTGAGACTGTCAATCAAACAATTTTGGCATTAACATTACTAAAACAATCTTCATAAATGTGAAATACTGCACAATGCCTGGCAATTGAGTTTCTTCTTTTCATATTACATTAAGGCAATAAAAGGCATTAGACTTTTTTCTTTAATCCCAGTAGACCTTATTGCTATTTTCTCTGTAATATTATTATTGTTGTTCTTTAGATGTCCATGTGTCTAAATGATTGTCAGCAACTCTTTTATCTTTTTTGAATGTTCTAGGTTAATACGAAACAACATAATATAAAAACTAAATAAATAATCTTCAACATTATAAGAACACCTAATTACTAAACACCATATATTAAAATGTTTTGTTTATTTTTTACATCACCCAATGTATTTACTGGAATAAAAACGATGTTTCAGATAAGGATAAAACACTTTCAGGTTAAGACCACTGTAAGCTATGTTCCTTGTAACCTATGTTTTATAGCAATACACAAACATAGTAGTAGTATAAAGTTGAATGTTCACTGCATTAAATATTAATGCATATTAATATTAATATTAATGCATATTTGCATTAATATTCAAACAACTCTTCAGATGGAACTGAGCATTGTTCACATTTCCCTACCAAGCTGAACATCTAACATTTTAAACACAAGTATTTATGAATGAACCAAAGCCTTCAGTTTACTTTATTTGTCCACTTGTTTGATTGACAGGGTTCTAAAGATGGTAGAGGGCATCGTTAAAAAGGACAAAGTTAATGAGGTTTGGGGGTAAGTATGTATTTGCTTTTACTGCTAGCAGATATGTTAACTGACCTATGTAAAAATCCTTGCATCCAGGAAGGGCCTGAGTCATAATCATATATCAAAAGTGCACCTAATGAATTACAATTAGTCTTTCACAAGTCTTTTAAAGGGGATGTTTTTTCAAGTCTGCAACTCTACTCTTACCTTTGAAATTACTTATACTCTTATACTTACCTTACTCTTCTAACTTTGAAATTTATAATGTTGTATTTGGTAAATTCAGGTGCATCAGAAGCATTTGTAAAGTGGGGGGACAAAACAAATAATTCTAAAAAGTAGTAGCATATGGCTGCAACGCCCATGTGTAAATTATATCCGGCAGAGCATTTACTGTTACAGTTACTTTCCTCATGCACACTCTGTGTGAAATAACAACGCAAAGACCATATTTGTAGGCTGAGTATCGCATCCTAATTGTCTCTCTTTGTACTTTTTACTTAAAATGTATATTTTATATTCTATTTATATATTTAATTCTACTGCATGTGCCTTATTTGTTCTTTGTTCCTTGATTTTTGCACTGTGAAAACTGGAGCCACATCGTCTTTAACAATGCGTTAAATCAGTAGCCATTTAAACACATTTGGCACACTTAATTATACCAAATTATTAGTTTTTTCTGTAACTCTATGGCTTAATGATGTTTCTGTCTTTTATGTAATATAGTAATGCATTGAGATTTTTTAGTCTTAACTGGTTGGTTTCCTATTTCAGTTGATTGGTTTTTAATTATGTATTAAACATCAACTGTTCAAAAGCAACTTATCATTTGAGTAGTGTTTAAGAATACTGAAGTGTTTGTATACCCTTAATTCTTGTTTGATTTTTTAAAACATTTTATAATCCAGTTCCATGGAGTCTTATTACTTTCCTGGGGCTCCATCATTAAACACGGATCCCACCGAGTTCCTCTGTTATCTTCTGTCTACTGAGTAAGATTTATGTTCTGTTGATCGACTTTGCTGCTGACGTCAGGTAGTATCTAAGAGTATTTGACAACTGCTGACAAAATCATCATTTCTAAATTCAATTTAACTGTAATTTATATTTTTATGTAAAATTTGTATTTTTTCACATCCCCCCTCCCCCAAACGTGATTCCTTTTTTTTTTTTACATCAAACAGCAACCTGTCAACATTTATACTGAACACTCTCAGACTCAGCACAGATGTGGTTTCAGAGATTCAAAAGATTGATTTTGAAGAAGTGCAGAACTGGTAAGACTGCTATCTTTAAACGATTATAGAAAGTAAACGACACATTTTGCATGTGTTTGATCTGACTACTTGCTACCAAAATGAAATGGATTATAAATATGTTTTTCTTGTTTTTAAGGGTGGTTAAAACTTGGCTAGAAGTCTTATTCATGGGCACGCACTTTCAGGAGTTAGAGACAGAGAAAGAGGGGAAGGACAAGTTCCTTGAATCTGTAAGGTGAGTTAAATGATAACAATCTTATTGTGAGTGTTGTAAGAAATGAACTGCATCATTTAATAATTATTTTGAGAGAATAAGAGACTACATCTGCATTATGGGTTTTTTTGTGAAAGAATGTGAGACTCATTTCATTATTAAGAAACAACAAAAAAACAAGCTTTAGAAACCATAAATAATAAACCAGACAGACTTGAATTTATTTGCATTAACTCAACTGTTTTGATTCTCAAATTACACATTACACTTTCAATTATACAGTAATGATGTTTACTGAATTAACTCATGGAAAATACATGATTTACCTTCTCAACCATATTGATAAAACATTGATGTTGCTTCTTATTCATAGTGCTGCTACCAGAGTGATTCTTTTTTGCTGGGATAAATTTTTGAACTACACAGGATCTCCAGACTTTAAAGATAAAGTCACTAATGTTGAGAGGTAAGTCCTAAATATATTCATTAATTCAGTTTCATTGATAAATGGGGGGATTGCGTCAGGAAGGGCATCCGGTGTAAGACTTTTGCCACTTCAAAATGCGGACAAGAAGGCGGACAAGAATATGAAGACAGTCGTGTCTGAAATGAGCACAACTGACTTGTGATCTTTGTCCGTAACCTTTCTAAAATCTTTGCTCATCTTGTCTTAAATCTTGTCAAAGACGCCATATGTTATGCTCATATGTTTTTACAGGGATTACATTTTTTTATCTGTGATTACTAGGTGTGTGTGGTAGTATCCAACTCCTTATGAAATAAATGTATTACCCATTACCTAGATTTTCAGAATTTTAATACCAAATTGGTTCCAGAGAGAATGCTACAATGCCACCAGTACAAAACAGACTGCCCTAAATGTTTGCTTTGTGTATAAAAAATATTAGTAAAATATAAAAATGTAGTAGGAAATGAAACAATCCATAGAAGTGATTTGTTTTGTGGATAATATTTGTAGTTTGATTTGTGAAGAACATTTATAATTCTTTAAAAAGAAATTACAGTCCAGTACAATTCTGGGTCTGTAAGGAGATAGTAAAATGATGATGATGATGATGATGGTATTGATGATGATTATTATTATTATTATTATTATTATTAATATAAGTAGTAGTAGTAACCTATATGATAACAGTGAAGTTTTTCATTTAACATTTCATTTAAATTCAGAGGAATTATTTCCAATATTTGGTTAACATTTTTGTCCTTTATCTCAAATTCTATTTGAAAAGAAAAGAATGGGATTGTAACATTTTCTTTTGCAGATCCTTAACGCATTATGACTCAATGATGAAAAGGCGATGTAGGCGCGAATTCTACAACCACTAATTAGATTTCAGACTTCATAACTAGATGCCATGCCGGTAAGCAGTTCTCAACAAAATCCAGTTGGCATTTTTTGCACTAACAATCACTTGTATGTAGGTTGTCAGGGTCCAAAATACAGGGGGTGATAGGTGGTATTATTATTCTCTATATAATCGGTGCTTTATAAAGTTAGCTGTTGCGGTGTTATTACATTGCTTTTACTTGCTAATTGCAGCCGCGACACATTAAGAACAAAAGATTTATAACATGGCTCTGGGTTTAGAAAGGTTATGGCGTAATGTGTAATATTAATTAGCTGCTTTTTCCTTTCGAAAGCAATTCGAATATATTTGGCGACTTATATATAATCTGATGTTCTCATTACCTTTGGAGCTCCAAATTGGATTGGTCAAGAGAGGAGCCATAAAACTGGAAGGTAACACTATCATTAAAAAACTCATTGTTGTCTATGCATCAAACTGTATTCATGTATGAATGTTTACATCAGACTAACAAGTTGCTATATTGTAGATCTCAATAAATGCTTTTATGTAAAATGCCTGTCCATTGAAATACTTCTGGTTCAGTTTAGACTTGTAACTGGCTGCACTGTGTGTGACCGATCACCAAATATTAAGTTATATGGGGAAATTTTGTACATCAGGATATTGGTGTTAGCTGAGGTATAACATTCTCAGTCCAATAATTCAATAAATTGTCAAGGACAATTTAAATACATCATAGCAACAAAGAAACAGAATGTTTTAAAAGTACATTTTCGTTGCCGATCTTCTGACCAATAATTATTTGTCAAGACCATCGTATAGTCTTAATGTTTTTCAATAATTGTTTTTCCCATTGTTGAAAATAGGGAAGAATACTACCAATGTGCAAGGAAGTCAGCCACTAGTGCTGATCATACTCCCTGGATTTATTTTCAAATAAACAAGGCACGATGACTAAAAAACAATACAGGCATTTCTCTGTGGAATAAGCAAACCAAAAACACACTAGAACCAGAATAATATAACTTACAATGCAGGGCTATAAATAATCTGGACTAAACAAGGAACAGAATAATCAACCAGTGAGTTAACATGACTGAACTGAAACCAGATGTATTAAATCAGGCAAAGAGGGGGCAAATCCAAGCAAATAATCACAAAATCAAAACCCCAAAACACCAAAAAGGGGCCCCTGGTGGCCACCCAAGTGAAAGTTCTGGATGATCCATCACAGGTGTATGTGTATTTATACGTCTATGTGCATGTGTGTCATACATTTATATTGTAATATGCCATATCTACTCACTAACCTATTTACTTCTCCCAACATTTTGCAGCGCCATGTATGGTGTGTCTCTTTGTGCTCTTGAACCCATTTTTAAAAAATTGAATGAGATGAAAGTGTTTTCTAAAATCAGAAAACTGCAATCCAGAGCAATGGATATAGGCCATGCTCTTCTTGGAGGTGAAGAAATGGATGAATTCAGGTACATATTGAAAGTATGGCTTGCTCTTTCAGTGTGTTGTGTTGCAGTTGTGCTTCGCAAATGCATATGAGATTTGTTATAGTAAACAGGTCCACCTTTTGACACTTACATGGTGGTTCAGTTCTGTCTTTATCTAGTTTATTAGGAATTAAGCATATGTTTTCTTGAGGAATGGGCACTTTCACTTTAGTGCTATATTTGCAAATCTTGCATCTAGCTCACATTTACCCGATGAAAGTAAAACAGAATTTTCACATTTGAAGAAGGATTTAACCCTGCTATTCGTCAAGTGTAAACCCTTGTACTTGGATTCTTATTTACCCAAATCTTATTGGGCATAGAGCCTTGGATTGATAATGTAGCTACTCTACTTCTTCTTCTTCTTTTGGCTTCTCACATTAGGGGTCACCACAGTGGACCAATTGACTCTATTCCTTAAAAACACATCAGTTACAATTTTCTATTCCTGTGTTCACAGAGCCGTTGTTTTTGACCACTGGAACGCTTTCAGAGACGAGGCACAGAGAGTCCTACATCAAGAAAAGGCTAATGCAACTATCTTGCTAGAACCAGCAGTGCGGTGAGATGAAGACCGGCCTCACAATAAGCAGAAGAACAAAAAGTCTGAGGCTTAAGGAAACCAAAAGACCAATAATTTACATGATCGCACAAATAATTTGTTTGCAGCATCTACTATATATTTTTATATTCTTTAAAGCAGTGGGTTTCATTCGCTCTCAAATTCTTTTGTTTGATAGAGACTAATTTGCAATGGTGTGCACATTTCTATTTTGTGCCAAATTATGTACATAACAGTGTGCATTGTTAGATGTAAAATATGGTAACTTAACTAAACTCACTTTTTAACAGGAGTACTTTACGACTGATGTCGAACTACTCAAAGCAAGTATCCAGAGCAATGGGAGGAAGTGATGAAAAAGCAGAACATATTTTAAAGTAAGCACTTCCAAATAAATTTTTTATGTTTGTCATAAGTATTTTCCCTTTATTTCATTAATGTCACACCAGATATTTGGTGTACACATTTCACAATATTTTCCACCGCATTCCACCAACAGTGTGTTGCTATTTTGGTCATAGAAATAATATTCAGATCCAAGAGCAGTCTGTAATGTTCTATTTTATTGTGTGATAGGAACCTAGAGCAAATGAAGACTGTCTGCACTGACAAACTTGTTTTCAGTGGAGCAGTTACTCAGAATGAGCTGGATGAATCTCAAAGGTAGGGCTGAGTGTAAGTTTCTGACTAGAAGATGGCTAGCACTAATTTAAAAATGATTCGAGTTTCAAGATGGTTTTGGATTTTTCACACTTAAAATGGATTAAGATTCTCTATATTGGCTCTTTACCTCAGAACCCCAAACTCTGAATTGGCTGGTCTTCACCAAACATAAAACAGACATTATTAAAACAACCAACACATTTTGCAAGGCACTGTGCAAACACTATATGTACAGTTAGATCCAAAACACAGGACAACACAAAAAAGCAATCACAAATGTGTAGGACTGACATAACATGATCTAGGTTTTTGGTAAAAATGTTCATCAAACTTTTTAAATAGTTTATTTGATTGTTTGGCATGTTTAGGGGGTTGGAATACAAGGGTGTGAAAATGTTTAGACTTTCTCTCAGTGACATGTACAACCTTTTCCCTGTTCTCTACAGAGTGTATAGAGAAGGATTTCCTGAAGTCTTGGAATTTTTAAAGATGGAAAATGAAAATGAGATTCATGACATAGTGTGGTGGGTGACATCTGACATTTTGTTTAAGATAAAATATTTAGACATTTGTCAGCATGCGAAGGTGCAGGAAGAACATATCTGCAGGCATGAGGGTTAACATAAACTTTAATTATGAAAAGACAGAAGCAAAACCAAACGTGAACACAATACACCTCCACGAAAGAGAAAGACACATTTTAAAACCAAGCTGAAATGCAGTTAGAGGCAACACATCAGGACAGAATTTATGAAGGCCATGAGGTTGCTGTTATAATCAGAGATATCAACAAAAAAGTAATGGTTCTGTATCCTAGTAGCATTTAGAAACACCTCAGAACATGTAGAAACAAGCAGAAGAAACGTTGAAGACACATACAGATTTAATGTGTTGTGCAATTAATGTAGGGTGGAATGTTACTTATGTAGCATGTATATCTAACTAATCAACCACTGGTTGTGTTTCTTTTAGGTCTTTGTATAAAGTGACACTGGTGTTGCTTAATTACGCTTATGAACCTCTGACTGAAGCCTGGAACTTCATATCTACCTGATATGCTATACTTTCATTTCATTATCTGTGAATTGTAAATGGCTCAAGCAAAAGAATCTCCATGTGCAAAACTGTATACTGAATTAAAATAATAAAGGTGATGGTCATATGTGTGCAGTGTTGGTGAGTAACAGTATACATGTACTGCCGTTATGTATTCAGATTGTCATCTCGGCTATATACTATACAAGTATACACAGAGACGAGACAACGAGGCTCCAGATTACAAATTATGATTAACTGTATTCAGTTACATTGTGTAAAATAATGGATTACATGCCAGTATTTTTCTGTTTCACATGTTTATACTCTAATAAATTTCGGAAATTCCATTCATTACTGGAAGCCCTTCAGAACATGCAACCTAAGATTCTAACGTAAACGTCCATTAAATGTAAGTTCCCACAGTCACGCAATGTGGAGCCAGCACCACAGAGCCGGGGCAGAAACACACTCCTGTCTTGGAAATTCAGACAAAACTTCACATTAAAAGAAGAAAGAGGTTAGGGTTAGGGTTAGAGCTATTGTGAATTGTGTACAAAATGTACATTATGTATTTAAATATAGTATGCATGATAAAAATTCACATACATACTAGAGGTGGCCAGAGATGATTTAGTGGTGGCCTGGGGATCAAACCCAGGACCTTCTCGCCATGAGGTGGCAGCGCGAACCACTGTGCCGTCTTTGTAATGAGTATAATATTACTAAAATGTATTATTGATGTTTTACATTACTGTGTTACAGCAAAAAGTAATGCATTCCTGTAACTGCGTATTTTTTGTAATATTACTCCCACTGCCCATAGGTATTTATTTCAATGTTCCACAAAAACAATTCCCTCAACATTTATGAGACCACTGCACACCGTGGTAAAACTATGACAGTGGTTATTTAACCTATGAACCATGAATAAGAGTGTTATGGAACTATATATGACAAATCCAAATAACACCACAGAGGCTTGTAATTGTAAATATTTGCTGTGTGTTGAAATACTTGTTTGTATTGTACATGGTGATGTTTGTTAAAATCTGTCTCATGCAGTAGATTTACCAGAATATGGTGACCCTCAAGCTACCTTTCCTCCTCTGCATTCAGTTAATGACTAATAGCAAACATCAGTCAAGCTCTTCTTTTACAGTTAAGGTTTAATGCAGAATTTGCAGAGCCTTTATGGATACAATGTGTTTTGTCGTTTAGAGATGAATGAGTGGTTTTATAGGTTTCAATTTTGTGTTAGAATATAAGACATGAGCTAAAGCAAGTCCTTTTTCCACACAAGACACTAAATTAAATTCAGGCCACACCACAGTGATGAACTTGTGTTTAGTATCTAATGTTTGTTTTAGAAAACCTACAGAGCAGCGTCCCAGACTTTGCAATAGATCAAATTCATCTGTGTACTCAATTGCTGCAACATTTTTGAGAAAATATTACCAAAGGGTCATGACTATATACATTTTATTGTAAGTGTATAGTCAAAATTATACTGTATATATATATAGTCTAAAAAAATCATATTGTTGAATTATAGCATTTTAGTTGCCTGTGTTTTCTGCTACTCACTGCTAAAGATTTTGGCAAAATAAAGAATAAAACAAGTGCATTTCAAAGGGCATTTCCACTGCACATAAATTTTGTTCTGCCATTGTTCACAATTATTTTTTGTTCTTTTTTGCAATTGTTGTCTATTATGAAATCTGCTGACATCACTCTGGGGAAATTTTACAATTAGTTCACTTATCACAGTGTATTTATTTAGGCAGAATACCAAGATTTGATAAGCGTTGATACTTTATAACTCGGACAGCCAGATTGTGTCCTGCTTTTTCATACAAACAGTCTTGTTCACTGCTAGCTATATCATGAGTTTTTGTTAATTTGAGGAAACCCTAAATCAGAAATTTGTCTATTTGCTGTTTTACTCTGAACTCTGTGTATAACCAAGATACTGAGGATGAAGCTTTTGGTGATCATAGTGCTCATAGGTCTCCTATCACCTGGTAAGTTAAGATAATTAAACCTAACAAAATTAAAATTAAACTTAATCGTTGCATTGGATTACATATCTAAATTGTTGCTGTCCAACTGCTTTAAGGGTTCTGCATGTTTCACACACAAATAAAAACATAAAACAGTTCAGTTGTTGCTGATGGAAAAAACAATGTTTACTTTGCAGAAGCTGAGAGTTTCAAGATATCAGAGAAAGAGTATGACAACATTGATAAAATACTGGACTTTGGTGTCAAAATATTTCTGAACTATTTGGACAAAGTAAAACAAGTTACTGAGCAAATGGTGAAAAATGACATGCTGAGAACAAACAGGTACATAGCACCAGCAAACTCAACAATCCATCTGCAAAAGCAGGTTTTTAATCTGCCTTTATCAACCCTTTAATTATGGCCATCACATAACACAACTTCCTTTAATGTGTTCTACAGAATTGCAATCCAAAACCACTGGACATCTTTCCAAGAGACCGCCAAAAAAATCAGCATTGAGGAAAAAAGTAAAGGCGTCAAGGATGATTTAGTCGTAGCAGCACGGTAAGTTAATATATTTTTCTTAAGATAGTCTGAAACCATTTAAATGAAAAAAGATTGATGTTTTACTGTGTGGTTTAAATAAAAAAAACTTATAGATGATTGGCCTTTTTTATCCCATATTTACCAGCATTGTTAGAAGACTTTTTATGCACTACAAGGATGATGTCCTAAATGTGCTTAGTCAAGCTGGAACTAAAAAGCATATGCAGAAATATCTACCGTAAGTTCTTGATCAATAACTATTATACACATATACGGTTCTGTGTGTGTATATTATATAAATTGTAGTATGTACATATTCTTATGTCTTTTAACAGAATTACAAATATATTCAAAGGGGTAATTGAAAAAGCCAAAGTACATGAGCTTTTCGGGTAAGCAGGAATTTCCAAACATACCTTCTTTTATAGTATCACAGCATATATTTTACTCAATATTTTGTAATTTCAGTAACATGATTTTTGATTCTGTATTCACATACAGAGCTGTAGCTGCAAACTACTATCCTGAAGCTCCACCCATCAAAAATGGGGTTTTTGAGCTACTTTGCTACATTATGTCCACTCAGTAAGAACCTATGCTCCAACTTTTTCAATTTTTGCTGTATGTGAAAAACATTAGCTTTCAATCTTTGATTTTGGGTTGAAATCAAAGGCAGCGAGAAGCACAGACATTATATGAGCAGATAGTTATGAGGGCATGATGCACAAGCCTACCTGCTTGTGCATCATGCTCTCATATGCACCAGCACATTTGAACCTATATTCTACTGTTAGAGGTCTTCAAGTACCGTCAGATGTCAAAAAAATCGGTGCGACCTTGGCAGAGATATCACGGTAGCATCCAGCCTGGGCAGGCTAATAAGCAAAGTGATCAGGGCAGATTTCTGGGGAAAAGGTCCAAAAGAGTCGATTGTCAAATGCATCTTCTGCAAATGGGAATAGAAATGAGTTCAACAATCGACTCTTTTGGAGTCAACAGAGATATGTGACAGCCTGCTTAAACACGTGTTTTATACAGTCTATTTACCACTACTGAGTTAAACAGTCATAGTGTTATGCTCGTATGGCTCCTGATTGTGTTGTACGGGACTAAGAAAGATATGTACAGCCTTATTAGTGAAACAAAAACGGCATGAACTTTGACTCTGCCCGGATTACTTTGCATATTAGCTGCATGGCTAGGCTTGCTGCTACCGTGATATCTTAGCCAAGGTAGCACCAACTAGTTTCATTTCTTGACAACTTACAGTACTCAAAGACCAAAGTTTTTGCTCCTTTGGTTGTGGCTGTAAGGCAAATATGGCTTCCTGAACTTCATCTTCATCATTTGCTGACACTTGTAGATTGGTGTAGTGTCAAAGAATTTTTTCACATTGGTCATAAACTGGCACAGCATGACTGTAGATAACTCATCAATTTTATATTTGATCTACTTCACAGTAAAGTGGAGATTTTCGCTGTGGATTTCTTTAAATTTAGCACAGAGATGATTTCACAGCTTCAAGAGACAGATTTTGAAGAAATATCTCAAAGGTAAGAAGCATGACACTAAACCTGGTATATTCTGTATATGACTGACATGCCATGGGTGTCTTACCACACCACCAGCATTCTTATAGGAGTTTATTAATTGGCTAAAGCTACATATAAAGAATATTACTGTTATCATGTTGTCATTACATTTCCCTGTAAAACTTATATTAAAGGGTCGGGTCTGTTCTGCTTGGGATCAGCAAGAAGATTGATGAAATCACAACCTTGGAGAAGGAGAAAGAAAAAGATAATTTTATTTTATCAGCAAGGTAAATAACTTACACTTGCTATTAGACTTGTACTTGTGCCTTTTAAATTAAAAGACCAGACAACTGTTTGTGTACCCTAACAGTTAGCAACCATTAATGCACGAGTCTTCCATGTTTGCCAAAGATAAACAACAGAGATGTGATGGGTTTCTGCAACACAACAAGCAATGCACAGAATTAATCCCCTTTTAGATTTAAAAAAAAAATCTTATGCTGTAATCAAAAGTAATCAAAGTTAACATTGTCATCCCCTTCTTAGTGTTGCTTCCAGAGTAATTGTTTATTACTGGGAAAGATTTCTGGAATTCACAGATACTCCAGTTTTAAAAGCAAAGTATGAGAAGATTTCCAGGTGAGTCTAACTTTACAGATGCAAGTACAAGCCATTCATTCATTCCTTATCCGAACCGTTTAATCCCAACTGGGGTCATGGGGGGACTGAAGCCTATCCCAGTAACTACGGACGCAAGGCGAGGACCAACCCTGGCCAGGCACCAACACACCGCAGGACGCAGTCATATCTATCTGGTACAAGGGTGGCATGGTGGTGCAGTGGTTAGCGCTGCCGCCTCACAGCGAGAAGGTTCTGGGTTCGATCCCCGGGTCGGCCGTAGAGTCTTTCTGTGTGGAGTTTGCTTGCTCTCCCCGTGTGCCCATTAGTTTCCACCGGGGGCTCCGGTTTCCTCCCACTGTCCAAAAGCATACACTGTAGGCGACTCTAAATTGGCCCCGAAAGGTGTGACAGTGAGTGTGCTTGTGTGAGAGTGTGTGCCCTGCGGTGTGTTGGTGCTTGCCAAGGGTAGTACCCGGGATAGGCTCCGGTCCTTTTCTTGAATTTTGTCTTAGATTAAATTTGTGAATATTGCCTATGCCAAATTGCTGCACATGTACTTCTTGACTTTTGGCATTTTGACCCATTTTGACATTTAAAACAAGTTAAAACTAAAAACTATGTTAAGGTTAAGGTAAAATACAGTTGAAAGACAGTAAATATATAATTTTTTAAGGATACATTGATGCACGGCTTTTTCAGTATTTTTCACAAATATATTCCTGTTGTTAACCTAAAATATATTTACCTAGTCAACTGAATGAAGACCAAACTCTCGCAACATTGCAAGAAATGATCGAGCCTGTAATAGAACGAGAGAGGCTGAACAAACTTGTAGGGTAAGCATTTATTTTTCAGTACTGTGTGGCTGTTATTTGATTCTGTACACATACTCTACTATCGAGTTTTACTTAAAATATGTTTCTTTTCCAATGCAGACTTCACACAGAGTTTTTCAGGGAATTTTATATGGCTGCACTAAGTGCAGCTCAATTTCTCTTCTTCATTGGTGATGAAGATAGGAGCTTGAGGACTGTAAGGTAAAAATGATTAAAACTACAAAATAAATTGCATTAAAATTCAACAATATTTTGGTACAGATGGATGTCGGAACAAGCCTGAGTCAAAAGCCTGCAAATGTCTAGTGCTCTAATGATATCGATTACTGCACTGTGCTTAACAGGGTTATTAAAAAACTCAAACATTACTTGTACCTATGTAGCAGGAAAACACTTTCTATCCAACAAACATTAAACTAAAAATTGTTGTTTCTTAGCTTTATTTAATTTAACCTTTCATTAATATTACAAGACTAATTCCAGAAACACGACAAATTAGCAAATACCTTTATTTCCATTGTTTACTTTCAAATACTATTGGTAAAATGCTTAAATTTGGGCCTAAAATGGTTGAATGTTTTCTGAAATTTATATGAATTTCATACATATTTTATCATCGGGTTTAGTAGGTAGGCTAAAACAATACATCACCAAAGAGGATGTCATCAGTTATTAAACTTTGATATTTGATTTACAAACTTTTATGACCTTTTACATTCTTATTTTAAAATGTAACATTTTCGATCGATTCACACTCTGTTTCGCATGTATAAATAAATATATTGATGTCACGTCAGGTACTGTCAGCATGACATGAGGTGATGTCACAGTGCAAGCCATCTTTTATTCAAACACTAAGAACTTAAACATAAACCAGCACGAGGGCCACAAACAAAACAAAACTCTTCTGAGGATCTTGGGAGAAACACACAGCACACTGCCACAGGAAGGGTAGTGTGAGGGTGGACCAACCAGAAACACTGGGAAAACTGAGCTTAAATCCTAAAACAGAAACGAGGGGCTGGATCAATGAAACAAAGGGGAACCAATCAAAAAGCAATCAGAAAATAATCAGTGTAAACCAATGAATTGAAAACCATCAAAACGGGGCTGGACTGAAACAAACAAGAACCAGGTGCACAATCTAATGAACAGCGATCTACCAATGAGAGACAAAGGGAAGGTGGGACAACAACTTGACAGGAAACACAGGACTGAACTGAACACGTCAAACTAAACAATCTGCTGTTTAGGCATCTGCTGGCCACTTCACAAAAGTCCAGGGGCTGTCAAGGCTAAAGTCTGGGGGGGTAATGACAATTGATTAAAATTTGCTGAACCTTCATTAATTTTAGAATATGCAATGAAAAACTATTTATGTTTGTCTTTTTCACATTTAATAGAACTCTGGGAATGAGCACTGTGGTTAACACTTACCCCATTTATGAGAGGATGTTGGAAAGTGGCGTGTTCTCAAACATGAAAAGTGGTTATTTCAGAGCTCTGAACGTAACAATGGCTCTTGCAGGGGAGGAAGAATTTCAGACTTTTAGGTAAGCACCAGCCGAACAGAATAAAGTCAGCAAAATAGAATAAAGTCAAACTAATGAAATCCTGCGTGTGCACTGGAATTGAATTCTTTTTGTCTCAGCAGAGAAGTAGCTGTTGACAACTTGATATCACTCCTTAAAAAGGCTAACAAACTTGCAAATGAAGAAAGGCATCATTCCCAGTTTCCACAAGTGCTGTAAGCAACTAAATTCCACAAGAGCAACTAAACTGTCAAAAGTTGTTTTTAAAAACTTTTTTTTTCAATTATGGCTAACAAAATCTTTTTCTGCTCAAAGGGCTACTGCACGACTTTTTTCCAACAAATTTGATGAATTTGTTGATGAGATAAATAGTAAGATTGATGACGACACAGCAAAAAGTCTGGCAGAGTAAGAGATTCTAATTTCTGATATTTTTTATGTGACACGCTGTTTGGGAATTTGCAGCCCAGCTAAAAAAACCCCTAACATTATTGTAATCATAACCTTTTTTTCATAATATGAACTGACATTTTTCACTTATTAATTTTATAATACTAAAAAAAGTGAAGAAATGAAGTTTTAATAAAAGTTTTGTTAGAATTTGCTGCCAAAATTCAAGTCAGTCCCATTTTTATATTTTACTTCATGTTTATATAATATAAATAAAAAATATAACATGAAATTTCATCCCATCTTTATGAATATATATTACCATATGTCTAAAATCATATGAGACATATCCCTATTTGTGTGTCTTCCAGCAACTGGAAAGATTTAAGGACCATCTGCATTAAAAAAGCACTGGAAAGTGGACAACTGACAGAGGACCAACTGAAAGAAATTGAAGCGTGAGTAATATTTACAATCACGGCCAAAATTATTGTCGCCAAAGAAATAAACATGACAATACCAAAGCATTTGTAATTGCAACAATTTTCTGGGAGAAGAGATGTGTGATATATGTGATATAAAAGCAGGGGTGCCATGACTATATTCTTAAAACACATGAGGTAAACTTACTGATTGCTTCTTAAATACCAGACGGACTTTACACAAACAGGCTTGTTCTTCTTAAGGGAGAGGTTTGTAACTCTCACGTGTCTCCTTTCACAGAAAGATTTTGGCCAGCATGTTACAAATTCAAAAAACAGCAGAAAAAATGGATAAAGAAAGGCTTTATGACACATATAAGTAGGAAGCATTTCAGTTTGATTTGTTTGTATATATAATTAATTTGTGTTCAGGATGTCAAATTAATTATTTCCATATTTGTTTCAGGGCTATTTTTAAAGTGGGGATGGTGGGACTTTATGCTCCACTGAATGAAATGTGGGACTTTGTGTCAGCCTGAGGACACGAGAGCATTTTTCATTATGACTGTTCTATAAAAATAATAAATAAACATATCTTCATCTGTTTCTCCCTTTCAGATGTTTACTTATTGCACCGTAATGGCATACAATAGTTCAGTTTTGTATTCTTTCATTTTAGAAAGTGGCATGTTGTAAAATCATATTGAATGGTGGATTATGGACTTTAGAAATTAAATTACTCAATTAAACATCAAAATATGTCAATATGTCACCAGGTATAACAAATGTAAACACACAAATGTTCTAAAAAATAAATGTAACATCCACATCAAGTGGATCAGAGCAACGCTGTAACTATCCGCTGGAGTGCAACAGAGATTAAATTACCATAAGATTCTCAGTGTACCAGTGTCTTCAGCCGCTAATGCCATCTAGTGGTGTGATAGCATTCTACTGCAGACAGTAATGTTAAGTACCAGGTAATTTTGGCACCACCTTACAACAGAAAGATCCATTATTGGCTCATTGTGATTCTGGCATCTACATGGTTCAGATAACTTCCCCTAGCTGTCAGAATGGCTGAGTCTTTAAACAGAAGGCTACTGAGCCAACCACAATAACAAAAAAAAATCTAAAAAATAATCTTAAGGACTGTGGCTTTGGAGTGTAAGATTCTCTTTATAAAACATGACTGTGATTTTGCTGAATAAATTATATTCAACAGGAAGCTGATTAAACATATTTAACTCCATTTCTTTGCCTTAAAGAGAAGATTGTTTTAAACTCTTGTGTGCCCTTTGTGAGCAGTTGGGCAGGTGGTAGTGTAACGGTTAGGGAAGTCACCAGTTCAAGCCCTGGATGGGTAAAGTTCACACTGAGGTGGTCATGAGTAAGGTACCGTCCCCAAGCTCTGCTCCCTGGGCACTGCTCCTTCACAGTCGGGTTTTGTTGTGGTTCACTATGTACTGTGGTGTGCTGTGTTCACAATCACTAACTTATATTTAAAAAATCACTATTTGGGTGCTGTTTCATGGTCTGGCCACTAGTGGTGCACTGTAGCGCTTGTACGTCCCTTGAAGTATTATAATTTTTGCCTGCCCTATGATTTCTGATGTAGATTCTCTGTGTTGCTCCTGATTGCCTCCCTCTGATCCTAAGAAGTTTATGACCTATTACATTCACTTCAATAAAATGTGTTCTTCTACTAAGACTGACTAATTTTGGAAATGTACAGCTGTCAATATGTTTCCATATGTACAGTATCTATGCATCTTTAAAATGCAATAAAGGACCAGGTGTTTCTTTATGCCTTATTTGTGTTTGGCTTTGTGTCTCCTTTAAGCTGATGGACTGAGACTTTATCATGTTTAAAATAGGTGAGAAGAAGTGTGTGAATTATGTGATTAAAATGTGTCTGGAAGTAAAAGCAACACCAGTGGTCGTTTAAGAAATATGCATTAGGTTTAAGACTTCCTGGTGGTAAACGTGTTAAATGATAAACAATCATGGGCCCCTGGGTGGAATATCAATTAAATAATCAATACTCACATGCAGTGCTCATGTCAGAACATGGTTTAGTGTCAAGCCACAATTGTACATTGATCCAATGGATGCATAAAGTCTATTACAAGGACCCATTTTCTTACGCCACTTGTCTCACAGCAATGTAAAATAAAAATGATAGATTTAATATTAACTTTTCTAATAAACGTTCAGTCACACATGCAGAACATCTCACACAAATCTACAGCAAATAGATATTCCTTTGACCTAAGCTTTAATGGCAATAGTTGGTAATACGACATCAAAACCGTGCTCCCACTGCATGCGTTGTGTATAGTCTTTTTCATGATATTCAACAGTAAGTCAGCCCACTGGATCCTGGAAGCATTCTTCAAAGTGCATAAAACCCTTGAGTCCCTTTCTACTTATCTAATACACATAACTAGTTTTATTTTTTAATTCACCTCTTGTGGGTTCGAATCCTACCGCCAGCACCACCATCACTGGGTCCCTGAGCAAGACCCTTAGGGAGAAAGTGCCGGCAATTGGGAACTGGAAGTTGCTCTGGATAAGAGCATCTACTAAATGCAGTAAATGTCAATGTAAAGAGACCTCTTTTAAAGGTCCCATATTATGAAAAAAATCACTTTTTCTGTTCTTTGGACATCCTATAAACACACTATAAGTTTGATTAAAAATGGTCAATTGGGTTAGTATTAATTTACTAATATCAGAAATCATGTGCTTAAACAAGCCATTTAGATTTCTTCTCTACTTCTACATCACAGTAGGGGACATTTGAATAACTCCACCCTCCTCTCTGAGATGCTCCGACCACCAGGTAGAACTGCTAGTGCTTCCTGATCCGCCATGTTTTCTTGTAAGCGCTAGCGTAGGAAACATGATGAAGAAGTCTACCGGCGGAGTGTTGTGTTGAACATGTATGGCTGTATGGATGGTCTGTTAGCAGCAGTCATGTCAATTATTTTCACGTGAGGTAAACACTCACTATGTTGTCTACACCCTTCTGAAGTTCAATGTGAGCAGCAGCGGCTGATTTGCATTTAGGAATACTAATGGGAAACAGCCTGTTCTGAAAGGGACTGAAATAGAGGGGTAAAAAGCAGGTGAAAATGCCTAATCTGAGAGATATTTTCAGCAAACTACTTCAGAGACATGTTTAGTGGAGCTCACAGACCTATTTTAACTTGTTGAAAAATGTATAATGGGACCTTTATGTGGCATCTAGTCGTCAGGTTTTTGGTGTGCAAGCAAACATATGGTGGATGAGCAATAAGGCAGATCCTTACACATTTTAAGTGTATGTTACTTTTAAGGACCCTATTGTTTCAGACTAGATTTTTAAAGGGAACTCTGTAAGGACACCACTTGCCTATCTTGGAATATTTTGCATCAGACAAAAAGCTAAAAGTCTTCACATTACACAGAGGTTCACCAGTTCCCTTTTCTGATTTTACTTATTATTAAAATGGAGGTAGAAGAGATGGAAAGATTCAAGATGTGAAATACATTCAAGGAACCACATTGCTACTGTAATCTTCTCTACAATCTACACTCTACCAAACCTCCTCCCTTCCCCCCAAAACTCTCTCCCCTTTTTTGTCCCCCTTGTCCTCTCTTCTTCCCTCGCTCTTGCCCCTCTCACTTACAGCCTGTAAGCAGTATTCAAGCTAGAGAGAGATAGAGGGGGCGAGAGTGAGGAAAAGAAGGAGGGAGGGAGGGAGGGAGGGAGAGAAGTGGGGTTGAGATAGTAGAGGGGGAGGGGCTCAGAGGAGACAGGGTACAGAGTTCAAGTGCATGTGCAAAGCAAAAGAAAGAGGAACAGAAAGCAAAGAGAAAAACTGGCCAGGAAAAATATAGTCTCTCTCTCTCTGACAGCTTAAGTATTTGGCCAGGAATTAGGTGTGTTTTTATGCATATGCTTACATGCTTGAGTGTGTGTGTGTGTGTTTGCATGTGTGTGGTGGGGGGTGTTGAAAGAAAATCGAACTCCAGAGGAAAGGCAAGAAAATGTATTCCACCCCTCCTTCTCCTCCTCCTCTTCTCAACTCTCATCTCAGCCACACTCCTCCTTCTTCCCTCCCCTCTTGTGAACCCCAGTCTCTTTCTCTCTATCAGTCACTCACTCCCTCTCTCCCCTCCCACCTCCTCACGTGCTCACACTCGATCGCACATATGCGTACACCCTTATTGTCCCCCACCCCACCTCTGTGCATGACTGTCTCTCTCGATCCCTCTCTCTTTCTTTCTCTCTCTCCCTGATGACCACAGTTGGAGCAATCCTTCCAGCAGGCTTTTCGCTGCTTCTCTCTCTCTCTTTCTCTCTCTGCCTGGCACCATCGCCTTCGTCCCTCCCTCCTGGATCGAGAAACACGCGCAGCCTCTCTATGGTTCCCCCTCTGCACCTCCTTTTAACAAAAAAAAAAGAAAAGAAAAAGCCAGGCCCTGGACCCGCTCTCACTCTCTCTCTCTCTCTCATTCTACCTCAGACACAACCTGCTCTGCTAAAACCTTCCCTGCAATAAACAATCTCGCTTTTT
Organism: Distichodus sexfasciatus; assembly: GCA_032718565.1. Lineage (NCBI taxonomy): Eukaryota > Metazoa > Chordata > Actinopteri > Characiformes > Distichodontidae > Distichodus > Distichodus sexfasciatus. The sequence goes on along the minus strand of JAVGVS010000023.1, from coordinate 2,275,947 downwards.
TATTTTTATTTTTACCAATGCTACTCTCATGGTTTTTTCATCCTCCCTCCATTCCATCAGAATCGTGGCTGTAAGACGATTTGGAAGATTTGTCCTTTGATAGAGGCATGAGGAAGGTGCGAAAACTCTGGTGGGGAAACTCTGAATGAAAGAGACGGGCTGAAAAGATGGGGTACAAGAAGAGACGAGGGACAAAACGGGGGGATTCTGCTGGCAGACTATGAGAAGAGAAAGACTGGGTGCACAGAGGCGACGGACGCGACTAAAGGATGGACGGATGAAGGATCAGCAAAATCGCGGGAAGAGAAGGGAGACGAGACACAGAGGTGGAGAGGAAATGAGAGAAGATCTTACCTCCACCCTATCCTGAGCGGGTACTTTATGATTTCCTTATTGCATTTCTTTCCCTTTAACCTTTTGTTACATTCTGTCTAGTTTTGTCATCTTTCTGCCCTGCACGACTTGCAATTTTTTTGCTCATTTTATTGCTATTTGTTACTTGACGAAATGGCTTTACCAGTGTTACAGTGATTTACACTTCAGGGAGGGCAGATTTGGAATGTGTAGTACATGTGCAGGGCCTAGAGTTAGAGAAGCGAGTGTGTATGTGTGTGTGTGTGTTGCATGCATATGTGCGTGCATGTGCATGTATAAAAATGTACATTCTGTCATTCCTTCTATTGCAGTGTACTCCATCTTATAGATACGATTTGTCAATTTTTCCACCTTTGCAAAAATGGACATCTAGCGATTGCAGAACGATAGCTGAAAGCGCATGTGTGCGCATTCATGTGTGTATGTGTGCATGCATGTGTGTCAATGCGTGTTTGAGCATGTACGGGATGCTAAGCACTGCATCTTGCCATACCACACATATCCAGTTCCCAGTTGGCTGACACCTCTCAATCATTCCAGCTGCCCTCCTTTTATCTGACAACCACACCATCATTACCTCCACCCTTCATTCATTCGTCACCCTTTAAGACAAACTCCTCATTTGCAAAAGCAGCTTCAGATGACTCATAACGGCATGTCTAAAAAGAAAATGAGATGAAGTACTTCACGTAAGTGCCTTCTAAGTGATACCATGGATGTAGGCAGTTATAGTAGTGCTGACCATCATTTACATGTTAGTGACCAATAATATATATATGTATATACTCTATATAAAAGACTAAATACTATAATATTCTTGCCTTGTGTTGATAATCACTTTTTGATCATGAACAGTGAACACGTTCCATATGTTTCCCTTTTATCACTCCAGTCTAGATCTTATTGATGTAAATTTTTGGTCATCTTTAAATATTGGCATGTCTTTGGTTATATATGAGATTTGAATTGATTCTGATTAAGGATTAAGTATACATTATTATATCTATGTATGTTTATGTAATAAAACGTTTTCAGCTACAACTTTGCTTCACCATGGTCTACGCTAATAGACTAGGGTTAGGGTCAGAGGTCAAAAAACAGGGGCAAACAACACTGGTGGATGGCAGAGCAAAAGTGTGACACACAACCTCCCACCCCGCAAAAAAGTCAGACCCTGAGATCAAAACAGTCCATTAAAGCAATGCTTGAAAGGACAAGTTCAAAACAGAATCTCTTAGATAGTGTGGAAGCCGGAGGTGCCAAAATCAGTCAGCACAGTGCCTCTAGTGGTGTGGCAGTGGAACAGCACTATATAGAGATTTCTGTGAGCAGAAAGACATTGCCTTTATGTATGGTATTCATGTAGTGCAACACAAGTTGTAGTTTTAATGATAATAGGAATAATGCGGAAATGTGAAGAACAGAAGCCAGTCTTCTCAACTGAATGAATATGAAGCCAAGTCACTCAGCTCTGCGTCTGTTTTTCTCAGTTAAATTAGATAGAGAAGCGTCTTATTGGAATGCCGTATGTTCACTTCTAATTGGCTTAACGGATGTTGTGGCACAATATACTACTTTACCACTTCATTAAGCATAACAGTGTACTGTAAATATACAATTGTGCAGACGGTTTTCTTTAGTTTGGGAGATCTGTAATTTTTTTACTATGATGACAGTATGATGACAATAGGGCGATTTTGACATAATATAGTTGTTAAATTGGTAAATCCGCTTATGGACAAAAATGTGTCAAAGATTGACTTGTCTTGACTGTTATTCATTGTACAACATCGTTTGACTGTAGCAGTCTGTTCCCACTGTGTGTGATTGGTGGCTTGGTGTGGTGTGCTTCTGGATGGCGTGTCTCTGCTTTGTGACCCTGATGTGACCCTATTTTTTGTTCCTGGGGGTCATGTTGCAAGAGACATTAGGAGGAGGTGTGTGGGGGGAGCGCATCTGACAGATCTTTTGATTTCAGAGTTCATATGAGGCAAATGTCTAAGTCTAGTGAGTGCTAGACAGTTGGGAGGAGGAGGAGGAGGAGGAGGTGGAAGAGAAGCACTCCCATGTTGAAGCACGACGACTCGTTTGATTCTGAGCCATCTGTAGCCATCTTAGGGACTTTCCGAAATAACCCACCTTTGATTCTGACGTGACAAAGTAAGAAAGCATTGAGAGACAGAGACAGAGACAGAGAGATGATGCCAGTGTGTCAGGGTCCCTGATGTTATGAAATATTACTCTCACTGCCTGTTTATGTAATCTTATGTAACCCTGGAAACTGCAGAGGCTCTGCATTTGGAGTAGACACATAGCAATAAGGTGGAGAGTCAAAATGTATAGCGTAGGTCTGGTCTTAATATGAATTAAAATAAGTTTATTTTTTCAACTTTATAGTAAAGATTTTGTGTTTGGGCTGTTTTGTGTTTGTATGTGCTATTGCATGTTATTCACATTATATAATCTAGAAAGGTCATTTACTTTATGTAAGCAAAAAATATATAGAAGTAGTGTGCAAAATAAACCCGGCTCTATAACATTTATTTAAAATCCACAGTATGGTTGCTATTTGAGCCTAGCTGCCACAAGGGCTACAGTCTATTAAACCCCTGGATAATTAGTACTTACAGAGAATCATTTCTCAGGGTCTACATTTAGAGAGCATAAATGATGCCCCTTTAATTTCAAGGTCAAGGGCTAAGTTCATTGATAATTATGTTCAGATTCTAATGAAATGGTGGTGAATATATCTCTATTAAATCACACCTAATGTCACGTATCATGTCTATTGGTGAAAGGAATATCACCAAACTGCTCTGCTCTGTCCATGAGTTTTGAAAAGCTTTATACTAAGGATGCATGTATTATATCATTCTTTTCATCTATGAGTTTTACTGTTAAACTATAATTTATTACCATTTTTAGGTTATGTATGTATACATTTTAGTTCAGGCTAAAGCTTTCTTAACTTCAGCATTCATGAATTGGTTTGAATTTTCAACATGCAATGAATCAAAAACTGTAATTCATAACAATTGGATTTTAAATTGAAAACAATGGAAAACAGTACATTAAATTTGATACCATTTGACTTGATGGCAATTCATGCCAGATACAGCTTTTAAAGTGCATCTAAAAATCCAAGTGGCGTAAAACTGAAACTAGCCCATTACGTTTCAGAGCTGTTCGTAAATCTTGTGTACAATTATTCACAAAGAAGACAGAATACAGTACATTCTTATCTAGATACCAGCTTCATCCAGCAGTGCCAATGTCTCTTCCTCCACTTTCTTCTTTTCCACTCGCTCTCTTGTGTTTCTCATCCATTATGAATGAAATCCAACCACAGCATCCTGTAATGGACTGCACACACTCCAGGATATCCCTAGTTAGGACTGTGTTGGATTTTTTCAAGTGAGAATAAGACAGATGAAAACTGTCCTATGTGACCCTAAAGTGCTGTTTTTAGTGACTGAGAAATAAACATTGTTTATAGTTTAGTTATTACTATTCTGTTGTTCTATTCTAATTTTAAAGTTATGTCTATGTATATTAACTTTACTTTAAAAAAATCTTTTGCATGCCATTATGCATGATGTATACAATATTTCTCTTGTACTTTTCTACTAGTATAGATTTCATGTCTGATGTCCTAGTTTAGTAGTTTTCTACTAGGTAGATTTAGAAGTTTTATCTTTTAATTCTGTGTTGAATTTCCTTTAACTATCTTTTCCTACTCATGTGTTATTCCGTGTCTGTAAATTGCATAGGGAGAAAGGTTATATTTGCTATCCTTGTTGTAGAATGGCAGGACTGTACTAAGGCACAAATGACTGTTTTGGCTGCAGAATACTAAGAATATAAATTATTATGTTTTATATCTTCTCGATTTCTTCTGTGAAGATTCAAACTTAGTATGAATTACTAAGTTACTATATCATGTATTTTTGTTTTGTGTAATTTATACCACAAAAGTTTCATTTCAATCCTTTGCAGACTAACATCGTTGCTGCCACCAAACTATTGGTTTCACCAAATTCAGGTATTCTGAATATATGTGACTTTCATTTATGATATTTGTGTGTATAAGATAACATTCTGTTTAAAGTTGATTCACATTTCAGTTACATATACCTCTTTCAGCTGAATATTGTAAATATAGTTTACACTTTTTTTGCATGATCAACTTGGTATTTTGACAGTGAACATTACTTTTAATTCATCTTTGGATTCACTGTGTGGAATATGTCTCTTTTCTCAAATGTCTGATGTCCTTGGATTATTAGTGTTGTATGACTGCATTATGTGAACATTATGTATAAAAGAAAATAGACTGAAATCTGATTCATTATTGGAGCATTTTAGCATAGCATGAATGAGTTAACAATTTTGACACATCTTGATACAGCTTTGTGAAGTGTTATTGTGGTTTAGATTTAGGTTTGCACTGATAGTACATGATTATACAGTAGCGTGCTGTGATGTGGGTTTTTGAGTGTCAAAAATCCAAAGTCTATCATTTGTCACTTCAGACAGTGATGATCACTGTTGTTGTTGTGTGCTACTTGTGTGTATATTTGTACAGCTGATCTACTGGGACAGAGAATAAGGCTACGTTCACACTGCCAGCCACATCGTTCAATTCCGATTTTTTGCTCAGATCGGATTTGTCTATCTTGACGGTTCACATTCATAACTACAAGTGACCTGTATCTGACTGTAATGTAAATGCATCGGTCCTCCAAAACGTCATGCATGCGCACATTAATACATTTTTACACGGGTCAACTGTGTCACCAGCAACAAAAAACGTCATATCTGTGGGACGACTCATGGCATTAAAGATGGAGGCGTTAGTAGCTCACGCATGTATCGCACTTTGCTCTGGAGGATGACAAACAGTGAATCAGCTGTACATGAGCAGGTCGAAAAGGAGAAATAAAGTCAATTAAACCCCCAACTTCTCCATCCTTCCACTGACTGTTATCGCAGCTCTCCTCCATTTTTACCTTCCCGCGCTGCCGGTGCAGGCTGATGATGTCAGCGCATGCGTATAAGCAAAAAGCCACATGAATTCCGATCTGAGAGTTCACATTCAGGTCGCATAGTACCACACATGAAAGTGACACAAATCTGATTTGAAAAGATCAGATTTGCGCGTCCACACAGCCCTGAAAAGATCAGATCTGTGTCACATTAAGGCAAAAAATCTGATTTGAGTCACTTCAGCATGTGAACATAGCCTTAGTATTAGTAAGATTCACTGATGTTGGTGGCGTAATGGTAGGGTGTTTGCCCCATGATCAGAAGGTCACAGGTTTGAATTCAGGGCCGGTAAACTTACCACTTAGGTACTCACGAGCAAGGTACCGTCCCTAAACATTGCTCCCTGGGTGCTTGTTAGCTGCCTACTGCTCCTTCATGGATGGGTTAAATGGAGAGGTCACATTTTGTTGTGGTGCACTGTGTGCTGTGCTGTGGTGTGTTCACAAGGACAAAAATCACTCACTTTCGTAAAGACAGAGTTCATACACAGTTCTTTACTACATTCTTTTTGAGAATAGAGGAAAGACTATAAAAATTTCATTTCATTCTACTTCTAGTTTAAAGTTTAAAGTTTAAATTTATATTTTACTGCTAGTTTAAAGAGTATATTTTATATTCTATTTATATATTTTATTCTATGTGTCTTATTTGTTCATTAGTTTACTTTGACTTCATTGTATTGCCTTACTATGCAAATAGGTATGTGTGATTGTAAGTTAGTTTCTCAGATTTTTATAAACTTCCAAAAATCTCAAACACAGATGACTTCACATGAAACAAACTGAAAAAGTACTGACAGATGAAGAAACACAATTTAATTGCTGGTGAACATTATGTTTTTGGTCAGATTGAGTGTATAGTTTTATTAAGATATAAAAGTAATTTTAGCCAATTCAGTAATCTGTACTTTATTGTAACCAATTATTGTTGGTAAATAGCTTTTGTTGATGTGATAGGGTTGTGGTTATCCTATATCTAGGGTTAGGGTTAGTCTATATCTTGAATTTGTATATGACAAAAAGAACCAGACTGGTTACTATGTTACTATGTTACTATGGTTACATTTTTTGTGGTATCATATGATTTTTGAGAGGTTGTAACAGTCCTTTTAACTTTTTTTCTTTTAATCGCTAACCTTTACTAACACTACTTTTTAATACGTAAGAAATGTTGAAATCGGATACTTTTATCCAAGTTGTTTTCTAATGAGTGACTTTTAACTGTAACTGGAGGTATTTTTTGTAAATGTGGGTTTCAGGTACCCTATAGACCTCTGATGTTCATTTGTTTAAAGCTGTTAATAAATGATTTCTATATCTGTTGTTTTTGTAAACAGCATGTGTGTGACAAAATATTATTTTCTTTGAAGTCTACCCCTTGAATATGTCATCAGAACTGACTGCAGTGGAAGTGCTGATTGCTTAGCAATGAACCTTCTTCCAATTTGGAATAAAATGATAAAAATGTTTATTGATCAAATTTTTCCCACAAGTATTTTTTACATCTATCATTTATAACCCAATTGTTCCTTTTCTGTTCTTTGCAGACTAACAACAGTTGACTGATGACATGATGGCAGCTTTTATCAATGATGACATCAAAACACTGGTTTCTCCAAATGTAGGTAATTGAAAAATATATGACATATAACTGATGTTTTATGTTTTGTGTATATAATATACTTTTAATATGTTTTTTACATTTAACCATTAAATATAATAATCAATTTATCCAACACTACAAACTCATATATCCTGTCTTTCCACAAATATTTTACATTATATTAAGACAGTCAACATGCAGAAGCTCTGAAAATAGCAGAAGTTGTGTTTTAAACACTTTTAAATGCCGCTTTGTTAACCATCTTGTCCATCCTAAATGTTTTAAGATATTTAAAACATGAATATCAGTGGCCTTTACAGAGTAACTGAGTACCTATACACCAGGAGTGGACATACTGAAATACATCTGGTCACATTACTGTAGTTAAGTAGTTTTTTTGGGTAATTTTTAAGTCTGTAACTTTACCTGGACTTGAGTCCAAATTAAAGCAAGTAATCTGCTTCACTACTTTTAAAATGACATTTCAGGACTAAGTACGCCTATAATTTGAGCTAATATTCAAAAGTTTGACCAACATTTCACTGGCCTGTATTTGTAATAATTAGTCCCAGAGAAGCTATATCATTTTGGTGAGAATGTTTTTAAAACTTGACTTCACAAACAAACAAAAAAATATTGTACTAGAAAAAAATGTCATATTTCTTAAGTAAATATCAATGGCTAACAAATAACTAGTACCGTGAGCAGCTTTTGAGAAGAGTTCTTCTATCCTATCCTGAACACTTGGTAGTGTAACAGTTGCCCACTTTCATTGTGCTGTGCTGTGGTGTATTCACAATGACAAATAATCACTCACTAAATATCAGAATTGCTAAAAATGATTATTATTAGTGCTTAAGTACTTTTAACACTATTCTTGCTTGTAATCGAGTATTATTAAAGCAATGTACTTGTACAAATATCCACCACTGCTACACACTAGTCTTCATCGATACACTTTCTTGAACTGGCTTTCTTCTGCGTGTGGAAGGGTTAACGGCTCGCTGGAATGCGTCTGGCTTTCCAGTGCATCTTACACGTGCACGCTTGTGTGCTTCATGCGCTTGTGTGTGAGTTCACACGTGTGTACGCTGGAATGTGTCAGAGTGGATGGGCCGATGTCTCCGGCTTGTGTGTTCGCAGTAGGTCAGCGCCTGCATCTCATTTTATAGCACTGTCTTTCTCCTGTCCCCTTTTTATTCGACTTTCTTCCCCCCCCCCGCCACTTTCTCCACCATTGTCCTCACGTGTCTCCATCCCTCTGCCTCCTACCTCCCCTCCCCCTCTTTTCCTCTTTTTCCTTTTCTCACCAGCCTCCTGTGTTGTCACACCATGTGTTCTCTCTTTCTCTCATACACATACACACACTCATACACACTCACAAATTTCTGAGCCCGAGGTGCTGGGGGTTGGGTGTTAGAGGAGAGCGAGACAAGGGGAGAGACTGTATGTGTGTGTGTAATGGAGAGTGCACATGCACATGATTCTGTTTGAGTGGATTCATCTACATGCAAATGTGCATATAGGACTGTGTGTATTTTTGTGTGCATGCATTTGTAGCTCATTACTGCTGCTGCAGATTGAATGGTGTGGCCGATCCAGCTGTTCACGGGAGATTGATGTTCTCAAACAGACAGCAGAACTACACTCATTTGCACAGCAATCATATACATCTGTTATACAATGCTGTGTAGTAGCTTTACTCACGTCATTACATTTTTTCAGGAGAGAAGCTGCTTTTAAAACGCTGTAACTATTTCCACTGCCATGTAGCCATGTAGCATGGCAAAAGAAGATTTTTTTCAACTACTTGCTGTTTCTGGATGCTGTTGCTTTGGCAGAAGCAGCATCTGTTAGGCTACCGTGCCCATGCAGTGTTCTCTTGGCAACTGTGAGATGGTGTTGGAGGGTGGAGTCCAAGCAAGAATCTGTGGCTGTGAAATAGCTTGGATGGAGTTAGCTACGTTTTCTCTGTAGCTTGTAGTGTAGCTAACTGCTATATCAAAATTGTAGCTTAGTAACAATGGCTGTAGCTTAGCTAATCTTAATCATAAGAAGCTTGTAGCTTGAAATGCTATCATTCAAATTACCATGTTAGGTGTGTTTGTGAGATCCGATATGCGAGTGTGTTTGTGAGATCCAATATTGATTAAGCGGTTCAGATAATGAATGAATGAATATATATAGTACAATTTTATTTTAGTATATTTGTATTTTTTATATTGAGGCTTTCAGTTTGAATAGAACTGTTCATTAGCTGATGTTAATTTCTTCTAGCCAACACCAACAGTTAATGTCCAATAGATCTATAACAAATGCACACCTCCATTTCCTCTGCCAGCTAAATTTCTGCCAGCTAAAGCTAATTTCCGATAGCTAAGGCTAATTCAGCTAGCACTTGAACCCTTACCTTAACCCCAGTAACCAACCTTATTAAAAAGTTTAAACCTCGAGTTCCAGTGGACACCTTTTGCTAATTTCAGCAAGCAAGCACTAGCTCGCCTTAATTTCTGCTAGCTAGACTAATTTCTGTCACCTTATGATAATTTCCTGGTAGCTAATACTTCTTTTTCTTAGCTAGTGCCAATTTTTGAAAGCTATTGCTAGCCTCAATGAATGAAAAGATTTTTAAAAATGTTTTAAATGTATCAAATAAAGGCTGAACCTTTAGCAAGTGTTAATTTCCTCTAGCAGTTGATTCACTGATTCAATACTCTTGTTCACCTTGGTAAACAAAATGAAACATTAGACTTTTAAAATGCATTGAATAGAGGCTGAAACCTTTATTTATTTATTATATAGAGTCTGTGAAATTAAGAACTAAGACTAATCACCTAGAACTAATCTCATCTATAGCATATCTCAATTTTCTATGCCACTCTCTTGCTAATGTAGGTTAATTTCAGCTAGTACTTAACATACTTATTAAACAACCCTACCCTTAGCCTTAGTAACTAAAATAAATATTTGACATTTTTCAAATAAGAGCTGACTTTTATATAAATGCTTTTGTCCTGCAATTTACAAAGCCACAAAAATCTGCCAGATCTTGTTTTTCATCATTGTGTGAGGAAATCAGGATCTCGCAAAACCCTCAAAAACCTCAACACACACACACACGCACACACACACCTCCATCAGCCTCTGTAATGATGCAGACGGCAGTCTCAGATGCAGTATTGATTGCACTCCTAGAGGAATGAAATGAGTAGCTCCATGCAGGCTGGCTGGGTAACACAATTAGAGCCGCGATTCATTCTCCTAAAGCCTCTGAAGGGCCTTTTTAGAGGTGAGATGAAAACACACACACACTTGTTTCTCTTTGATTTCACCTGTGCAAGCAGATGAAAGTGTGCAACTATGAAAGAACAATGTTGGCACACATAATCTAGACATAAAGAACACATTCAGGCAAAACCTAAAATAAATACATGAAAGCTTACACTATTAAAAATGTAATCACCACACTGCATTAGATTAATTATGCAAGAATTAGTTTTATCAAGTAATACACATTAATATACTGTATTTTATCAGTCCAATCAACACAAATGTTTAATAAAATTGACCTTGAAATCTAACATTTTTGGTGGTTGCTGTTGTTGGCTTTAGTACATTTTTTTTCTCTTTTTTTATTGTACCTCAATGAAATATGTACAGTATATCATAGTTTTTAAAAATTCCTTGATAGAGTAGTTACCATGACAATAGACTAAGGCTTGTCCTTTGACACCAAGTTTGGATTGTGCTGAGCTTAATCAGACAGTCTCAGTACTGCTCTAAACACCACCTCAGCACAATAAAGAACACACACACACACACACAAACACACAGTCATTATAGGGTTTTGTTACTGGCCTTAACGCGTCAGAATCACCATACACAGGCAGCAATGATAGGTCTATTACAGGATGAGCACTTGTCAAAGGAATCAGGAGACATGCCAGCAGTGTACAGTATATGCATGCACTGGTCCACCCGAGATGTACAGTACTGTGCTTAAGACTTGAGCCACCCTAACCCTTTATATTTTGTTTATAAAAAATAATAAAGATATATATTTATATTACTTTTAGATACTCTTAAAGCAAATTAATTAAAATGTGAGATTTTTTACAATGTAATGTCAAATCACAATACTTTTTTAAGGGACCTTTTGGAGGTAGAGAGCGTTTTGATTTTCACCTTGTATAAATTACACTCATTGTGTGCCAAATGGACGTGGTAGTCTATCAGATGGCAATTCTGCCAATTCAACACCAGTCAGAAACACATGCTAGTTGAAAATACCTGTCTTCGTAAAGAGAGAATGTTCTTAGCACCTTCCCAACACTGATTACTGACATGTAATTCTTAGCAGCAAATTACTGCACCTATTGTCTCCTAAAGAGGAGTGGCTCAAAATACGTATAGTAAAAATACAAAGTTGCTGTTACCAAAAATGATTTAAATAGCTTGGTTTGGAAGAACAAAATAAAAATAATTTTGAAGGTGTAAAAGATATGGGTGTGAATTATACTTTCTCGCCTGAATCCAAGAAACCTTGAATCAGAGTAAACCATGTTGATATTAAACATTTGGCAAGCTAAATAGCTAGCTATATAGGAAGCTATATATTTTTCCTCATTAAATTCTAAAAGCCATAGCCACTCAGCTTATTTGTCAAAGGTTACTTTGGAGTGTAGGATGCAGTAATATGATATTATATTAACAATATTACAACTCTCATCTTCAGCCTCATTTCATCACGTGTTTTATTTATTTTTACCCTCTATTCAGCAGTGAGTACTTTGTTGTGTCTAAGACACTTAACTTTGTAAAGAAGAAATTTAAGAAAACTAGAGAAAATATCAGTGAATGTCAGCTATTCTTTTTTAGGCCCTACTATTCTTTTTATTCTTCTTAAAACATACCAGTAATGTACCATGTGAATGGCAAGATCCGATGTTATAGAGCAAAATATAAGAGTACTGCATGCCGATAAAGTGACATTAAAAACAAAACATATTTTACATAACCAGTATTAAACCAAGGTGTTTTGTATTTCTTATTTGCATACATAAGGTATTAGTATAGCAAGTAATAAAAGAAAAAAATAGATATTGTATAAAACCTTCTTTAAGTTAAACTAGACTTCCTAGTTTAGCTTTGTTTACCCTAATGTAATACAGTCTACTTAAGTGCTAGTTCTACCTTTTGTCTGTCCACCCAGTAGCTCCTGGTTAAGGTGTTCATTGGTGGTGATTTTGTATCTGTTTTGTTAATAACTGTTTGCTGGAAAGAATCATGTGCCAACCTGTTTCTAGCAGTGCAAAATCCTGACATATAATTTAAAAGTTTCCTTTTGTTAATTTAATTGAATTGCTACCTTACAACTGTTAACTCCATATTAAATCGTGTAACCAAGTTTAAAATTAATTTAAGGATTATGTAGCAAATAATTTAGCAGAACACTAAACTAAACTAACCTCCATTGTACTCTTTATACAACAATGCTTACAAATGCTGCCAAATGATGAGGAATTTTTAGAACTACTACATACTACACTTCAGCATATTATATTACCTTGAATATGACCTGTTCATAGCTGCCTTTGTAAATCAGGTCTGATTCATTTTCAGCTAAACCCCTTTGTGCCACAGAAGAATGTGGTTACTAATAGCTTTGGTCTCCCATAATCAACACGTCCTTTTTTGTTTCAGGAATGCTGTCTTTGGTCTCTTGCATCTTGACAAAATCTAAGGAATCTGAATCTGAATGAATTAAGGAAAGAATTCAGCTTGTGGTGAGGTATTTCTGTTTTCAATAATTAGGGAATTCCATAGATTCTTAGATTCAGTACCATTCATTTATACCATTTGTTATTCGGTTAGGTATATATATATATACCTAAATCCATCTATACTATATATTAGTGCCATTATACACCAAAATTCAGTTTCATTTGAAAAATAGTAAGAAAATTTTTTTCTAAAAAAGAAAGGGAAAAAGGGAAAACCAATGATCTTTTATTGTTAAAATAATTAAAAAAATGTTTTCCTTTAAACACAGACACTTTAAAAGCACACAGACACACATCCAGACATGCACAGCTGGCATGGCACTTGACTGTCTCTGACTACACTGCCCTGGCAACCGATGGGCATGTCGCCAAGCCAGAGAGGTTGCCAGGCAGCGAGTTCCTATAGCAACCTGGTATTTGCTGGGCTCTGAATAAGGTCTGGACAGAAACAGGCAACCGGGGGGATGGAGGGGAGACAAAAAGGAAATGGAATTTTGGGAGAGGCCTGGAGAAAGTGGATGCTTGGGAAAGTGACTGTGGGAAAGTGTAAGTGATACATAGGAAGAGTAGAAGGAAGATGTGTCTCTGCAACCCGGCTTCTCTCAAAATAGTTTGAATAGTTTTTTAAAAGTTTATATAAGATGAGAAAATGTAGGATTTTTATAGAAGTATTCAGAAATTTAAAAAGATTTCATATTATTATAATACTATAAAATATATAACTTCTAGCTTCAAAATTAAAAAATATATATATAATACATATATATATATAAATATATATATATATATATATATATATATATATATATATATATATATATATATATATATATATATATATATATATATATATATATATATATATATATATATATATATATATACATATATATATATAGAGAGAGAGAGAGAGATTTACATTAGGAACATAAATTCTTAGAGAATACCCGGAACACCTGACATATCTGAACTTTATTATTTGTATAAATTGTTACATAAACCTTTTCACAAAAGACATTTACTTCTAAGGTCACCTCAAATGATATAAATGATATATTCTGTCCTCAATATGGCCACTCTGAAATTAGTTTTAGTATAATACTTTTCAAAGTTTTTACATGAAAAGAAAATGTATTTATCGTATGACTACAAAACTATAGAAAACATGATTTAGGCAGTTGATAGCATAACGGTTGGGTCATTTGCCCCATGATCAGAAGATCACCAGTTTGAATCCAAGCAGTATCACTGAGGTACTCAGGAACAAGGTACAGTCCCCACGCACTGCCCTTGTTAGCTGCCCACTGCTCCTTCACGGATGGATCAAATGCAGAGGTCACATTTTGCTGTGGTGCACTGTGTGCTGTGCTGTGGTGTGTTCACAATGACAAATAATCACTCACTTTCATGAACAACAATAGGTCAACAAAATCTGGATAACAACATAATTGTCCCACTTTGTGTCTGATTATACACAGTAAGTGGTTTACAAGGTTTCAATGTTTTATGAATGCAAAATATCACGTTTATACTGTAGGTCCAACCATTTTGTAATTTCATATATTTATTTGTAATATTTCGTATGAAACCGTCAAATTCAATATTCATATATAAGAACCAAACACATTTATTTGTGTTAATTTCTGAGGATTAAATCTTACGGTTTAGCCTACTGGGACTGTATATATGGATTTATAGTTCCATGCATTCTTTTAAATAAGGGCTTTCAGCTGCTCTGCTCCTCGGCTTTGGAATTCTCTACCTCCTGACATAAGAAACATCACTTCTTTTCCTCTTTTTAAATCTAAACTCAAAACTCACCTGTTCAAAATAGCTTATTCAACATAAACTTCTCCACTCTGCCATATTATTTTGGATTGTTTTATGTAGATTCTGTAAATTGTCTGCTCTTATGCTTGTTCTTTTTATCATTTTGTTGTGTACATTGTCCTTGAGTGTTTTGAAAGGCGCTTTTCAAATAAAATATATTATTATTATTACGCAAATCTCAGTCTCTAAAACATAACCATTATTTAACATGGAGTGTCAAATCTGTATCTCAACTTACAAAACATTCATCCTAATTTCAGACCCAGTTTTTAAACTATGAATATAAAATCTGTATCTATTTGGTGGTTTTGTAATGAGTAAGGTAAAGTGAAGGGCCCTAATAAAGGGCCCCTCTATTTCGAGAAACTACTGCCTACTTTTACCGTGGGCATGAAAAGAAGACAATGACCTTGTGTTTAGTCCGCAGACAAGCTTACCATCGTGGCACCAATGGATGTGAACACACACACATTCGAGTTGGCAGAAAGCTGGCACTGGCACAACCATGCCGCATTTGTGCGTGATTGGACTGCAAATGAGGGAGGGAGGAGAGAGAGAGAGAGAGAGAGAGAGAGAGAGAGAGAGAAAAGGTGGAGTATAGTCTGAAAGAAAAGAAAAAAGGAAACCACATCTTGAAGGATTTTAACCATATGTGCATGTTTAAGGAAAAAAAAGATAAAAAGATAGCAAGGATAAATTGAAAATGAAGCACTTAAGAAGAAGAACACTTGAAGACTTATGAGGACATTGAGCTTGAGAACTCAACAGGAGCAGCATAACCTAACGTTTAAAACCATGCCACTTATTGGACGTTTGAAGTCAATGCTTCTTGGGTACAGCCAGTTCACCGGAGTGGCTGGAATTCATACTGCATACTGAAATCTATCAGTGTGTCTTTGTTTTATGATTAGAAAGCTGAGATCAACGTCGAGATCACAGATAACATAATGGATCTATCTCTAACCCTGTAAAAAGCAATTTAAGTGAAGTCCTCGCGAGTTTGAATGTTAAAGAAATAATAACCTTGAGAGAGAGATTATGCAGCATTGGAGGATATTTTCAATCTGCAAGTGACCTTGCCTGGCACACATTTTAAACTAAAAATTTAACTTGTGAAAGTCACAAGTAATATTTTCTGAAAGCATGATGGCCTAGAAGCAGTCATTCTTGCACGCAAGTCTACATTAAAGTAATTGAGTAATATCAATATTGCAAAGTTTCACTGTTGTACTTAAATGTTATTCTGAGTTTTTGCCCTCAGCCTGAGAAACATCAATATTACAAACTTATTATACTTTAAAATGATTTTGAGTCTATGGCACTTTGCCTGAGTAAAATCAATATTACAAACTTTCACTCTCTACAATTATTATGAAAACAGTACTTTTCCATTAACAGTCATCACTCATTACATTTTGCAACATGATTTTGTCTTGAATGACAATAAACAAATTCCTCTTTTTTAAACTGATATTAAAGGATTAAAATCAGCAAAATTGCAGGCTGCTATTCATATGGGTGACTTTTAGCTTTTGCTGGAGTCAAATTCTTTGTAAAAATCTTTTAGTGTGGCATTTAGAGCCCAAACGAATTGAGATTTTATACACTTACATTCTCATTTGTGTGGCGCATTGTCATTATCAGGAACACACAGGTGTACAAATACAAGTTGTAGAACATCTGTAGTTACGTCATTTCGTCTGTGGCATGAGAGATTATTTGAGTGAATTGAAGTGAGTGATTTTTTTTTGTCTTTGTGAACACACCACAGCACAGCCCACAGTGCACCACAACAAAAGCTTTTCGGTAGTGTCTGGGGAACAGTACCTGGTACCTTGCTCATGAGTACCTCAGTGGTACCTTTACCGATCTGGGATTTGAACTGGCAGCCAGAGATGGGAAGTAATAAAGTACTAATACTTTGTTACTGCACTTAAGTAGAATCTTCGGGTATCTGTGCTTTACTTGACGATTTATTTTCATACCAATTTTTAACTTTTACTACATTCATTTTTAGCATGAATATCTGTACTTTCTACTTCTTACATTTTCAAATCAGCCTTGTTTCTCTTGACTGATTGGTTGAGACTTAAAAACGTAGTACACAAGCACAGAAAAGACAATCCCATTGGTGTATTCTTATTTGCACATGACGCACAACACGATAGACACGATAAAGTGAGAGACAGAAAAAGAAACTAAAAGCAGGTGGCAACTCGGTGGGAAATGATATGGTGATTGCGGTGACAGACAGATGCTTAGCTCGACCAAATTCAGCTTCAGAGTTCAGTTCAGTTTATTTATACAGCGTTCTTTACAGCACTTTAATATTTGTTGTATGATGTGTTTAGGATAGAGGCGATCATCATGTTTAATGATAGTAATGGCAGGGGAGCCAGTTCAGCTTTGCCCTAAAATGGTGGTTTTGTCCTTCACAAGGGTACTTAATACTTTTATACTTTAAGTATGTTTTAGAGCCTATACTTTTCAACTTAAGTAAAGATGTCGAGTCAATACTTTTACTAGAGTCTTTTTAAACACATCTATCTATACTTCACTTGAGTGAAGAATGCATGTACCTTTGACACCTCTCCCAGCAACCATCCGATCATGGGGTAAACTCCCTAACCGTTACGCTACCTATTATTTTTACTTTTATTTTGCTTCAAATGCAGTTTGAAAGTATAACTGAAGTATGATTCTAAATGACATTATAATGGCAACATGATGTGCTGAACAGCATGAGATCAATATGTGGTCAGTTTTTCCGGGGAAAATATTAAATATTCATGAAGCTTCACATGATCTCATGGCTTTGACACCTTGAGATTTTAAATCACTGCTTAGGAAAATCTCTGTACAGTCTTTCAAGTGAGTTTTGGAGCTTCAGGTTTCCAGCTACATCACAAACTCAAGCTGTGCAACATGCAATACATAATAGTAGCAATAACACAACAAGCTTTTAACAATGTAGCAGAACGAAAATGGAATTTTGGATGTTAACCTTCACTACCCATCTTCTGTCTGAGAGAACTGAGAGTAATATTACACTAATTTTGCTACTTTCAACTGATAACATAAACATGCTAGCAAAAATCATTATGGGGAACGCTGTAAATGAGTATTTACAGACATTAGTTGTTTAAAGCTGTGTTGAACAATATATTTGTGGGTTGCAGAATATTTATTAGGTATATAATTACTACCCAAAAATGAATATTCTTACAGTCAAAAGCAAATATGATGTAATTAAAAGGCATTGTGGTCCTGAATTCACTTTTCCAATTTTCCAGTTATGACATTGTGAATACAACACAGCAGTGCAGTATCACAAGTGTTTACCTTGAACACAGCATCACCTGAGTGCAGTGAATATACTTTTGTTGTCTTGTCATTGTGTGTGTACGTGTACTTGCATGTTGGTTCAGCTTCTTTTGACTTTCATAAGCATTCCTAACACTTTTCAACTCCTTGCACAATGCAATTTTTAACCTAGACATTTGAAGCATATTTTTAAACTTGTAAAATGGCACATTAGTGTTCTTAATGTTGTTTTTATATTTGCCTTAAGTGAGCATTTTCTTAGCTTTCTTTGATTTTATTTGCACTTGCAGTGTGTACAGCATGATTCATGAAACAAATGTTCTCCTTTACTTCCTCACTGCCTTACTTTATATACTCGGTGCACTCCAGCAGTAGAGTTCATAACACCAACGTCGATAACATTATTTTCTCAACTCCTGATTGGTCCACATGAGATTTGACCTCGCCCCGCCACTTCCCACTAATTATCACTTGTCCCCGTCTTGTGAACTAGATAATTAGGGTCTGTATATAGTGCCTGGTTTCCATAGTGTGCTGTGAAGTACTTACCTCCATGTATTTATCTAGGAGTTCCTTGCGGTTGACTTTTAAGTGCTTTTCTTTTGTTAAGGGTAATTTTTTTTTAGAATTCTGGTCTGATTAGGACAGTGGTTGTTTTGTTGTAATTATCTTATAAGCTATTGGCTTTGTGTTTAAGGTCAGGAGTTAAAAATGCCTTATAGAAGTGCATTGTAATTAAAAGTATTTGTGCATTAATCTGAATCTTGTGAAATGATCACATTGGACGGCAAAATGGAATGGTTTTTATGGGAGTTGCTTTCCTCACAGGCTGGCACAGTTTGAAATTAGATTGTTACTTATGTGTACTTATGTGTATATGTCTAAATATATACAGTATATTCATGTAAATTATTGATGACACTTAGAGATGGGGTTTAAAAAATGTTGCTGTTTTCAAAAGTTTTGAACTATTTCTCAGATGGAATTTGGTTGCGTGCCACAAGATTTTGTTGATATTCAACAAAGTATGGTTTGCCAATAGATGATTCATTTTTAGAACACGGTCCTGATTGCAAATGTCCCTGCACCATTAGCTTGTGTTTAATGAGCCACTGCTGCATTTGAAACTTGCATCACAGCACCTAACACTCCAGTCTGTTGTCTCACACTAAATTCGCCAGCCAGGCTTAGAAATTTGAGCCAAAAAATGTTTGTTACCCACAAGTATGCTTAAGACTTACCCTGTGACCAATGTAGGTTTAATTTACTATAACTTTACCTACTTAAAAGTGAAGGGATGACATCACCTACAGGCTTTAAAGTTGGCGGTAGTTAAATATTCCACACCTTGAATATGTATAACTTGCCCAGGCATGTTCTGGTTACTCAGTACCAACGTCAAGGTGATCTGTGCTCCAGTGTAGTATCTATCAGTTTATGAAATAAAGGAATTTGATAGTTGGAATCATAATTCAAAACAGATAAACAAATCACAAGTGGAGGTTTTTTTGTTTGAGGCTTGTGCAGTGTTCACTTTGTTGCCATGTAACAATATTGTTGAATTAAATAATGTTAATCGTAAAATGTAGTGTGGACAGACATATTGTTGGTGAACTGCTATTTTAAGGCAGGATAAAACTATTAATTTAAGTGTGTATTATCAAGATAGTAATACGCACCTACATTGGCCCTTCTTGGTGAACACACAGGGACATGCAGAGACACTTTTAAAAAAGATGACACTGTGAATGATAGATGGTCTGCTCTCACACTTTCATTTCATGCATGAACAGATGTTTCTTCCTGAGAAACACTTTTGCTTTTTCTTTGCAAATGCATCATTATGATAGCAATTCACCAAGGTGCAAGCACACCTGGATTTTATAAGGAATAAGAGGTCACACTGATTGCATGTTACACAGAAATAACCCTTGTTTTATTAATGAGAATAAGTACATTCCTTTTTAGTCCATGTGCCTGGTGCAATGTCTATATTCGAGCACTTAACTTAGGAAAATTCGATTTGGACATGTTGTAAATGTCAGCAAAAATGTGTTCTTAAAGAAGGCAAGAATTTCAAATAGTGTAATATTATACAATTGTAGAATTACTGTAAATACAACTCCAAGTTAATGTTTTACACAAACAAGAAAGCAAATTTGAGCAGGAGTGCTCTTAAGCATTTGTAGAGTTGGTTCTTGCCAAGTTACTAATCTTTAATAAGAAAGTATTGGTAAATGCCAGAAACTTTTATTTCCCAACTCGTGACCCAACTCAACTACCCACCCAATTAACGAATATACCAATAAACCTAATCTGTTTCTGGTTTAGTTTAGTCTGTACACTGGCTTAAGGATTTTGGATATTATGATAAATTAAGATAATCAGCCAAATAAAGACACAGTAGCTAACCTTTATTAATACCAGCAAAACAGTTTCATTATCAGACACGAGTACTATTACTCAAGTCATACTGTAATGTTCAGCTTTAAAAATATTCTTTAGAAGGAAATTTTACTTTTACTTAAGTATGGGTTTCAACAAGTGTTTAAAATAAGTTAACTACAAGTAGCAATGTTACTAACTTCAATACTTTCATCAGTAGCAAAGCTGTTTTTAAATGCTATAGCTTTAGAAGTAACTAGCTACAAAAGCAATGTAGCTTGGCAAAACATTCTTCTCTCTTTATAAAGATGGGTGTTTCTGATTAGTGATGAACTGACAGATGTTCCATCTGATAGGCTACAGTGCCCTCACAGTTGGCAGCTGCGAGGCAGACATGGAGAACGGAGTCCACCATGGCAAAGACGGAAGCAAAAATCTGTGGCAGTGAAATAGCTTCAATATAGTTATCTATGTTTTCTTTGTAGCCTGCAGTAATAGCTAACTAATATAAAAACAAAGCGTAGCTGGAGCATAACTAGTTTTGATTATAAGTAGCTTGTAGCTTAAAAAGCTACCATTATAAAGTAGCTTCCACAAAACCCTCAGAACATGGAAGAGAATAATGTAGCTAAAAAGCTGTTTTATCCCAGTCTATTAGACATATCCAAACCATGAAATGACTATGTTCACATTTTATACTGTAAATATCAAAATGAATTATATAAGAAAATTATGGTCTGCATGAGGACAAAGAGAAATCCTTACACAAATCACAGCAGCACTGAAGTAGGGCATACAACCATATGCTTTGAAAACCCCCGGTACACACATACACATGTGCGCAAACACACACACACACACACACACACTCACACAGACCTACATAAATGTAAGATGCAGTATAGGAAGTGAACAGTTCAGCAGTGGGCATATCCCAGTGTCTTGTGAATTACTTATTTATGCATGCAGACTTGCAAACACACACACACACAATCCGGCCAAGCCTTTCTCCTTAAAAAAAGAGGGATCTTACAGCCTGGTCCACTAAAATTGATGACTAGCAACAACCCTCTATTATTGATGAAAAGCAGCAAAAATGCAATTGTTGTTCTATAACTGCACAACAGCGTATGAAACAAACACACACACACAGACTGAGCATAAGCACATCGAACTGGGGGAGGGGATGTCATGTTTTTTAACCGCAAGAGGGAGACAGCAGTTAGTAAATGGATACACAATACAATTATATTGTGAAAAGCAGCGAACTAACCTCAACAAAAGCACAGATCAAGATGAGCAGATAATTAGACCAATAGAGTATCTTTTAAAAGAATGAAAATATTGCATTCAGTTAGACAGAAAGACCAACTAACCAGTTTTGAAAGAATAACAGACCTCATTCATGAAATATTCTTAAGAAAATATGTTTTTAAAACATTTCTGAAGTGAATTCTGACGTTTCCTAGGTAAGAACAAAATCTAAAACTACTTAAGAGCACTCTTATGTGCTGCACGAGACAGAAATTTAGGACAATATTGGTGAATGAAGCCCACTCATATCAGACGGGACATGGCACTTTTTGAAGAAGAAGAAGAAGAAGAAGAACGAAACGTGTCGTGAATCTCATCTTCAAGGGCAACAAACAATATTGAAATCAGACGTCTAGACGAAAACCAAGTGCGGCAGCTCTGATCCGGGGCAAGATTTTGTGCACTGCAGGCTGAGGTAGTTGGTTGTATGGTTTTGCATCATAATCAGCCTGGAGTTAACTGTACAACCTTCTAGCTTTCCCTGCGGCGTCACCCATCGCCGCGACACTTCCCAAGTCAAGAAGGGCGCCGTGGATCCTGACCATTTCTCTCCTACTGCTTTGTCTAAAGCTCATTTCTTTTTCTCCATACCAAATCCAATAGCCAGACTGTTGTTTGTGTGTGTGTGTGTGTGTATGTGTGTGTGTATGATTGTGTTGGCAAATGTGTGAGAGAGAAAGAAAACGAGGGCTCGCTACTCTTTCATCCCCACACCCTCCAGTTCTCCAATAAATGATAAACGACACATGACCCCCTGCTCCCTCCCCCAGACTGTCTGGCCGCTCGCGGAGTCTGCCAGCATCCGCAATGCGTTGCCTGCTCCAGTAAGAGCGAAAAAGAGCAGATATCAGCAGTCTCCCTCGCAAGCCTTCTTTTTTCCTCCATATACATACACATGTACGCACACACACACAGACACAAACATACGCCGATAAAAGCAGCAGAAATCATTTAGAGTGGTAGAAAAAGGTGACTTTTTAATAGATGGAAAAGAAAAAGTGATTACACACATAAAACGCAGCCAAGCGTTTCCCCCATGTTAAAAAGCAGATCTTATAGGTCAGTCCACTATCATTTATACTGCTGGCAAAGGCCTTCCACTGCGAATAAAAGGAGTAAAGGTGCCCTTTTTATTGCAATTGCCATATGTTAGTATAAAGGAGCCATTGCAGATGAAACATGCCTTTTTTTGCATGTGCATTTCAAGGAGAGTCACATCTGCAGTTCAAAATTAGCATGAGGAGATTATGGAAATAAAACACTGACTCTGCTGTGGCAAAGCTGAAAGCTGATCTTATTTAACACTTCAGAATAAAATATGTCTTTAATCTCCTCTGCACTGACACGAAGGCAAGTTGCTGCCCTGGGTTAGAGGGGGCGACTATTTTTCTTTTTACAAATGAATAGCTGTGTGAATAGACTGACTGCTGAGCCATAAAATATATATTAAATATTACTGAAAGAGTCTTCATTAACTGCACATCACATTCACATTAAAAGCCAGATGTTAATAAATCAAACTAAACTGATGACACATTGTGCTAACCTGAGCTCCTAGATCAGACCTGGACTTATTCTGATCATTCCAAGTCACTTATTCGTTCTTATTTGTGCATAGCCACATATACTAAAAAGTAATTACTTCTGTGATGTTCCCACTGTCTATGTTATAGGTCTAGTTTTTGTTTTAGACAAAAGACATGAGAATAAGCACGAAGAAACGTTCCATGACTCTATAATGTTTATACTAAAAATGTCAGCACAGAAATACTAATGCTAATTAATAATGTCAACGTGGGGGATTATTTGTCCATGTCAACACACCACAGCACAACACACTGCACCACAACAAAATGTGACCTCTGCATTTGACCCATCTGTGAAGAAGCAGTGGACAGCTGGGGACCTCAATGTTCTGGAATTCGAACCGGCGACCTTCCGATAACAAAGCAAACACCCTAACCGACACGCTACCAACTGCCCCTACAAATGCGATAAATATCGTAACCTTTGCAACTAACTGTAACTTTTTAACAGATTAAACATTTACTGTTCACTCAAATGTATATAATTCTGATCTTAGATTGTGCAGAAATGACACGTTTAGGCAGTAAATCCAATTTGGGGCAGTTGGCAGCATAACAGTTAGTGTGTTGGCCCTGTGATCAAAAGGTCACTGGTTCAAGCCCCGGACCAGTAAAGCAGCCACTGAGGTACTCATGAGCAAGGTACCGTCTGCACTGCTCCTTCACGGATTTGTCAAATGCAGAGATCACATTTTCTTGTGGTGAACTCTGTGTTGTGTTCACAATGTCAAATGGTCACACGCTAATTTTCAGTCCACTGTTGAGAATCAGATGTAGCTTCACGTGATGTGAAACACTAACACCAATTCCGGTTGCTGCGGTTTGCTTGGGGTGAATCTGCAAATGGTCCGACTCGTCTTGAATTGTGTTTGGACGACACACGAGGGTCACAAAGAGCTGGTGGGAAGATCGGCTATCATATAGACTGAGGCTTTTCATTAGAGCACAGCGGTCACCTCGGAGCTCTGCTCCACTTTGTGTGGAATCCTGGCTGCCTTTATGTGTGTGTGTGAGTGTGTGTGATGCCCTTTAGCTCAGTTTCTCCTTCATTTCTCCTCTCCCCACCTCCCCCTCCTATCTATGCTGTAGATAGCTACACCTTCGTCGACACTAATGTTTGTGATGAGACGTCATGTGTGTGTGTGTGTGTGTGTGTTTGTGTGTTTGTGTGTTGGGGAGGGAGGCGGCATATTTTTTACTGTGCTGAATATTGAAATGACATTGATTTATTGCGTCAGGACGCCTGAGCATCTCACGTACAGGGAAGCCGGACAGTGCAGAAGAATACTAAAGGTGGGAGGAACAGAAATGGGAGGGGAAGCAAGAGATGAAGAGGAGGAGAGGAAGGAGAGAGGAGAGCAGAGGAGAGGGAAGGGGAGGGCTAGCTAGGTACAGCATGAAGATAATGAAATCAATGCCCCGCTCTGAAGGTACCTGCCTCATAAGCTGCCCGTCGTGCTGCTAATCGGCCAGCGTTGTGTCAGAGACACGAGAACGTGTGAAGAGAGAGCGTGAAAGAACGAAGTGCAAGAATAAGGTTCGGATTTACGAAGTGGAGATGAGAAGCTACACAAGAGAACGAGGAGTGGAGGCTTTTTGCTCTGAGATATGAGGCTAAAAAGGGGGCCAGACTTAAAGCATGAGATAAAAAAACTCGCATGGCGAAGACGATGGATTCCCAAACTGTTTCTCACGGCCCTAATGAACAAGGTGTGTGTTTACATCAGTGTGTGTCTTAGTTTTCTGTGGTTACCTGTTACTAGTCTGTGGATATTGTGTAACTGTCATGTAAGATTCACGACGCTAGCAAAAAAGAACTGCCTAAATTGTGTATCCGTTTGTAGAGTCTCCAGATTTGTGTATTTGTCTTTTTTTCTGCTTTGAAAAATAAACACCCCCATTTGAATGTGAACTTCTGCGGCATGTCGGTGCGTCGCTCTCTTTTCTCTTCTTTTAAAGGTGAAAAAGTAGACTTCGAAAGTGGGGCGCTGAGAAGGAGGGAGAGTTTTATGTGTGTGTGTACGTACATGCAAATGCACTGGAAGCATGTGTGTATGCAAAAAAGGAGGGCAGTCAAAGTGAGTGTGCAGGGTGTGACGGGGGTGCACATGGTTCTCTCCGGAGTTCACTCAGTTCATCTGGCCTGCTCGGTGTCTGCCGCTAGGGGCTGCCAAACCAAACGATGTGTCGAGTCTGTAGGCAAGACGGCGTGGACCAGTTTTAGCAAGAATGTCCAGCATGTCAAAATGTGCACGCTCTTGGGGAAAA
Organism: Distichodus sexfasciatus; assembly: GCA_032718565.1. Lineage (NCBI taxonomy): Eukaryota > Metazoa > Chordata > Actinopteri > Characiformes > Distichodontidae > Distichodus > Distichodus sexfasciatus. The sequence continues at coordinate 2,250,434 of JAVGVS010000023.1, read as the reverse complement.
AAATTGGATGAACAAACAAAAATGAATATCGCTGTTTTATTTAAACCAACTGCTGGTAGAATGGCAAATGCGGCAAATTAGTTTTTTGACAATGAACATGAACGTAAAGAAATAGCAAAAATGTGATAACTAAACTCAAGATCTTAAAGTTTTGCAAAATGTTATCACTAAACTTGTTGAGATCTTAATGTTTAGGAAAATGTCTGCTAAATCTTGAAGTTCTGCAAAATCTTGATAGCTAAACTTGTTGAGGTTTTGAAGTCATGCGAAAACCTGATGACTAAACTCATGGTCTTAACGATTTGAGAAAAAGGTTGATCAGTAAAATCACTGAGGTCTTGAAGATCTGTAAAATCTTGATCACTCAACTTGTTGAGATCTTAAAGTCTGGCAAAAACCAGTGAACTTGAGGTCTTGTAAAAACAAGACAAGTTTTGCAAAAACATGATCATATCAACGTCATGATGAGATCTTGGAGTTGAAGATCACTAAACCTTGTTTCGTTGTTTTGCTCAAAGCTTGAAAACTAAACTCGTTAAGGTCCTGAAGTTTTGCAAAAACGAGATCTTGGTATTCTGAATTTACGTATAGATGAAATTAAGATGTTAAGTTTGGGTTAGCCCTGAAAGTATGCTGAAACAAAATGTGTAGTTTATGTTTGTGTGTAAAAAATTAAGAAAAGAAATGAAACAAAAAACTACCTAATTGAACTAATCCCACAGAATTGACCCTTTCCATTTTTATTTATATATCTTTGTGTGAGTCTAGTTTAGTGGGTGATTTGTCATTGCATGTCTTATAAAAGTTGAAATCACAATGAAACAACAAGAAAGAAACACTTTACAAGTTGAATCAAGGCAAGTCAGCAAAGAGCCATGTAACTAACCTAGTTAAGAAGTGTAAACTCTTAATAAATGTCTAAAGAATAAGGCTTTGGAGTGTTAAAGCTAAGAAGAGAAAAGTAAAGAAGATTAAGTGGTTGCATATTATATTTTGGTCATATTATATTTATTATATTTTGGTGTTTATAAGAGGCTCCTAAATTGTAGCTGACCAAAGAAATCCTGATTATATTGTAGAAATATCAGATAAAAACTCAGAAACTGGTAATAAGGAGAGTAAATTCATTTAGCTGAGAGTTTAAAAATGTCAGTGTCTGTACAATATGGCAACTTTCTAGGACTTACCTAGTATCAGTTGATATTTGCGCAAATTATCTGTAAAGGCGATTATGTTTTGTTAAGTTAAATTAATCTCAACAATTATGTAGCTAAGCATTCAATACAAAAAAGAACATTTTATTAGACTAAATTTATTAGACAAGGAGTCTATAATTATTAAATTGTAATTATTTTAATGAGAGTGATAAAAGGTTACATTTTGCATGTTTAATCATTTAGTCCACAACACAGTTTCATTATTATTATTAATACAACAACTGGAACTTAATTACAACTTAAAATTTAACCAATTCAAAAAAAATCTTGAACAATTTGTCAACTATAAGAATTTTGTTGAAACGTTGACAAATATTTTTTTTTGTTCTAGGCACGAAAACACATCACACTCTCAGTTTTCCAGTAAGACCAGTCACACCCGGGACTCCATCAGTTCAAAAGTAAGTAACGATAAAACACACGCAGTCAGAAGACTGAAAGCTCCACGACTCAAGCTCACAGTATGACTCTGTGTCCCTGAGACCCTTAACCTGTGATGTCATGCAAAGTCACAGGTTAGGTCCTTGGGAACATAGTGTATACCTTCAGCCTCACAAAGGAATTCAAGTATTACTTTTAGTTTGACAAGTCACTCTATGGTTTGGGCACTAAACATATCTCTAAATTGTCTTGTTAAATATTAGGGCTGTAATTAAAGACTGGGGCAGCACAGCAGGACAGTGGTTAGCGCTGTCGCCTCACAGCGAGAAGGTTCTGGCTTGGATTTACATGCTCCCCCCGTGTTCATGTGGGTTTTCTCCGGTTGCTCAGGTTTCCTCCCACAGTCCAAAAGCATGTGCTGTAGGTTGATTGGTTTAATCTATCTAATCTAATCTAATTCATAGGTGTGAATGTGAGTGTGTGTGTGTCGCCACCTCGCACCCATAGTCCCGGGATAGGCTCCGGTCCCTGCAATATTGAATGATATTGAATGAATGAATAATTAAAGACAAGACAGGGTGTTTTTTGAATTTTTTAGTCAATCAACTAATTTGTCAAAACCTAAGCTTGATTCTGTAATAAAATATATTTGTAACATTAATACCTATATTCACAAATGAAATAAATATATTCAATAATATAGATTAAAATGCAAAAAAGGCTATTGTGTATTGAAGTCTATGTATCATGATTTATCATAGATAGTGTACTTCCTAATGCAAAATAAACCATTTGACTGATTAAATATCTTACAACTGAATTCTTGATAAACTTCAACCCACAGACTTACTAACTAGGGTTGGTTGGAGGAGGTTTACTATGTAGAATGAACACTAGTATTATCATGAGCACAAAACATGAAGAAAGATGATACAGGATACAGAAGTTATTCATGCAGTTAATGTGTTAGCTAACATAACTGAAATATTGTTCGCACAGCAATCATCATCCATAAGACCTCATTTCCCAACAGGACAAATATTTATATGTTTTACTTAGCCCTTTTTACTTCATCATACATCTCATGTATGCTTTTTAATATGAAGGTATTATGGTACTTTTTAGTCATTTACAGTTCTCATATTCTGTAAAGCAGACTGAATGAGCTCGGCATATGAAAATGCACTACAAAAATAAACTTGTCTTGTCACCTCTAGCACTACCACCTCTGCTTTCCTTTAAGTGACACCTTTATTCTTCCTCTATATTTAAGCCAAGTGTCGAGCTATGAATGCAACATTATGTAACAAGTGTACTCTAAATTAGTAAGGTGTATTGGTGTAAATTATTGTGCTATATACAATGTTTTTTCATGATTCTGTTTTTTACTGTTGTTCACATTTATATTTTTGAATTCCATATTTTTAAATGTTTATATGTACAGTATATATTAAAAATAATCTGAACTTTCAAAATAAAAAGTGTTCACAATTCATTGTTTTGGCGTCATGTTACTTATAACATAACGGTGATGTTGGTTGGGGAAGGCCTCATGTGAATATTTGCATAGGGCCCTGACAGACTTTAAAATCGCAGACATTGCAGGATAACCTTAGTTATTACATTGACAAAGCATCAAGAATTCCTTGGATTGCCAGAATTTTCAGTTAATTTTAAGAAAATGCATCTATTTAGTACTGGATCTGCACTTTGCAATCTGCAAAAGGCATAATAATATTTTATAAAATAAAGATATTGCATCACTTTGATTAGGTTGGTTTAGTAAGAACCTTTTTTTCAGCAGTTTCAGCAAATGACCATGAAAGATCTGAAGTGTTAACTTGACCACCTAAGTTTAAAAAAAGAAGCACTGCCATAGTGCAAAGTGGAACAAATATGTGTTAAATAAAAAGAGAGCTTTTAACTGATACAGTATTGGCAGTGAAATCCTATATAAAGCTATTTACATGAATAAAAAAATCATAAAAAGTCACAAATACAAATGACATAATAGTCTATGTGGTGTGTTTAAGTAACGACCTGACAGCCACTGCTGGGCAGGCCTATGTACTGCAGTGTAGATAAATTACAGCACATACACCACAAAACCACATGAACCACAATGAAAATTGCCCTGTGGCTACCCTTTGTAGACAAGACGATGAGTAAGATCCTACTGACTTGTTCAGTTTTCTTAATCACTACTGTGAATGAATCAGACTTAAGCTGTGCAGAATGAGGAAGGAAAAGGATGCATATATGTATAAGGTCTTTCCACCAAGGCTAATGCACGAGCTTGGGAATCTGTGAAGTTAAACAGTGATGCCTCGGGTCTTCAGCGGTGTCAGGAGGACAGATCAGTCTTTTTTTCACATATCAGAATACCTTTTATTGGCTTCTCCAGTCCTCACACAGGTTCCGAATGAGCCTATCTGGTATGGCAGTCTTGTTTCCACTGACCTCTTTCAGGACAAAGATCACAATTCATAACAGGTGCAAAGACCGTGGAGTGCGTTTAGGTTAAATTGAGTGATTGTTTGTCATTGTGAACACATCACAGCACAGCACAGCACTCTGTGCACCTCAACGAAATGTGACCTCTGCATTTGACCCGTCCGTGAAAGAGTAGTGGGCAGGTGACATGCAGCGGATGGGGAGCAGTCCACAGTGGGACAGTACCTTGCTCATGAGAGTCTCAATGGTACCTTTATACGTCTGGGAATTTAACTGGTGATCCTCCGATCATGAAGCCAACTCCCTAACCATTACACTACCAACTGCCCCAGGCTTCCTGTGAGAGGAAGGCAATGTTGGGCTGGGACCAAAATTCCAGAATAACATAGTAGTGAAAGGTAAACTTATTCTAGTTCAGTACTGTTCAAGTAATATTTAAATAGGTAAGCATATATATTAAATAAAATTAAATCTTGATCTATGTTTATATGAAAAATACCCCCCATACAAAACTTATATATAATCAATTTATTAAAGTTATACAAATATAATATTATTATTACATATAGCATATTTATAAAATGAATTAACTGGAGACACATCTATGTAGATTTTCAAAACAAAAGTAATAAAACAACAACACTGTGAGACATCGCTCTCCACTGGATGTAGAATGAGCTGCAGTAGCATTTTAGAATGCCATGCCCACAGTTATTTTGGTGAAAGTAACTCAAAAGTAATGCAGACCCTAACGGTTACGCTACCAACTGCCCCAGGCTTCCTGTGAGAGGAAGGCAGGGTTGGGCTGGGACCAAAATTCGGCCCTGGCATTTATTGCTTGGACTGGCAAACTTAAGAGTTTTCTCTGCAAGAACTTGAAACCAGATAGCATTTATATGCAGAGAAACACAACTGCAAGTGGAAAACTGTAACACAGGCTAAAAGGACTCTTGCAGCAAATCACACACAGCAAATATCGTAGAGTCCCTGTGGAAAATATCTAAACTATGGAGGCTTGTACACGCATGCACGTATCTACAATAACACTCAACAGCAAAAATTATACTGTTTGAGAATTTTCAGTTTAGAAAAATAAAACACTGAGGTGCTTGCAAAGTAAAACAAGGGCTGGGCCATTCAGAAAGACAAATAGATCGGCCAGTCTTAGCGCTCCAGTGTAAAATTAATAAATGTTAAAAATTTGTCCGGTATGTCCGGTATGCCATGCCACCACTGGATGGAGAGAGGGTAAATGAATGGTGCTGGTCTAGTGGTAGGAAACTTGCGTCTGGACAAAGAAGTTACAGGTTCAATCCTACCACCACTGGTAAATCCAATAAAGGCCTGGATTAGATTATAATTCCTCTCCTTCAGTTTTTTTGTATTCTATAAACTGTCACTCTAATATGACTAAACCACTGACGTGATCTACAACAAAACAGACACAGATGATTAAAAATAACATTACTTCTTTACAAAAGTCAACAAAAAGACAATAATTCACAATTATTTTCTTTTTTCTTAAGTATGTTCTTGAGAAGCTAAGACGTTTAAATTGTATAAGAGGTAACTGTAGAATTGATGAAAGCCCAGTAAACTGTTTTGTCAGTCATGCAATAAAAGCTAAATGTTCTCTTCACTGTTTGTAGATTCTGGACAAGTCTAAAATAAATAATGTCAATGTCAGAATCTTCGTGAAAACTGCGTGGGTTTTAAAAACAGATTTCTTCTTACGGTAGGTGAATAAGATCCAGTGTTTTTCCTTATGCAATTAAAGTCGAACAACAAAGAAAAAGAAAATTAAAGAAAAACAGTCTGAACAACAATAACGCTGTGCTAAATATTTAAAAAGCATGGATGCAGGTGGGATTCTTAAAAAGAGTCGCTTCTGCAATCAGTTCTCAGTACTCACCAAGTAACTTAGTTGGCAGTAACTTCGTTTACTAGCTGTTAGCTTTTGATTTATTTCTAAATTCATAAGTATGAAGAAAGTGTTCTCTTGGTGGACTACAAAGCGTATTGTAGTTAAGACTCTTAACTAGGGTGACCAGGCGTCCTCTTTTCCCCAGACATGTCCTCTTTTTGAGACCTGGAAATTGCGTCCAGAATTGTCCGGGATTTCTAAATGTGAATTACAGGGACGAAGCGTCTATCTTCACACTTCCACACCTTTTTTGACCATTTAAATCAAATAACTTTAATGGCGGCCGCGTCCCAAACCACTGGCAGCTTGCAGAGTCGGACGCAACCTGTGCGTCGTCTAGGGCTGGGAGTCGCTTTCATAAAGAACCGATTCCTCGATTCAAGATAGCTAAGAATTAAGAATCGACTCCAGTCAAGTATCTAGCAGTTCACCAAGTAACATTACAAACTAAATTCCCATTTTACCATAAATATTCAAATTCAAGATACAGTTAATGATGTCTCTCATGACTATAAAATCATGTGAAACGATATTTTTAATGTTCAGTGCAGTGTAGTTTTTCAATTAGTCTGAATTTAACATGGTTAAGAAAGTGAATCAATACTGGTTGAATATATAAAACATATTCAAGATTAAAAAGTTACTTGTTACATAGTTATACAAGGATAACAGCAGTGAAAGATAAACTTGTTCTAGTTCAGTACTGTTCAAGTAATATTTGAATAGGTAAGCACATAAATAAAATTAAATGTTGATCTACGTTTATATAAAAATATACCCCATACAAAACTTATAATCAATTTTAGTAAAGTTATACAAGTATAATATTACATATACATATCTTTATGTTAGTAAATGAATTAACTTCGACTTATCACATCTGTGTATCATTCGTTCACTCGACTTTCAAAACAAAAGTTAAACAACACTGTGAGACATCGCTCTCCACTGGATGTAGAATGAGCTGCAGTAGCATTTTAGAATGCCATGTCCGCAGTTATTTGGTGAAAAGTAACTCAAAAATAATGCAGAAGTGGTGTAAGAGTAGAGTGTTTATATAATTTTGGTTTAAAAAATGTGTTGGCTAAAATCGTCTGGACCCGAAGCTAAGTGTCCTCTTTTTCACAAATTTAAATCTGGTCACCTATATTGCTCTGGTAAGGACCAAATATCTTAAATGTAAACCTGTAAATCAACCAAATTTGAGGACAGAAAGTAACAGCGAACATTCTTCAAGTCGTTTAGGGCGGCCTCTAAAGGAAGAACAGGTACTGCAACCATTGTAGAGCACTGTTATATAATGCAGGATTCTTTGTTTGTCACATACATAGCTATAAAATATAACATGTGAAGTGAAAATTCACACTGATTCGTTCCTAGACTGTGGACATGTACATACATACATACACACACACACACACACACACACACACACACACACACACACATATATATATATATATATATATATATATATATATATATATATATATATATATATATATATATATATATATATATATATATATATATATATATAAGTGTTTAACAAACGGACTAAGTTAAAGAAAAGTTACAAGAAACTATAACTAAAATTAAGAATATGGTCAAAATATATAAAATGTTTCCAGCAAAATACATTTATTAACATTATAATTGCATGTAATATAACAAAGATATAAGAAAAGTATAATTAATTATGTGTGCTTGAAGATCGCTTTTATAGCATTGAACAACTATATTTACATACATTGAGCAAATATTATAATTTTTAAAATGAATTTGAATGCATAGTATTCCTATTAAACTTCTTTGCTGGAGTTAACCTTGAGTATTTAATCAGATTTTTTATATTTTAGGTTAGCATGTTTAAACTTTCTTTAGTATAACCCGTGTGCTTACATTTGTTTAAAATGACTTTATCCAGTCTCACACGTTCATTTCCCCACGTGAAATGAACTATAGAAAACTTCTCCTGAATCACTGTTATTTTCCCATATGTGTTGTACGTGCATCATTGTGTATGTGGCAATGAATGTAAAAAAGAACACTAAAAAGGATTCTCTTGGTGGACTGTCATTTTTCCATGTGTTACCTGCATAATAGTGAAGATGAGGCAAATGGAATGTGTCAATATTATGCAATGAATCTTCGATGCTACGGCCGAGCTCAACTCCAAACCTTAGGGCGCTAGTTAGGACCAAGCTGTAAAACAGAGGCAAGAAGAAAGCGAGGAGGAGGCATTATCTTTCAAATAATCACAGCAACCAGTGATCTGCTGTCTGGTGCCGTTTGCATCAGAAATTATTCTTGTATGCATGATAAAGAAACGTACGTTGTCTTAAGAAGTATTAAATAAGCGAATGCTCTTATTATTTAAATATTTTTCGGTTTTATCAACTAAATTGATAGCAGTTCGGTTTTGCACAGAGAAAAGTTGCTTAGTTCGCCTTCGCTGTCGTCTAGCAAGTTAGCCAGTTAGCCTCAACCCTTTCATCACCTGGAACCAAAGTGAACGTTACGTGCTGTTCTTGTCTTTAGCGGGCTAATCACTGGCTCGGGTGAACGCGATGAAGTGAAAGCGCAGGTTTGCCCGATCGCCCTCGTGTGCGGTGCCCGAGAAATTCGCCTGACGAAAAAAATTATATAAATGGAAAAATTTTAAAAACGAAAAATTGAGAGTAAATAGTCTAAAAAAGACTCAAGTTAATTACTGAATGCGCCGCTGTTTTTTGCTTTACATTTTACATTTTTTTTGTTCCAGATGTGAAGAAAAAATTAAATTGCCGAATGCACCGTTATCGCCTCGTTTGTTTCAGTATTCTTTTGTTATTAATGCGCTTTTACTTTGTGTGTTTGCTTCTTATTAAGTTAACCCATAAAATGTATTAGTATTTTTTCTTATATATAGAATTGATGATGAGGTCGTGTAGCAAAATACAGAAATTATTATTTGAGCTATAAATGCAGAGGCGTAACAGTATTATTACCCAAAATATATGTCGTTTTTGTTATTTACTAATCGCCTATTCATTTTTCTACAGTGAAGTCAGTATTGAGAGGAAAAGTAATTAATTGTAACTAAATCTAAAATTAATTAAAAAACTAGACAATTTCTTTTATTTTTCGTTGTATCAGTTCTCTACATAATTAAGTGATTTTATTACAGAGCAACTTTTAATCTATTATTACTTTTATTTAGTTTTTGGGAAATATTAAATATGTTTAATATTCTCAATAGCAAGTGTACAACTCTAGATCACTGAGAAATTGATTAAATTGGGAAAATATTTATTTGATGTCAGTGTTGTGTTAGTAGTACTTTTGACTGGACTAAGCATATAGCAATATGCAGTATTTTAAGAGTATTAGCTTTCTTAATATTCCAGATTTAAATAATTAGTCATATTTCATTTATTGTGTAAAAAATTACACAGTAAATAGTTAAGTGACAGCACAGCGTAGCTAAGCTGCAACAAACAAACTTGTGAATATTGTAAAAAGTAGCAACCAAAAAAACCCACTATATATATATGTATATATATATGTATATATACATATATATATGTATATATATATGTATAAACAAACAAACAAACAAACAAACATCAACATGATGTAGGTTTTGAATGCTATAAAGAAATTTATAATCCATTGGAAAATATAGAAATTATATATATATATATATATATATATATATATATATATATATATATATATATATATATATATAATATAGAAACACAGATTTTGAACTTGAACATTTGATTGTCACAATAGCGATTGTAACTACATGCACTAAGCCAATGTTTTCAGTTCCGATACACTACTTTGTGTATCAGCTGACAAAATAAAATTGAATTTAACTTTGTCATCTCTATTATATACATGTATACAGAGAGACAAGACAACGTGGTTAGTTGTTTTTTTTTTAACAGAGTACAAGACAAAGAAGGCACAACGAATAAGCATATATATAAATTATAAACTTTAAACTAGAGATTGAAAAAGAGACTGCAGTTTAATTTACATGCAGTATTTAAACTACAGTTATGGTTCTACTGGAATTGTCTTTTTGCCTTGAGTACATAAGATCTGCAGCAGTTCAATGTGGAAATTCTAAACAGACAATATATTAAAATAAGTTAATAAGTTAACTATGTGAGGAGTTCAATAGTATGTGTAAATTGTTATAACAGTAGTATGTACAAATAATGTTCAATAATAGGTGGAAATATCAAGCACTGATCATGAACATCAGGGACTGGGATCATTATTTAATGTGTAAAGATACCTCAGTCCTGACTCAAACATTCAAACTAAAGAAATAGTACATACAAAGTTACAAATTCCCTGAATGATTGGACATTAAAATTAATAATTGTTCATCAGCAACTAATTTAAATGCAACAACAATACCAGAGTAAATGCTTTAATACAGCAACAAGTTGGTTGAGAATTAAAATTCTAAAAAGAAAAGATTAAAATGTAAAACCTAAATCACAGCAAAAAAAACCTAGTTAGCAGAATTCTACTAGCAGCAAAAACGTTGATTGAATAAATTTGTGTTTTTATTGATGCCTGATCCAGCTATTCGAGTCAGTATAATAGTATTAAACAGATATTCCATGTCAGAATTCAATTTGTGAATTCCTTGTAATTACTTAAATATTACCAATTATATTTGGCCATGCACCAGTATGGCCAGAACTGCTTACATTTAAAAATAAAATGTATGAAAACATTTGGAATAACTTCCATAAACCTTTACCTGACCTGCACTGATTGTGCATTTCTGTTTTTGTGTTACTGGACTTCCTGGTTCACAGGAGAGCAAGGGCACAAATTTAAAGTAATTTGCCTATGCAGACTGTGTATTTCTGAAAAAGTCTTAATATAGTTTGTGTTCTTTATGCATGTTTCCTTAACATCACTTAATTTGCTGTTTTCAAATTTCCTGATTAATAAAGTGAACCTTTAATCTTTATTTCTGGAGAATATAGCATCTGGAAAAAGACAAATCTGGGTAAAAATCCCAGATCCAGGGAAAGCCTGAAGTCGCTGTGATGGAGGCTGAGCACAAAGATGGATCTGACCAAGCTGTGGCCAACGGAAAGGCTGGCGCCCCGAAACGTGGCAGGGGCAGACCAAAAGGCTCAGCTAACAAAAAGTTCACCAGCGTGAAAGATGTAACACACAATGCCAGGGCAACGAGAAAAGTGGATTTCTTTTCACCCGAAACTGTGCTAAAACCAAAAGTTAAAAAGCGTGGGCGTCCCAAGAAAATCCGGATTCCCGGCAGGCCGAGAAAGATCCCCCTGACGCCGGAGGAAGAGGCGGAGAGAATTTTGAGGTTGAGCAAACGCAAACGGAAACTCTCAAAGCCTCTCGGTAGACCGCGCATCCATCCCCTTGTAGATACACCCAAAGAGAAAAGGGGCCGAGGTCGACCGCGCAAAAGCGAACATGCGTTGAGAGCTTCCTTGCAGTCCGGGGCGCTCAACGGCAGCCTGAAGAGTGCCAACGAGCTCGGCGAGGGCGGTCCTCGAAAGAGAGGCAGGCCGCGAGGCTCCTTTAAGAAGAAACGGGGACCATTAGCCAGTACCCCAAAAAGGGCCATTGAGGGCTCTTCCAGAAGAAGAGGCCGGCCCCCAGGTTCCGGAAACAAGCTGAAGGTGAAACTTGAGACAAATGGGACTCCTCGAAAGAGAGGCAGACCACCAGGTTCTAAGAATAAAATCAAAGTCATCGTGCAGGCAGCAGACGGGACTCCCAGAAAGCGAGGACGACCCAAAGGCTCAGGGAACAAAGTAACAGTTGCCAAGCGGGAGAGCGACGGAATTCCTCGCAAGAGGGGGCGGCCACCGGGCTCTGGGAACAAAGTCAAAGTTGCACCACGTGAGCCAAACGGAGTCCCACGGAAGCGGGGCCGTCCACCAAGTTCCGGAAAAGTTAAAGGAGACTCCAAAGAGGCTGAAGACGGCGGTAACAGCACCAGCAGCAGTGCCTTGCCTGCTAGCGACCAACCTCGGAAAAGGGGTCGCCCTAGCAAAGCCAGCCTGGCCGAAGCCTTGACGTCTGGCAAAGCCGTAGGAGGCCAGAACGAGGTGCACGACGAACCGGCAGCCAAACGACCGTGCAACCCGTCCGAGAATTCCGAAAGAGCGGAAGACGCAGAGGATCGAAAGAGCAGCGACAGTAATCCAGCAAAGAAGGAAGTTCCACAGCTCGGCGTCGGAAGGGATGCTAAATCAAACAGCGTGGAGAGGGACGGCGAAAGCGAGAAGCAGTTCGAAGAAACGTCAGTCGAGGTTCTCGTAACCAGCCATGAGAGTAACGTCAAAAAGAGTACTTCTTCAAGGGCTGCAGGTAAATCCCAAAAAAAGAAGTAAAAAATTAAGGAGTGCAACAAAGCACAGTATTTTTGAATGGGGTTTTTAAAAAAACGGACTTAATTCGTAGATTGACTCATCTGGTCCTGTAGGTTAACTTTTTATGTATCTGTGTAGATTTCACCCTTTCGTTTGTTGCTTGAGTCTTGTGCCTTTGCATGTGCTTTTAAAAAAAAAAGGATTGTTTCGTATTTTGACATTTTAGACGGTATCTTTGTGATTATGCAAAGACAGACGCATGCAGCAACGAAATATGTTGGTGTCTTGGTCACCCACCTTGTGACTAAGAATTTTGCCTTTTGGTAATTTAATGCCCTGCACATCTTGTATTGCACCAAAGGTAGGCAAGTTGGTGTTAAAAAAAAATAAGCTTCCATGTTCCAGATTTTGTACTGAGACAAGAAACTTACTAAGAACTCTTTGTGAGGTTGAAACTAGGGGTTGACCGATGTTTTTGCAGAGTCAATACCAAATATTGCTATTATTAACAATAATTATTGCCAGTTGTTACTAATGAGATTTAGTTTGCTGTAAAAATTGACATTTTGAACCCAATTTAGAAAACCAAAAGTGCAGGAAGATCCCAGCTTCTGTCAGAATGCTGCACTTTTGGTGCCTTCAGCCTTGCTGATTGACTGAACTCTTGACACCTAACAAATTAGGTGTGATGGGTAGGACTTTCCCCTGACCACAGTGTGCTGAATTCAGATGAGAAACTCCTGAATTAGGCCCAAATTAGTGCATTTTAAAAGTCATTTATTGAATTGGCATATTGGTTTAAAAGTGATCGATAGAGGTAATTATATAAATAATAATTGGCCAGTCCAATAATCGGTCGACTCCTAGACTAAGCCAAACCAAATATGGCTCTTTACCTTTTGACTCTGTTATAGAGCTGGTGGGTTTTTTTTTAAGATGTGGTTTTTAAAGTTTTCTAATTTCAAGCTACATGCAGTAAGTCATAGCTATCTGATGTGTGCAAAGATGAAATTATAAAGTTGTAAATCTTTGTTCTGGCACAACGGTTATTTTAGTCATGAAAAAAGTGATTTTAACCGTAGAGGAATAATAATAATTTTGGACGAGTGTACTGTCCAGTTACTTTTAAATCTGCTTACCAAATTTTGTTTGGGGTAACTTTAGTGCTTGATCATGAGACGAGGTGGTTAAAATTCTTTCCTTTCTTATTTTTGTTGTCTTCATTTGTTAATGCAAATTTTGTATTATATTGCTCAGTTTCTTTAAAAAATGGAAACTTTTCTTGATTCACAATTTCTTTAGCATCCACATTGCAGTGACTTTATCAGAGTTTTAGGTTAAGAAATCAACAGTTTTATGATCTTGATTGATAAATGGAAATATTAATGAAATTGTGTTTTTGTCAGCTTCAAATTTATTCAATTTTAGATCACTTGGTACCTTATTGGATTCCCAAACAGTGAATCTTTTTACTAAAAATGACAAACGTCAGTTTTTGTTACTCAATTACCAGTTTATTTCATGTGTTAACGTTTAGTTCTTTTTGCACACTCTTCAATGGCAGTCAAGTTAAAACCCCAAAAACCAGTAAAAATCTTTTCTTTTACACAAATGAGTGGAACCATGAAGGCAATTGAGGGAAGGTGTTTTTAAATGACAAATATCTGGGTGCCGATGCACTGCAGAAGTATGACTGAAAGTAGATGTGTTGTACAGCGTAGCCAAGTATTATCAGCTTAGTCCATTTAGTAATAGCAATACTATGACATAGCACAGAAAACAACTTTAATGTAGGCTATGACTAGCTGCATCCTCAAACCTGGACTTGTCTGCTACTCCATGCATCAAGCTGAGGTGGGATTTCTGTCACCTTACATTGTTCTGAAATGAAACCGTCACATAAAAATACAAAAATGAGAATTGCATCTTTAGACTGTCATATTTTGAGATAAATCTGTGGATACACTTCTGCAAAATGAAAAGAAATTTTGAATTACCCAGGTATAAATACATACATTTATTTTGAGTTCTCGACCCCTTCCCTGGGGACAGTGATTCATCTGCGAAGTTTTGAGATTCTCAGAACCTGATGTTTGCAGACTTCTTGTGCATCAAAGAGGCAAAAATGACATTGGAATTGTGGATTTGAGGGTGCAATTTTTTAAATGGCTTTGTTAAATTCTGCAGTTTGTGCTTGTGGGATGTGCTGTTTAAATAAACCCAATTTAAGTACATGTTTAGAGGTCATGTTTGTTTGTTCGCATTTTGAGATGTAAACGTGTATCACCCTAGTAGAAACTGTGTGTATATAGCAAAGAATTTCCTTTTGTCCCCTCTCTAAAAGTACTGACTTGTCTCTTTTTTTATTAAATTCACTTCTATGATTATACAAAAAAAAAGTGCATAGACTCTTCTGCTCTAGCATATTTACTTTTCGTTTTTTGAGTTAATTAGATAATCCATCTGTACTGTAACCATTAGATGCTGTTTAATGGGAGATCTGGTGCCTCTGAAATATTACTTTATCTTAATAAAATACTCTGTTCAACCATGTTGTAGATCTGTGTTCTTTCTGTTAAGTTAAATAATATTTTCTTAATGTTTTGGACGTATTTATGCATGGTGGCACGTTTGAATAGGATGGCACAATGTTTATTATTGACTACTTTGTTAAACTGATTTTTACAGTCTACATTAAGTTTGTATTGTGATTTTGTAAGTCCTCCCAAATTACAATAAATGATTATATGTGATATTGTAAAGTGTAATTTAAATTTTACATAATTTGCTAGACTTATGTACAAGAGAACTACTTGTACAAATTTTCTTTCTGATACCAGAAGAGACTGATGCCATGATTTTAGTTACAATAAGGTGTTCTTGTAATTGTTAATAACTGTTCAACTTTGTTACTATACAGTTATATTAATTATATATTAATTTAAGGACTCAGGAACATGGAAGGAAAATATCTTGTGCTATTATTAAAACTTTCAAAGCTATTATATTCAGAAAAACACAGTTGTCAAGCACGTTTTTATCACTTTATTAGAATCAGCACATGATGGGCAAACTGACATGCTGTTAGAAACTAAACAAACCACACAAAATACCTGACTCTGTTCCCCCAAATATTTTAGACCCGGAGATTTTTCACTGTACCGCACTGGATTAGCAAGACTGAAGAAATGCACTGATGGACCCTGAATGAAGTTCTTTGACCATCATATTTCTTGCTTTTAGGTACTTATGTACAATAGGTACTAACAACTGAATGAGCCCAACTGTCATTTTTCAATTTCTTTTACCATTTACTAAATGTATACATCAAATCCAACACAAAATTACGTATTCAATAGAACATTGTTTTCCATTTCATGTTGGCAAATTGTGAAATATTTTAACATTTTTAAATTGAACTTCAAAAAGTAAAAGTAAACATTAAATTTTTTCCCATGCTAATGACTTGGAACAAGCAACTAGTGTTTACACAGTTCTTTTTTGAAATGTCAACTGAAATATCTTTTTAAATTTAATTTCCTCACACTGGCCAGTAGAATGTTTTGCTGTGTTTATGTGGTGTGTGTAAAAATGTCTCTACTGGAAAAAAACAGCTTAAGGACCCCAGACAATAAATTAATATTGCTCACAAATATAACATTCTTACCTGTAATACTCCAGTCTGTACAAGATGTCAATAAGAATCACGGGACTGACATTCTAAATTGATAAACGTTACATTCCTGAATTGGAAAATTATCATAAAGGTATACATTTACATAATCTGTACATTTAGCCCACTGTGGATACATTACTGGTTTGCATAGTTCACTGATCTCAGCGCATGTAACCCAGATAAGGAGTGTTGAGTCGTTTTAAGAAGGGAGAAAGAGTGCTTAATAATAATAAAAATAATACTTAAGAATTTCTGGCTTAAATGTCTGGCTTAAAAATGACATACAACCTGATATAAAAAGCCTTATCTGTACCATCCCTCTCACTTTATAGCGTAAAGACATTCAAGACCTGAAACACTTACTTATGCCCCTGAAGGGACAGTTTGTTAATCAAGCTACAAGTGCAGCAAAAGAAAAAAAGAGAAAGAGTAAAGGGACAAGAGTTGCATAGGAAGAATGAAATGAGCACATCTGCAGATAGAGAGGTGAGAGAAGAGGCCCTACACATGCTGCTGTGGTTTGGTTGAAAGGCATCGGTCAGGAGTAAGGACTACTGGACAGAGGCGAAGGCGTGGTGCTCACACAATGTGATGGCTCTCTCACAGAATATCTCATGTCTTTATATACAGAGAGGTCAAGTCAGTAGTAGAAGTACACTGTAAGAGAATAAATAAGAGGACATATAAAGAACCCAAAGGATCAGAGAGAGTTAAATTTGTGTGCAAGTTGAGATGCACTGGTCTGATACTTATAATGCAATCGGTCTGATAATAGCTGGATCACTTATCAGTAGCAATGGGCCAATCTAGTCCATTAAATTATTTGTTTACTTTGCAAGTGATTACATTAATGAAGTTTGCATTAGTTGATTAATTGCGATTTCATGTTAATGTTAATTTTTATCTAGACTGAAAAAGTTGGATCGGTGCATCCCCACCTTGCAATATACTGAAAATGAGAATTTTATGAAAAAAATACAAGCTGCTTTCTGACAATTTCTTAAATGGACTTAATCAGACTGTGATGTATTCCATGTTCTGCATTTCCTTCGCTCCTTTCCAGTTCTTGAGATTTACAGAATGACTATTCTTGTTTTTTCAGGTACCATCACAGCTGATAAAATCCATGGATGTTTTGTTTGTGCTCAGTCAGGCATACAAAAGTAGATTGTGTATAGCTGAATTAAGCAGCCTTGTGTACGTGTTGCAATACTGAACTTGAACATAATTTATTGCTTGCAATCATCCATGAACTGAAACTCAACAGAAAGATGGTCTTGCAGACCAACAAAACCATCATCACCTCAGAAATTTCTCTTCATTGACACATGACCTGCATTCAGAAAGCTCTATTATGCAGACCAGATTTAAGGGACAAGCCCATCCAAACTCACCCTTAACTGTCAGCCCAGTCTTTATCCCAAAAATAACTGATAAATCATAAGACAATTCTATCTCTACCTAATACAACAACAGTATATTACATGCTTAATTTGTGAAATCTATTTGATGACAGATGTGACACATTTTACTTCAAATGCCTTAAGGCACCAAGTTGATTTAGTTCTCTCACAAGTTTGAATCTAATGTTGACTACGTTGATTACCTTTTTCACTTTACTCATACAGTATGTATTTGTACAGTGGAATGATTTACTGCATTCAGAGTAATGTATGAGTTTACTTACTGAAAACAATGCCCATCAGGATGACCCCAATAACCCCCATCATGATCATCATCTATGAAAATAAATTGAAATAACGTCATTTATGCACCACCCTTTAATTGTTCTTCATATAAACACAAGACAAGTCAAGTCATGCCAGTGGAATGTGCCAGTTAAAAGCAAGACCACTAAACTGAGACTTAAGACCAATCTTAATCTGTAGAGGCTCCGTTTTCAAGGTGCTTGGTCTTTGCTTGATTGGATTTATGGTGCAACAAATGGATTTCTGTTTAACAACCAGTGCTTTGCATCTTATAAGATCAATCCTGCAAAACTATAGCTGGACCAACAGTAAGCAACAACCTATAATCTAAATACAATTTAAACCTAAAATAAATACTGTTTGAGAAATATCTGACTATCAGAGTGCACCAGTGCATGGCTTTATTTATATATGAGGTCCTAAACTAAAAGGATTTTTTTTTTAGATTGAAATCACAAAATCAAAAAACACTGCTTGTCTAACTGTGGCGTGTTGTAATCATGCTGAATTCAACTTCATTATACTCGTAATCCAATTATTTTAGTAGCTGTAGCTACATCTTGACTAAACTGCAAAAATACTAAATATGTTATACAAAAAAAATTAAAGCAAAGAACATAAATTACTATTTGGCATAGCAAAATTCTCTGCATCTTTAACATCAGTAAAGTAAAAGCAAATAAGAGTTGTCTAAAAATTAGAAGCAAAAAAGAAATAAAAATGAATAAAAATGTGTGTAAAAAGAGACAGGGAGAGAGCATACAAAAAATAGGAAAGGGGAGGGATTATAAGTGACAGTTACATCACAAATCACATCTGGGTTTTAATCCAAGCACGCCATAATCCAGATTGGACTAGATGCATCCTCCCCCACCTCTACACAGCGTCACAATTGGATGTGAGTTTGCTTAGCCATCTGGGCAAAAAAGGACAGTGGGGGTGGGAAGGAAGTACAGAATGAGGAAAGAAGGAAGGGGCTATAAATTTACACTGAGGAGTGGATTGGCAGTGAGCTGGATGGAGGGATAAAAATGTAATATATAAAGTGAAGGTGACGGAGCCAAGCCGAGCCAGATCGATGATCACTGACTCATACAAGATGGCCGCGGTGTGTTTAACAGTAACAGAGACTTCAAATCACAGCAAGTTGCATCAGAAATGTACCTCCAGTAACCTAGTTATTAATAGGCTAAGCTGTGTTTCATTTTCCAAAGGAGAATTTTCCAGCTTCAGCACCAAGTCAGCAGTACCCTACAAACCTGAGCAAATACCACCTTAATGTTATTGACAAAGCACAATGGCAGTGGAAATGGACTCCAAACCTCTGCTAGTCTTTTTAAAGAAATGGTATTATATCATGAAACATTAAACCACTTTCATATTGACCTTCTATGTGAATATACAAGGTAAATGTGCTGGATTATATTTCTGCATTTTTTTCAGATCTTAAGAAGTCACAACAAAACTTAGAACAGTTAAAACACATTCTACAAGGGCACGCTTTACAGTTCTCCGACCAGTACTTGTTCTTCAGCTTAGTATTTCTTTCCATCTCTTAAAAGGTCAGAGCATAACTTAAACCCACCTTGCAGTTCTTCCACCAGTACTTGTTCTTCAGTTTAGCAGCACTGCTCTCAAACTGCGAGGCTCCAGCCTGCAGAGCGTCAGCCCTGTCGTCCAACTCTGACAGCTTTTGGTCTCTCTCCAGTACTTTATCCACGTTCACACGCATGATATCCACCACCTGTGAGGATTCATGTAAGGTGGTAGAATCATCTATGTAAGATTCCACCAAATTCTAATATTGATAAACTTTTTAAACCTGTCTGGCTCCGTGGATCCACTGTAAGAAGGCTTTGCTAATTTACTTTATGCTGGTTGCAAATTTCATAATCTGTATAACCTCTAAAATATATTATATTATTGATGAAAGTCTGATCATAAAGGGTTTGAGATTGATGTTATGCATAAAGGTGAAGTTGGCTACTACTTACTGTAGGTAAAAACAGTTAAAACCTCACACAAAGGTTAAAAGGTTAATCTTTTTTTGTTGAGTCCAGTGTCTTTTGCAAATCGCTGTTTACTTACATATGCTTCTCAAGCCATACATCTGTCACGCACAAACCAGTTGTTCTGGCTACTAACTTTAGCTTCTAGTATCACAACTGTGATCATCATGTCTTGGAATTCATTGTAAACATCTGATCTTTGTTGTGTGATGGCACGTAGCAAACACTCCATTTCCTAATTACAGGCACAGTCTCCCTGGAGCAACTTGTAGTTAAAGGTCTTGCTCAGGGGCCCAATAAAAGTTGTTTATGTTCTCTTGGGATGGCTAGGATTGGTTTAATTCTTGATTTCTTTAACATCTGTGCTTGCCTCGTCCACTTGGGCCTGTGTCTGCTGGAGACGACGGTTGCTGGTGAGGTTTGGGGCAGGGGCAGGTGGACCCCCTTCACCCTCTGGGGCTCCTGGACTAACAGCAGCATCTGGTGCAGGTGCAGACCTATAGAAAGCAATACAGGATTTTTTTTTTATCCGTGATGGATTAAAATTCAACTCGAGTGCCAGTCCTCAAACTAAAGACAGACTATCAAATACATTTTAAAAATCAGAACCAAAGGCATTCTGACATTCAATTTCTAAAAAACAAACAAAAAAAGCTGTATAAGCTGTAGGCCTCACTGTCATTGTCAACCAAAATTCTAGAGACCCATGCTGCTGCTGAATAAGGGTTCAAAATGGAAAAATAACGAATTATATTATACATAGATTATATAAACTTTATTAAGCTTAAGTTATACGCCTCACTTTAATCGTATATTTGGATTAGGATCTGTCACGCGCGCGCATACGCACTTACTGCAATTTACGCAGTAAATTAAAAAGGACAAAAAGACAAATTATAAATTTCGGTGACTGTTCTTAATAGCATTCGATTCTTTGTGACTATTTATGCAACTGCTCACAGGAAAGGAGAAAGAAAAACCTGTGTAAATGGTCATTTCAATGACAAATATGAGTGACGGGCGTTTTAACGTCCGAGAGTAACTGTCGCGCGTACACCGATAGTCAGACCCCTATGTTAGTATTTTAATTGACGACGGAGTAATAAAGAAATACTTACATTTTTTGACAACAGAAAGCTTGAGTCGGGATGCTAAACGAGAGAGATAGATATATATATATACAGAGAGAGAGAGAGAGAGAGAGAGAGAGAGAGAGAGAGAGAGTGAAGTGAATAAAACAAATTTGCAAGGTTATGAAAAACTAATAAAACGCTGTCATAAAGGCTATATATGTTTAATATATACATAAAATAATGAAGCAATGCTGCATTACCGGAGGAGCTCGAGACCGCGCCGCTGGTCAGATGTGATGAAGCAGCGTGTCACGGGTACCCGCACGGACATCGCCCTTCTGCCTACTGCTGCTCTTTGCGGGTTACGGAACTGAACGACTCAAGTAGCTTCGTCAACCCGACAGATTTCTTTATTTGAAGCAGAAGAAAGAGCACAGGCGTGTGCTAATGGCGGAACGATAGAGCAAGGGATCTCTCCCTTTCTCTCTCGCTTACTCACTGTCCCGCTCTCTCTCCTTCCACTATTAATGCAGTTCTCAGAGACAACACTGCGCAGAGAATTTTCCAGTAACTTTGTTGGCGCGTCACGATGGACGGTCATGTAAATGTGACCAGTGGTGCATAATAATAATAATATATAATAGCATATGTATATATAATAATAATAATAATAATAATAATAATAAGCAATCATCATCATCATCATCATCATCATCATCATCATCATCAGAGAGTCGGAGAGATTCCAAGTTACTTTAATTGTCATTTTAATTCCCAAAATGTGTTTCTGTCTTTACACACATTTGTACACACACTTATGGAACTTATCAGACTTATCATCTAAAAATTCTAAGCCCAAAAAGAAGTTACGTGTGATATTCTATTGTATTTCCAAATGAAAATATTAATGAATAGTGTAATTTCGGTTACTACAGTATAATTTAGTAATTTATCATTTATCAATTGAGTTATCTTAAATTTCCTTATTATAGGGACAGTCCCCCTACAGCAACTTGGGGTTTAGGGTCTTGGTCAGGATCCCAGTGGTGAGACAGGATCAGTTTGTAGATGACTATACTAGCTTGTATACTGGTGGTGACATACTACACCTGACATATCCTACAAAACCGCAACAATTACTTTGTGTTCTTGCCTATAAAGCGTACTTGTCTTATACTAATCATGGGTTGTTTGGTGCAGATTTTTTTTATTTTACTGTCATTTTGGCAAGCTCAGGTTGCTGTGGTGTCAACACAGCTGAAAAAACTAACTCAGCAAACTCCCCCAGACAGTCCAGTCGATGTAGTAACAGCCGTGCCGACTGCAGAGCTCTGCCTGCCAATCAGTGACAGCAAAATTAGGCCCAGGTTCCAACCATTCAAAGAGCTGAGCACTAATGCTTCAACTTTGCTTCAATCAACAAAGTCTTTGAGTCGGAAACTTAAAAAAAAAACATTAGCTGGATCCCTGCCGTCGCTTAACTGGAACAGTACCAGAACCAAATGGAAATGATTCAGGTAGTCTGCCAAAAAAGAAAAGAAATCTGACACAATCTAAATGATTTCCTAAATAGTAG
This sequence comes from Distichodus sexfasciatus, assembly GCA_032718565.1. NCBI lineage: Eukaryota > Metazoa > Chordata > Actinopteri > Characiformes > Distichodontidae > Distichodus > Distichodus sexfasciatus. The sequence continues at coordinate 2,228,044 of JAVGVS010000023.1, read as the reverse complement.
GGCAAAAGATGACACATCAAGGGTATGGAGATTAATTGTTGGTTTGCAAAACTTCTAAAACATGACATTGCAAATTACTAATGTATTCTAAAGAACACATTAAGTAAATATAATAATCTTACAGGCATTCAATCAGGGAAATGGGAATTAATGAGCAGTATTCTCAGCCACTCAGTAAGCTGAATTGTACTCAGTACTTGAATTTATCTGAAAGACAAACTTTTGAAGGTTCTCTTTAATCAGTATTTCAAAGAACACTATTCAGAAGATTTGTTTTATTTTCTTAGTACATATTGTGTAATAAAAGAAATATGAGTAAACTACTTATGCTGTCAATCAAGTTTAAAGTGTGTGCTACATTTTAAACTATGGCTTTTAAAATGATGGCTGTATATTTTTTTCTCACCAAAACACTTGTGGCCCATGTGTGAGATTCTTTAAATGAAATTAGTTTAGTGTCATTTTAAATGTTTGCTCCACGCACACGTTTGTTCCCACCACCTTAGATCACCTCAGAGGCACTGGGTTCTGTAAATGTATCCGTAATCAAACAATAAATTTTTTTAATTGCTTTGGAATCTGATTAAATAACTTTGGACATATACATAATAAATACTCCTAATGTTCTGAAACAAAGCAGACATTGACGCAGGTTCAGTCTTTATTTGATATGTATTATAACACATACATATTCACATTTCTATATATTTAATGTGTCATAATGTGTATATTCACTTTTCTATTTACATTAATGTACACAAGATATACTGATGTGATATGACATATAGATGATAATGATTTAAATATACTGTTTTTTTGTGGTGTATGGTCAAATATGATGACATACCTGTTTATTGATACCAATAAGACAAGTTTTGAAGATAAATATTGAATGATAGGAAACGATCCATTTTTGTGTTCTGAAAGCATATAAGTTAAATGAGCATGAATAGGGCGATATCTTCAATATTTTTAAGGCTCTTACTTTATTACGTTAAGGCTGTAACGTAATACGTTAAGATTGTACAGTAGCTGCTTGCATGCTTTGCTGCTGTACTTAAATATTATTTGAAGTACTGTTGTACTTGGACTAAGTATTATCAATTTTAGCAAGTTTCAAGTATAATGAAATAATGTACTTTTTTACTCTAGTACATTTGTACTGAGACTGAGAATTTGAGAGCCACAATGTTTAATTAATACCATGTAATACTAATATCAGCAAATTACTTTCAATACTCATGAGGTATTTTAGATGCATTTGCTCAAGTTGTATTCTAATGGGTAACTTTTCACTTTTACTGGAGTCATTTTCTTTGTATTTTTAGCATGGCTTTTAGTATTGTTTTCAGATACTCTATAGATTCAGTAAGTCTTCTAAGAAAACAAAACAACTTCTGCCCATACAGTATATTCTAGTTATAGTACTTAAAAAATACAAAAAACTAAAAACAAAAAAATATGAACTATGAAGAAAACATTTACAGATGTCACTTAATCACCACCATGAGATCAGCATATTTAACTATAGTGGACACCTAAATGTGAGCTCTGGAAATATGAAATATGGGCTCTGGAATGATGCTGGTCCCATTTTCTGGAAACTACAATACCTATTGTAGTAATGTGTTCCACTAGAGGGCACTTGTGACATTTGTGAAGTCAAAAAAGGTTTCTGGTCCTTTACAAGTGTGTGACAGCCTTTTTACAGATCTTTAGCATTGACCCTAAAATGTTATCTTCATAATTCCAGATTTAAAGGAAGGGCAGAAAGGTTGAAAGACTGTTAGGACTTTTTCCAGGGCATAAGAGGAACAGAACGGTTGTCCTGAGTATCACAGTTTCCTTCGTTACTCCCACAGTCTGACAAAACTGTTGCCCTCTTCCTCTCCTTCTCTTCCCCGTCGTCTACACTCACAGACAGGAGAAGGGGAGATTTTCTGTAAAGAAAAATTATGGAAATGTTGTCAATGTCAATGAAGACAAATATGTCTTGATACAATTTTTGCTGCTTGATACAAAAGGGAAACTTACTCAGTTCTCATTTTCTAATCTGCAAGAGAAGTCTATCTGAGCATTGTTCAAAATTCTTATTTTTAGTTCCCCTTTAGAAGCACCCCCCTATAAATTCACTCCAATCACAATAACGATCATTTTTTTATATCATGGAAAAATACTGTCATTCCCCGCATATCTTATAGCCTTATCCTGAAGTTACACATTATTTTCATATGTAATGTAAAATTCATTCTGTGTGAGTGTGTTTCTGTTTGTGGTGTGTGTACCTGTCTCCACTCTGTGTGATCAGCCTCCTACAAGTCTCCATCTGTACATCAAGGCCCCTTTTCATACTGCACATCTCCATATACTCATGCAGATGCCTGTTCATGTCCGACTTGGCTGTGGCCAGCTCCAGCTGGAGACAGACAAATGCAAGAATAGACATCCACTCTCATCCATTCCTCCACTTAAAACATTACTGCTAAATGCCATAAATGCAAATGTCAATACGGAGGGTCAAAGATGGAGAGCTTCCTTTATCTCTCCATCCCCTTCCTTAACCTGTGTAACCCCTGCACTCCACACCCAGTTTGAAAAAGAAAATATTTCTTTAAGATAAAATTGTCTGTGTTACTTCCAAACAGATTCACAAAGAAATTCTTTATGTTCACACATACCACACTGATGAGACACATGCTGAATGCTCTTACCTCTATCTGATCAATAGTCTCTTGATATTCCTTCTCACGAGACTTGAACAATGACTCAGTGTCCTTTATCACCTTCTCTATGGACTCCTCCTGCTATATAGGTGTGCGTGTAGAAAAACATGAAAAATAGAGCAATGATTTATTCTAAATTCAGTTCCCCTTAACAAACCAAATGTAAAATTCCAGTTGTATCAAACAGTTTAAGGCCTAGTTATATAGAAGCTAGAGTATGATGCAGTAGAAGAAAAGTACCATTTATATATTTCAGTGCAAAAATGTGAAGAACCTGACCATTGATTTCTTGCTTTGGCCTTGTATTGAAGAACATTATGTTGTAAAGAGATCCCCATCTATTTTTTTTAATTGAATGGCAGAATCTCAAGTTACTTGTCCTATTATTTTACAAAAATATATCATGAACATTACATAAGAGCTGGTTTGGTTGACCTAAACAGCTATAAAGTCTGTAACATCATCTTTATTTATTCTGGTGCAGCAGAATGGAACAAAATATCTATTTACATGACAAGATAGAAAAAAACAGATTAACAAATAGTCGTTTTTAAAAGAAATTGCAAGGCAATTTTAACTGCAAAACCGTTCTATAATATATTCTTGCAAAAACTCAGTGTTTAGGAGGAAGTGCTGGTGTCCAAGTTTCCCTCAAAACACATACAGTATCTCTAAAAGGCAAGTTCTTCTTTTTGTTCTTTTTAATCCATATTAATTTTATCTACAGTTGTCTAATGACTGAAACCAATCAAATAAAATCAAAACCACATTTGACTCCTTGTTAAGGCAACATTTTAACATTTTTTGTCTATGTATCTTTCAACTTAGAAATTATGGATCAATTTCCTAGTGTAAGATCAAGCCTAGTCCTAGACTAACTTTTTCTTTCAGTGTTAAATCTCCACTGGTACAGCAATTTAGTCCAAGACTAGACTTAATCCATGTTCAAGGAACCAGCTCAATACCTCCTTGTCTAGTAATCACTGTACGTGTAACTTCATACCTAAACCATGTGTCCTAGACGCTGAGATGACTAAGAACAAACAGCCAATGCAGCATAAGGTATTAATGAGAAATAAATACCTCTCCCTGAGGTTCTACTCCCAAGGTGTATCCTGGGAAATCCTCCCAGAGCAGCAGAGTCTCCTCAGTCTCTTCCCATGCCAGGCTATCGCAGTCATCCTCAAACTCACACTCACGCCTGCAACACACACAGACACGTGCACAAGCATTATGCAGGCGGTTAACCAACTTAATCTGTCTGAAAAGGTCAAGGTGGTTAAGACAGTGAATCACAATTAGTACAGAATTCTTCCGTGAAGCCAATAAGGCACAATTCTTATGTGCAAATGCACTTCTGCCAATATAATTGAATTGATGGATGAACTATTCAGAAAATCTCACAATTCAATTAGATCCGATTCTTGGGCTCCCAATTCATTATTCAAAATCAATTCAAGATTCATAAATGATTCACAGTTTAGTACATCGATGAGTTTGTTTCCACATTGCTGTTACTTTTCCCATTTGAGTGTGGCAAATCAACAAAAGAATCACATTGAATCAGCTGTAGTTTACTAAATGTAATGCATATATATGCATACATATACTGACTGCATTTCCTCCACGCTCATGCGAAGGAGGTCTATCTGGGCAGGTCTATAGGACTGGCGAGATGAACTTGTTTCGGGGAAAAAGAAACTAGTACCATTACGTTAGATGAAAAATATGAAGAATTTTTTGCAATACATGAACCAATTTTTAATCAACAGCAAAAGAATGACGATTCGATTAAATTTTTTCCATACCCCTAGTAACCAGTACAATGTAACCTCTTAAAAATTGAAAGTCTTCATCCCAGAAAACCTGCAAACTTACAACTGGTTCAGCATCTTCTGCATTTCCTCATTGACCTGATTGGCGGATGAGCCACCGAGCTCTGCCTCTTTACTCCCTCCGTCCTCGCTCTCGGAGATGCTGCTGGGTTCCTCGCCATCGACGCTCTTCGTGGACTGAGTGGCCTGTTTACGGGGACGCCGGGTTAATGTTGATGGAGGAGTGACCACCTGCTAAAAGATTATTTTGCGTTGGTTGTGGTTAGGCTGAAAAGCTAGAACATACACACATTCGTCTTTAGCTACCAAGTCGCTAATCTAATTAAGGACCAAAACAAGTTGATACTTAAGCAGCTTGTTGCTTATCAACAAACACAATTAGACTGCACTCAGGCAAGTTGAGGTGAAGCCACACTGTGGCAGTTATGTCTGGTGTCTAATTCAAAGTCTTTTCCTCTCCTATATCCATTTGTAAAAAAAAATTGTGCCATCCCCTTAACACTACCACAAGCCATTTATACCATATTGGCATTATTTGTCATTGACATTATGCACGTTACCGAAATTACCCCAGGCATCAGCACAACATTATTTCAGAGCAGAGTTGCACAAATCCAACTTTTTCAATCCCAATACAGATAACTAGGCTTTGAGTATTGTTACTTAGTACTGATCCAGTAACAGTTTCATTAATAAGATGTTCGACTGCATGTATTCACACACACTGAATTATTTCTTATAAAATAACGAATTAACAAATTAAAAACACAGATTAACAATTGAAACAAATATTTGTGGATAAAAGCAAGGTAACTGTGGTTTGTTCTAACTGTAAAACTTTTATGTATTCTGTTACTGTCTTGAATCAATTGAACTTGCTTGTAACTGATGTGAAGATATTGCATGGATAGTTCTCCTCCTACAGTATAGAGCAACATCATTTTGACCAAGATGGCCCTCATACTGTAGATGTGTGAAGGATCAAACTTTGCTCTTAAAACATTTTTGTCAAAGGTTTTTCATTGCATAGGGCTCATCATTTAACCTTTTAACATTTAACCTTTTATCTCTTTCCTTTATGGAAAATGTCTCCAACATGTCTTCCTTTTTTCTTCTAAGGGAGTTTTTGCATGCCATCTTAGGACATTTTAAACAATTAAAAAGCATAATGTGTGTGTAAAATGTGTGTAAAGGACATAGACATAGCTTCTGTTTTGGTTACTTAAGTGTTTTTTTATTATACTTTTCTCTCTCAGAAATTGTCTTAATTAAATATTTGACTTCATAGTACTCTTTGAAAGATTGTCCTTTTAAAGGTGCCAGTGGAAGTTAAAGGAACTACTGGTCATCTACTTTAGGTTTAACTTAAAGTGCAGTAAACACACCTGGAAAAACTTAATCATGTCTTCGCAGTTCCTCTGCTGAGCCACATCACAAAGGCGTGCGGTGATGTCGATTCGTCTGCAGATGTCCATGTCCACCTTCATTGCTTTCTCTTGGATCTTACTATCCAGCTCTGAAAGGTCCTGCAGTAGAAGAGAGGTCTAGGTAAAATATACAGCAGTGATAATTATGCTTGGACTCATATTTGCATCCCCCAGTGATCCACAATCCAAATTTGCCAACAATTAATAACTCACATTGCTCATAAGACCTTTGAACAGAACCAGCTCGGCTTTTAGTTGCTTTACTCTGAGAGCAAGTTCGTCCTGACACACTTCACTCTCCTGGAGCTCCTAAACATACACAGACAGACATTTGTGAACACGCCATTAAGAAAGCTAAAGGTTAAAAGGAAGCACTTATGGACAGATAGTGGCCAAAAACACTGACCACTGATTATAATGATTCATATATGTTAACAATGACAACCATTGTCACATTTTACCTCTTCAAGCTCTGCAATCTTCTCCTGCAGGTCCAGTCTTACTGTATACTCTTCCTCCCATCTATTACAAATATAAATATAAAAATATATACATTTTACTATCTGTGGTACTGGTATAACAACAAACTAATAAAGAATCTTGAATCTTCCGCACGGTGAGACATGCGTCTTATTCATGAAACACTCGTACTAGTAGCAGATCAGTACTTAGCATCATCCCATACCTAAAGCCCGGGAGTCTGTATTGGAATTGTAACCAAAAAACACATTTTGAGATTAAGAACCTGTTCTTTAGGCCTTGATGCTAAAATTGATAAACACCCAATATATTTGTTAAAGAATCTTTATTCTTTATTTTTAGTAGATGTTGAAGGTCTTAATGTATTTTGAAGGGGAAAGACCCAAGACAAGATGGAGATGCCAACCTCAGCTTCAGATGTCACAGGATCTCAGCTACAGCAGGTAATTTAACTCCACGGTTTGCTACTAGTCCTGTGAATCTTCTGATTTCATGCCACATCATTTCCTCTCCTATGTAATGCCCAGACATTATAACACTGCAACTATAGACCAGTTTGAGATTTATAGAAAAAAGACTTAATTTTGGCACGGCAGAGGAGTATCTTAAGTGTTTTGGCTTCCCACTTCATAAACTGCAAAACATAAAAAAAATTATGACGAATGCCTATCCATAAGAACACATGACTGTGTGTATTCATTGTAAGATAAAGGAAGACAACTATCTGAGAAAGTCAGTGTAGTGAAAGGCGTGAGAGAGAAAGAGGAGAGAGAATGAAAGCGTAAAAGAGAAAAAGGTAAAAGTTAGTAAGTATCCTCTTGTGGGATTACAGGCACTAGCAGCACTCATTGTAGTGCTGCATTGCAGATGCTGAGGCATGAGGTGGGGGAGGCGGAAGTGAAACAGAGTGTGTGTTTGCCCATGTAATGGTGGCATTCCTGCTTTTCTTGTCCAACGTGATGTCACTGTTTTCATCCTTATTAAGCAGAGCAGATCATATAGTTTAAATCTGATGCATGTTAGTAAAGTCTTCAGCAGTCCACAAGCCAAGAAACAATTCAACAGCATATGTCATGAAATATTACATAATAATGATGTGAAAATGAGAAAGATTTCCCTTTAATATAAACAGTATTGCCAATTTAATAAAAAAAATCTTTAACAGATATTTTACAAGCACACAAAATATTCAACTTCAACATATACACACCAAACCTTACAACATCCAAAATTCACTCCAAAAATCAACCTAGTTTTAGATCTTCCTGCTTCTTGACTTTATGGAGTAAGGGTTTTGAAAACTAAAAAGGTGCTACTCCAGACAAGTTTAAATCAGCTAAAATAACTGCAACATCTACATAACAAATTATATCTAAACATATTTACACACCTGAATGTACAGGTGTGATTCAGTCTGATTCCCTCTAGTGGATCTTATGTAATGTTGGAACATTAATATGCCTGAGAGGTATCACTGTAAAGTGGGAAACTCTCAAATTTATGCTTAACGACAAATTTGAAGGCTTTATGTCATCTTTAGAGACATTTGCAATGTTGAAATGTCCACCATGCAACAGATCCTGCATAATAAAATGAGTCAAACTGATATTTGTATAGTTAAGATCCTTTATATATGACATACTGTATGACTGACCTTCGCTTGTATTCGTCCCTTTCCCGCTTAACCTTGGCCAGCACATTGTACAAGGCTCGAACCTCTGGAGTGATGGTGTCAATTTGGACCCCGACCCCATCTGTGTGCATCCACGACATGCCGGGGCCCAATCCTCTTGGCTCCCAGCCTGTGCTGAATCTGCGACCGTGGTTGTTGGTCCAAGCATTTCCAGGAAGAAACCTGGGTGGCGGGTTGGGGGCTGTCCCAGTCCCGGTGCTGACATATTTTTCATTGATATTGGTGATGGTTTTAGGGCTGAGGTCAACTGGAGAAGAAGGGCTGATGGAAAAACTTGGAATTGAGAGGTTGGAATTAGAGTCTGTCAGGCTTGTGGGCTTCAAATTCATAAGCGTACTCTTGCTGTTGGGGTCAAGTGAAAGGATTGAGTTGGTGGTGGTGCTGGGGGACAAGAGGCCACTGGAAAAGTAGGTGCAGTTGTTTGCGTTCTGGATTGTTAACAAGTCTGGCCGGAACGAAATTGGCCCAATAAACCCAGTTTGCACCCCAATGTCTCTAGTCAGGGCCTTTTTACCTTCTCCACATCCTCCACTGTCATTGTTGGTCTCCAACGCCTGCTGCAGCTGCTTCTCCAGAGCTTTATTGCGACGTTCTAATTCGTGCACCTTGGCTAGAAAGCAGCGGAAGCGCAAATTGAGAGTTTTGAGCACGCTGATGTTGGAGCCCAAGTCGTTCCGCAGAGCCGCGGCGGCGGGTGGCGGCGCGCGCTGCGCAAAACTGTTCATGTGCAGATAGGGAACGCCGCTATGAGGCAAAGCACCGAAATCCAACCCGGACAAACTGTCTTGTCCGGTAACGCCATGCTCCCCCAAGAAAAAGCCGGGCTCGTGTGAGCCGTACACCAACGACTCGTTAAAAATCCCCACGCCCGACGCGTCAAAATGGGTTCCAAGACCGGGATGCTGCTGGAGCGCGTTCTCGCCCAACACGGGATTCATTCTCGAGTAGGAAAATCGGAAATGCTCGAAATCCGGCATGAACTCCGATTTCACCTTGCGGCTCCTTAATTCGTTAAGCCCGTAAACTTGTCCGCTCCAATGAGACAGAATCCAATTAATAGGAATTAACTCCTATGGCAACGCACAAACGGTACCGGACTATTCTGGAGTGTGATATCTTGCTGCAAATTTGTATACTAGTTTGTTCTTGAGTTTTAGCTAAACTGAGCTTGTTTGAATCCCTGACACAATATAACTCGAAAGTTAAACGGAGTGGACAAGGTGCCTGCTGCCGATAAACACGTGAGGCAACTGCGGTTTTGTGATGATACCGAAATGACTGGAGTAAGAGCGCATCTGAAGTGATGTATTGCTGCGTGTCATATGCGTTAGCAAGAATAGCATATAGCATGTTTAATAAAAACCCGAGCCGAGTTGGTTGAATCTGTTTTAAAGTTTAATGTCACTGTCTGTGATTCAACTAATAAAGCTCCTTTTCTCATTTTCAATTTCAAGTTTCAATTATATGCACGCATTTTGGTGCATTACGGTAATGATGTCAGCGAAGACGAAAACATCCAAGAATTTAGGCTCCGACTGGTCATTGAAATGCGAAGTAGTTTGTGAGTCATTATTTGCATAATAAGGTCAGCCAATTTGTTTTTCCAAACAAAGGGAAAACACTAGCAATTTGTTTGAGGAATTCCTGTATGCCAACTATAAAACACCCTGACAATGTGCATTGCACAATGGACATGATGCATGATGGACATAAGTCCCTAAATTTGCATCATTAGATTTTGACGGTTGCCATGGACAGTTTCTCAAAAGAAAGTAGTATTTCTGATTATCAAAATGTTGATGAACTAAGTGTTCAAAATGAAGCGTTTGGTTCTTATATAGGTTGGTTGAAGCATGCAAGATTTCTTTTTTGCTATACTGCAATACTCACACTCACCCTTTAAAGGTAACTGCAGATTGGGACTAATAATTGGTTCAGATGGTTAATTAAACAGTTTGAATAAAATTCTGACTGATGAAGTCAGAGTTTCATATCTATGGCTAAGACTAACAGAGGAACAAAAACACAAGAGGCGTTTCACTTTGTCACATACAATATTTGAACAGGGCATTACACAAATTATTGCACTTAATTTTGTTAATGTAAAAAGTTTCAAGTGATAAGGTGTACTGAGGTGTACGTGTGTGAAGTGACAGTTTAAAAGTGTTTTTATTTCTATTGTTTAGAGTACATGTAGACCAGGAGGTCGATAACACGATTGCTGTAGCCATACTCGTTGTCATACCTGTAGAGAAAGAACAAACACAACTAGAATAAAATGATATCAAAAGAAGAACTAAGATAAAGATTAAGATTTTGTGTATTGTATCTTAATTAAGCATAATAATCCACATCTCGGTTAGTCTTTTTTGGGAAGCAGCCATCCTGTAGATTCAATTTACTGACTTACCAGGACACCAGTTTGACAAAATGGTCAGACAATGCAATCCCTGCACTGGCATCAAAGTATGATGAGTGAGAATCACCATTGAAGTCTGTGGACACAAGCTTTATGAAGGGAAACACATATAGCTTCAGATTAGACCATTAAATCCAATAATAGAATACCAAATTTGCTTTAGGTAGATAACAACTCAAAGACTCCAGCACTTACAGGTTCATCTGTGTAACCCAAAATTCCTCTCAGTGGACCATCGGCAGCTGCTTTCACTACTCTCTTAATGCTTTCATAGGTAGCCTACATGACGAACAAAACATAAGGACACAAGGATAGTATGATTGGGAGCCATAATGTTCTTCATGAACTGTGACCTACAACCTACAGGGAATGTAGTAAATGACTTTATTGCAAGTGAAGCAAGTTTTGTAATGTTTACAGTAATAAACAGTAATAAACAGTAATGTTTATTAACAAGTATGCTCTGGAAATTGTGAAAGGACTTGAATAATCAGACTGGTCGTGATAGTCTAAATCAATGGGTTAATCTAGGCATTTTATGAAGTGTTGTAGAGAATGTTTCAAAACGTTTTAATATGTCATGACAGGATATACCCCCAAAATACTGTGAAATGATTTTTAGACTTTTGTGGCTGAAGCTCTTGAATGAAATAAGATGCAGGGACACTGATGTATTTAGTGAGTTTAGAACAAGTGATAGCACAAGTAATGCTCACAGGTTTTTCTAGCCGTGCTGTCAAATCCACAACTGACACATTAGGAGTTGGGACCCGGAACGCCATGCCAGTCAGTTTACTAAGAAGCAAAGGGATTAAACAAACAAATAAGCATACTAATGTAAAATTAAAGATGTATGGCATGTACAGATTGCATAGATTGTAGTGCATATACAGCACGTATAATATCTCTACATCCAGGTCCATGATTTTAATGTCTAGCTATATTTGTAAGATGATGTAAGCAGGCTTCAGCAGTAATGGAATATAGCATTACACTTGGTTAATTCTGCGACAGCTGCTGGCAAAAAGAAACATTTTTAGATCATAATTGTGTAAAAAAAAAATTGTATTATATTTTAGTTACATAACCTTTGTATCTCAAGATTAAAGTATGACAGTATTTTGAGTAACTAAAAGTAATTAGTAAGTAAATGAGTATAAATTCATTAGTAATCTGGTAAAGTTACTACTTAGCTGTTAAGAAACTTAATTAGTAGACTAATCCAATGAGGCATTATCATTATATTTAGTTTTTGATAATTCTACTAATTACACATATTTTGAGAGTCTTGGATTATGTTATAGATTACTTTTGTTTTGAGATATGTGGATTACAGTACTAAGTTAACCAGAACTGATACAAGATTACATCTTAAAAGTAACTTCCCAACCCTGGATGTATATTGGTAATATATATCCTAAGTCATATACCCATTGAGCTCTGGGATGACTTTTCCCACTGCCTTGGCGGCTCCAGTGGAAGCAGGAATGATGTTTTGGCTGGCACCCCGCCCATCTCTCCAAAGTTTACCTGATGGACCATCCACAGTCTTCTGAGTGGCCGTGATGGCATGCACTGTGCTCTGAAGGATGAGAAAATGGACAGGAAAAAATGTTTTATGAAAGACATAGGATTGGTCATTGAATAAATAAGTACTATATTAGAGCCTAGTAATTTCAATACGTACAACCATACAGTGAGGGTATATTGTACTTGTACATTATCAGTATAACAAATTGCACTCCCTGCTTCACTACTATTAAAATGAAAGTAAGGTACTTTTACTCCAGTTAATTACTAAGGAGAGCTGTCATTACCTGCTGCATTCCCAGTTCAAAATTTTGCAGTGAAAAAAAAAAAACAATTATAAGAATTTGAGAATTGATCATATTCATAGACAACTAATTGAAATGCAACTTTAAGAGTTTGAGTAAAATATTTTTATATAATAGCTGATCTGTGCTAATACCAGCAAATTGCTTTATTACTTCATTACTGTTATTATCAGTGTTATTACAGTGTATTACTGTAATATTAACTGTAGTTCTATTTAGTGGAAGGATTTCTTTCAGATACTCTGTACGGCACTACCAAAAGCTCTTAATCCTGTTTAACAGGAAAATCATCCAGTAAAACTACCAGTAAAATTAAGTTTAGCAATGACACAGATACTGCCCACCACTGTATTCAAGTACGACAAGTAAAACACTTGAAAATAATGGAGGAAATGTACCATCAATCCCTCAACAATGCCAAAATTATCATGGATGACCTTAGCCAGTGGGGCGAGGCAGTTTGTTGTGCAGGAAGCATTGCTGTGGGCCAGAAATTCAATATAGAGTTAATATAGTAAAAGATCCAAAAAGGTGTCTATGAAGAATGCTGCACAAAAAAGATAAACATCTATACCTGACAACCTTCATGGAATTACTGTAGAGGTTTTGATTGACGCCCATCACAAACATGGGAGCATCAGCACTAGGGGCAGAGATGACCACCTTCTTGGCCCCTCCATTCAAGTGAGCCTATGAAATCCAGTATTTGTGACATTCCCTCAACTATGGAGCACATATATAGTTATGGATGCCAAAAAGTAAATCAAAGAATATGTTTTTTAAATAAAAAAAGATTAAATAATACTAAAAAAATCAGAATATGCTTCAAATAAAAGAGTTTCACAGTATGAGTTAAGCTGCTATCTTTCTTTCAATAGTACCTTCTTATAATCAAAACTCCAACTGAAACAAATTAATACCAAAACTCCGTATAATATACAGTATAACTATATAACTCTCTATATATTATTCTCTCGTCATAGGTGTGATACTTACAGAAGCCTTTTCAACAGTGGTGAACACACCAGTGGATTCCACTACATACTCAACACCAGCATCTGCCCACTTAATATTGGAGGGATCCTTTCTGTACTTCAGCAAAGGGAGGAAGGTGAGAAGACAGGTGAGATATACTTCACGTATAAATAATGTGTTATATACAACTTTTTGTCATTTGTCATCAGCAGATGGAATGATGGATTGCATCACCAGAAACACTGGTGCACAGAGCACATGACACCAATACTTAAAGAAAAGATTTCTTACAAAAAATGACTCCAGCTAAAGTTTGTCATTTAAAATCTTAAATCTTAAACTGTAGGCTTGGTTACATCAAAGCTTACAGGCAGCAATATTACCCCTTAAGTTTCAAAATAAGAAAAATGTAAAATCAGACTAATTTGGAATGCAAAATTAACACCTGACAATTGAAGTACAGCAGTAAAAGTACAAGTACCTTAGTAAAATGTATAACTATAACATAACTCTCCTTACAATTATAGTCAAGTACAAGGTAAGAGTACTACCTTGTAATTGACTATAATTATAAGGTAAGAGTAGATACTATTGATTATACTAAATGAAGTAATTAAGGGCAATTTCCAGGTAATATACCCCATATATCAAGATATCAAGACCATTAAACTATTAAAACAACTTAGTCTGTTTTATGCTTTAAATGCTAGACTTAATTTTAAAGATTTCTCATATTATCTTTTAATTACAATGCATTTACGCACATGCTGATTAGACATGCTGATTTCATGCATTGTTTGGACAATATGTTTTTAAAAATTGTGCTTTAAGCGTGAAACTGTGGCGTTTTTATCAGTGTGGACTGAATGGCAAATGATGATGATGGCTTTTATGATAACTTTTAATGAACTTTAAATAAAATTAATCTAGGATTTTTGCTTACTCTGAGAAGACAGTGATCACATGGTTGTTGATGATGAGCTTGCACCCCTCACTCTTCACCTCACCTTTGAAACGGCCATGGGTGGAGTCATAAGTGAACATATACACCTACAACCGAAGAAAAATGGTTACTGGTTAATGGTTAATTGCAGAATATTTCCATCCAGTGAAAGGAAAAATCATTGGGCCTCATTCACCAACTATTCTTAAGAAGAAATTTATTCTTACAACCCACTTTATGAAGGCATTCGTTTACTCATGTGAGATTTGTTCCTACAGCTGTAAAATATTTAATATAGTTGAAAGAGGCCCATTGTTTACCAAACATTGTTTAATTTTTGTATATATATTGCAGGTCATTTACGAGAGACAAATGAGATACAGATATAGGAAAAATGCATTCACTTCCTCACCATGTAATCAACATCAATGAAAGGGTCATTAATTGCCACAATGTCGACTTTTTCGGTGAGGAAGGCAACACGAGTCACCAGACGTCCGATACGCCCGAATCTGTCATTTCATGAGAGGGAGAAGAAAATTACTATTTGTAACCACTAGAGAGCAGCAGTTCTCATCTTTTTACGTCTAATCTACAAGAGAACATCATTTACTCTGATTTAAAGATTCTTGCGTTAAATCATGGATTGCTTGAAGTGCCTTAGTTTAATAACCTACTAATACTAATTCTCCATTTCCCTTAGAAAAATTGTAAGCTTCTGGCAAACTGTTGCCGTTACCTCAAATTTGCAGCGTCATATTTTCACATGCAAATTAGGTTTGTGCTGCACTTCTAGCAAAGTTTGTGGAAAACTTATGCACCTGGCAAATTTGTCACCTAAAGTTCACTAAAGTTTGTCATTGCAAACAATCTGTACTGGCAAATACATTTGCCACTAGTGGCAATTTGCCGAACATTGCCGCAAGTTTGCCACTAGTACATGACAACGACAAACTCGTGGGATCACGTTGGCATAGATTAAACGTGACTGGTCAGGCTGTCTGAAGATTATAATACTTAAGAACCATAACTTACTTACTCGCTTATTATAGACCTCTGTTTACTTCTTGGCTTAGGTCACTTCATGCAACAGTCATCGACACAATGGTTAAAAAGTGTGACCCATTGTGGCAACTTAGTGTATTTTATTACAAGGCAGTATTAATCACCTTTATTTTTCTTGTCCATCCTTGCAAAATTAGATTTCGTTTTAAATTGGATGTCAAATTTTGCATAACAGTATCAATCACCTTTATTCTTCTTGTCCATCCCTGCAGAATTAGATTTAGTTTTAAACTGGATGTCAAATTTTGCATAACATTTTCCAGAGATTCCCATCTATTACAGTTTATTTGTTACATGTTTATTGCTCTTCTTTAACATTAATTACTAACATGTCATGTCAATGTAAAATTGTAACCCACCATAACTGGTATATTTTAGGGTGACCAGATTTAAATTTGTGAAAAAGAGGACACTTAGCTCCAACACATTTTTTAAACCAAAATTATATATATATGTGTGTGTGTGTGTGTGTGTGTATATATATATATATATATATATATATATATAATATATATATATATATATATATATATATATATATATATATATATATATATATATATATATAGAGTTTTAAAACCTTTTTTTTATTTGGATTTGAAAATCGGTGAGCGAATGATACATAGATGTGACAGTTTCCAGTTAATTCATTTACTAACTATGCTATATGCAATCATAATTCTTCATTTGTATAACTTTAATAAACTGATTATATATAACTGTTGTATGAAGTGTTTTCATATAAACGTGAATCAACGTTTAATTTTATTTAATATATGTGCTTACCTAATGAAATATTGCTTGAACAATACTGAATTAGAACAAGTTTGCAGCACCACTACTATGTTATTCTTGGCATAACTATGTAACAAATAACACAAATCTTGAATATGTTTTTCATATTCTAACCAATGATTCACTTTAACCATGTTAAATTAAATGACTATTCACTACACTGCACTGGAACATGAAAATATCGTTCTACATGATTTTATAGTCATGAGAGACATCACACTGTACTGTATCTTCATTTGAAAGATATTTATGTTAAATAAATTTAGTTTTGTAATGTTACTGCTGGATCATGGCTGAATTGATTTCTTAGTTCTTAGTACAACGAATCGAGGAATCGGTTCTTTTTAAACGACTCCCGGCCTAGACGACGCACAGGATTGCGTCGAATCTGCAAACTGCCAGTGGTTTGGGCGGCCGCCATTAAAGTTATTTGATTTAAATTGTCAAAAAAGGTGTGGAAGTGTGAAGATAGACGCTTCGTCCCTGTAATTCACATTTAGAAATCCCGGACAATTCTAAAACCCCGGCCGGACGCAATTTCCAGGTTTCAAAAAGAGGACATGTCCGGGGAAAAGAGGACGTCTGGTCACCCTAGATTTTATCCCTTTACAGATACCAGTTGTTGAAATGTGCACCAAGTCACAAATCAGCAGGTATCACCAATCAATTGTCAAAAATACTTCCCGCTTAATGATCTCCTGCCTTTACTATCCACCGACAGCTGTAGTAGTAGTAGTAGTAAAAATAACTAACACTGCATGTGGTCTTTAGAGAAATATAATATCTGCATTCGATTTAAGTGCAGCTTATCAGCCGGTGACAAAATCTTATCCAAATGCTTGGTGTAAACGCATTTACGGCTTCCTTCACACCCTGTTCCCCTGAACTCTGTGCGGAAAGGTTGAAAAGACAAAATTAGAGTGACAGATGGAGTGCGACAGCTGGGAAAAGGTAAGATGAGTGAAGGGTCATGATATGATATATCGCATATTTAAGGACAGTACGGTTAGAGCCAAAACAGAAGCAGGGATTCGACTAACCCGTTACGTAATTTAACACCACTTGACGACATCAGGATCTCTGACCCTTTCAGAGACCGCTGTGTGCCCAGCAAAACGTCAAGTATTAACAATATGTAACATTTTAATGACAGGAATAAACAATTAGGGCTTCGTCACTCACCCATTGATTCCAACTTTAACCATGTTTGATGTCTCAGGTCAAGTCCTCTGGAAGGATAAGTCGAAATGCATTATTCCTAATTTTATTAAGGCATTTCACTTTAATTTGCAAGATCATTTTTAATAGAATAAAACTGCCTTTCATCCATATTGGCATGCACTTTAAAACTGTTTTAACACACCATTACTGAGGATGATTTTAGCTATACATAATGAAATTGGAAGTTGCACAGAGACTAACTGAATCAATTTAACAACCATTTAATGTAATGGAAAAAATAAGGAAAGAAATATTGCCTGGGCATTCAACAATAATGGACTGCATGATTTCCAGGTGCATGCCTCTTGTTAAATTGTTCCAAATTGTTAAATGTAAGTAATGTATCCTATGACAAAGTGTTATACCGTGTGATGGTTGCCTCTGTTCAGGTACTCCTTGCTTGGGTGAGAGCAAACCGTTGGCTTCGAAGTATTTCTGTTCATCCTGTACAACTCATACACGCCCCATATGGCAAGGCAACACCCACCAGTCATATTGCTGACATTATAACATTTTTATTCTTCTCGTTCATCTTTGTAAAATTTTGTTTGCTTTCGTTTTGAGATTCTGGAGAATATCCTATATAGAAGGGCATTTTGTCTAAAATTAATAACATCCAACAATCAATACTATACATATAATTTAGGTTTTAAAAAATGTAAACCATGCTATGTCAGTGACTGTATATTTTAGATTTTGTAGTCATGTTAAGATGATGTAATTAATTATCAATGCAAAGTTAGTTGTGTAGAAGCTTTAGTTTTTCAAGCATAAACCTTAAAGAGGTTTTAATTACTGTCCTTCTTCAGAGACTGACGCGATCAAAACATTTAGGACATTTAGGCCATTTGTGAAGATATTACACAGTCACCGTTTTTGTGTGTACGCTTGTTTGTTTGTGGTATGATTAAATTTGGGGTGAAAAAATCATTTTAAGGGAATTGTGTCAGGAATTAATGCAGCGGTAAGTGCAACTCTTATTCTGAAATTCTAAGCAAGTTACAAACCCACATATGAATGGCAAAATAAGGGAAAAGGTTGAAGATAAATAAAGTTCATTATTGTCCGGAATTACTTGCAAAGCAATATCATGAACATGATATAATTAGACATCATCAGGATAAAAGCAGCACACTAATCTGCGTCAACTCGGCATTTTAGAATTGTATACACGGTAGATGAACAGTCTTGGCTCAGTGACAGACACCTTGCGTGCCAGTTGTGAACCATAAAACAGACAGAACATTGACAATGCTTTTGACACCACTGTTGGCTCAGTTATTCTGGTGAAGAATAGGACAGGCTCTTTCAAACCCATCAAGAGTTTATCAGTTCAGCTAAGCGAACACTGCGTGAAGCGTAAACTTTCTAACAAGTACATTCTACCTACTTTCACCCTTTACTGTGACGGCTGTCAGTCCAGTTTCACTAATGAAATCACTAATATTTAGTTTTATTCATTTCTCAAACATCTGCAGATGATTTGGGCATCTTTATGAATGACGAATTAAATGCAAATACTTACAAATACTAGAAAAAAATACACATACTTGATTCCTAGCACCAGTTTAAATATCATCACTAAATTATTATTGACTCGTGCAACACCAGGATTTCTATTTTAACACCCTCTTTAGGTACGTAATATTGACACACCCATCTGGCTAAAGATGAATAGACAAAGACCTTCTGAATCAAAGACCACACTGACACAACTGCAGTTCAGAACTTCAGGCATTGTTCAGTCAACATGGAAGACACAGAACCCAGTATCTGATAATACAATACAGTATCTGGAACAATCAAATCACACAGTAACAATACTAAAACTTCATGAGAACTCCATCACCGGGCTGATATTAGTCATTATGCTGCAACAAAACAATGGTTTAGCAAAAAGCAACCAATAGAAAAATACTTAATTGAAATAGTCTGCTTGACCTTTCTAGTCAAGTCAACTTCTTCACAGACATCGCTGGCCTCTAACCTGACAAAACACGCTCTGTACAAACGGTGACGCTGATTTTTCAGCCGTGTGATGGAGGAATCAACATGAGCATAACCATTAACTTCATGCCTATCAACCAAATCAAACAGCCCATCAATGTCTTCAAGAGCACCAAAATCCAGTCAAAGTGAATAAAGGAATCCATATTGCAAGCCCAACACAGCAATTATTTAACAGTATTTTTGTTCATAGCTTACAACACAGATCAAAGAATAGACAAAAATGGCCCAAGAGTGTTTTTATATTGTACCTCTATACCTCTTGTGTTAATGCTATCCATTGAAAATCAGAAAATTCTCCTTTTTCTGATTTTAGTCCATTGAGTAGTGAACTATAGTGAGCACCAGAAGAAGTTTCCATTACAGCAGCCGGTTGTGGAATGAACCTGAAATGTGGTTATAGAGACTAAAAGGTGAAATTCACGGGTGCAGCAAGTGGATCTGTAGTTAAGAGCACAACAAGAGAAGAGTCCCTGTTTCAGTATTGTTTATAAAATAATAATAACTTAAAAATGAAAAGCTCTGAATTTCCCCCATATGGTACCTGGTGAGGAAAATATTTACCTGAAATGGATTAGGAGAATCTGTGATTTGTTCCAGCCCCCCCCCAATTTGCCTACTAACTAACCGTGGAGCATCCCTCAATGGGGCAAAGCAATTAAAGATGGTCTTGCTTAAGGACAAAGTCACCTGCTCCCTGATTTTTCTACTGCCGAGTTTGTGTCTGTACATGATAATGCATATAAAAAGGCAACAAAACAATATGACCATTCAAATAAAGAATAAACATGTAAAAAAGGCAAAAGAACCACAATAACAAAAGTAACTATCATTACTGGAAACTTAAATTAAGCAACTTTTGTAACTATAGCTCCTTCAGCCATCCATCATCCCTTCCTTCTGTGAGATAGAAAGAATCAAGGAAGACAGAGGAAAGGAGAACAAGCACCAATTTAAGCAGAGAGCAAATCTATATTAGTGTCTAAAAGGGGATTTTGGGGAAAGAGGGATCAAACACTATTTGTCTCATCTTTTTCTCTCCACATCCATCTCTGCCTGCATCTTTTTTTCCTCCCCGAGTATGTTCATTTCTTCTTTCGCTCTTGTGAACATCTTGGGCAGTACCTGAAAAGGTGAGATAATAATAATTAATGACAAAAATAGTAATACATCATCATGAATTGGTGCAAAACAAATAATAATAATTAAGATCACAATCAGCAACAGTATGTGGTTCAAGCACCATATTGCAAAAGCCAGCGGAAAGAAAATCAAGCAAAAACATGAGTTTCAGCACTAGTGCTTGGACCCTAATAAAACTTACTGCTACTCATAATTTACTCAACAGGAAAAACTAAATGATAGTATGAGTAAACAGAAAAGTAGAAAAGAATAGGAAAAACATGGCACTAAGATGGTCCAAAAATGTACATGCCCCGAGATGGCTGATAAATATGGACACAGGTGTACAGTTTCAAGGACACGGCTCACATGATTACTCACCATTTCCCCCTGGGTTTGGTGGTCAGCCCCACACAGGCGAAGTGAAACCACTCAATAGAGCACTGTGGAGCCAAAAAGAGACACTGAATCACATATGGTGCAAAAATAGCTCCATGCACATAAACATGATGAAACTAATGCCTATGAAGTCAGAAAACGAAACCTGAAATTAAACTTTTGCAGAAACTAAACATTAACATTAACTCTGCTATTATGTTTTCCATGTAGACCGGCAATTAGAAAGTTTCCATGACTGTCCCTGAAATTAGGAAACTGAAGTCGCTCTTGATAAGAGTGTCTGCTAAATGCCATCAATGTAAATGTAATTCTTATACTGGCAGTAAAAGTCTAGGTGATCTGCACACTAACGGTTCTGAAATCTGACGTGGATGTGGGTTTTGTAGGCTGCTGATTTTACAGTGCTTTTTGTGGAAAACTCACATCAGTGTTGTCACAGCCAATCATCTCTCCATAGGAGACCTGGTGACACAGGCAGTAGGTTGGTTCGTTGGGGTCCACAGGCATGTCCAACACATCTGAGGGGTGAACGTTACCGAAGTTCACGGCTGGAGTGGAGAACTCGGCACTGCAGCAACAAAAGCAGGTGGAAAAGTGTAAAAAAAAGTGTAATGGAAAGTGTATTTAAGACTCGATTATACAATCATACTACACATACATTGTTTAAGGGTTGTCATCTCTAGTACGGCAGGGTTAAAAATCACAACAATGTACTTGAAATTGTTCTAACAATGATCATTATATGTAAAACTAAATGGCTGGTTCCAAAAAATTCAAAATGTATCCCAAGAAACTGAACAAAACATATTGGACACCAAGTGATCAGCGGATCAGGATACATTTCACTGCTTGTTGTACCTGTATAATTTGCACGTGACAAATAAAGAATCTTGAATCAAGTGTTTTTACTCCTTATAAAAACACTGACCATGATGAGGGGGAAAATTTAGACTAATTTTGCACTTAAAGATTCAGACACTTTTTATATTTATCAGCACTTGGACAGTGATGGGACTTTTCTGAGTGACTGAAATACTGTCTGACCATGAGAATGATGGTTTGAATCCCAGAAGGGCCTAAAATAGGGCCCATGAGCAAAGCCTATTAACCCCTGAAGATGTTCTGGATGAGAGGGTCTGAACACCGGCATAAATCTTGTGTTATGACCAGATTCTCTACAGTGACCCAGAGAACATTTTGCCCAGGGCCATTTGCGTCAACATGGCTTGAACACCACATCTGTGATTTTTTTTTCCTCCAGTTTTCAGTTCAGCATTTTCTATTACTAATGCATCTATTAAACTATTGATTCAAAACACTGCTTTTACAAGAAAATTACAAATTACAATTCAGACAAATATTACCATTAATCCTCCTGGACTCTTACAGGATCATACATGCTGTTTTTATCTTTATTATGTGTTGGTGATTCTACTTACTTTTGCATCAGTTTGACCTTCTTCTGGCTGCTCTTAGGACTGCAGTCTTCATCTGAGTTTTTGACTTTTGACCTGGTGCGAGACACCTTTTTCTCTTTTGGCCCCCGAAGGTCACCTATAGGTAAACATACTACATTTTAATAATACAAATTAAATTATTTGAAACTAAAAGTAGTAGCTTAAATTTGCATAAAACCCATCTCCACTAGCACTCAAAAGAACAGATAGTTCTGCATTAACGCACTTCTACCAAAAAACATAAATCCTGTTTATAATCTCTTGCTCATTTGAGATCAAATCAATACTCTTTCATACATCCAAAGCCCCCAATAGCAAGAGATTTTTTACACTAAGTAGCTGAGCAAAAATATGTTTAGATCATTTTAGAACTTTGATTTTCCCTTCTTGAAAAACCATCCCCTGTGACTGCCGAGACACAGTCTGTTGTTTGTGGGTTGTGAATTTCCATTCTGAAAGAAAACGATCTGCACCTTTAAGGCGGGCACTTACTCTTGTTTCCCTTACTGGAGGTAGAGTCATAATCTGTGCTTTCTATCTGTTTCTCCTTGAGGTCGGCCTCAAAGCGAGCCAGATCTGTGTCCAGCCTACGGATGTGTTTATCCACCTGAGGAGCAAAGCAAAACCTAAGTTTTAGAACTACAATAAATTAGGGAATGTAACAGCTTTGGTCTTTAAATTTCTTTAGTCTGTAGGGTGTTAAGGTGGTACTTCCTCCCATTTTTTTATCCATTTCATATTTTGGGGGCAACACAGTTGTTTAATAACTAAAAGGTAAGTTTATTTACAGTATTAAAAGGCATTACACTTATAAAGGATTATCAAGCATCTTAGGAGATTTCATGACAAATTCATAATAAAATAAGGAAACACTTGTGACCTGACTGAAATAGGGCTGCATCTATGGATCAAGATGGGAAATATTTTTCTTTAAAAAACAAGTGTTATATCCTCATCCTTCCTTTCCCGATCACTGGTTTCTACCACAAAGTCTAATACTAGTGTGAATCTAATGCCTTGGCTTTTGGATAACTACCAAATCTCAATGTGTGTAAAACAGTGCTGTTGACTGACCATCTCGTAGGTCTGCATGGCCAGCTGGACCTTGTCGTCTCCAAACTCCTTGCATTTCCCATACGACTGCTGGATCTGCCTCAAAAGAGAGAGTTTCTGCTCTGAGGACAGAGTCCGGGCATTGGCTGTGTACTCTCGGGCCAGGGAATCTATCTGTCCTTTAAGATCTACACAAAGGACAAAGAAAATACTAGTAACGTTGTTAAACTGCAAACAGCACAAAACTACATACTGCAATATTGTGTCTGCAATATTTATACTGTTAGCATTCTAGAGCTAGAATGATCAGGATGATGGGGACTCCATAGTATGTAGAAAAATTACAAGAACATAAGGTTAAACACTAGAGCTGGGCTGGGAAATGTGACCTCAAATCGTTAAATTGTGATAAATTGAGCACTTTACGACTGATTAACTATTATTTGATTTTGTAGTTCACTGACATGATGCGTACTGTACATACAGTTTGCTCAATTAGTAAAGCTGGGATATTTTATTTTCTAATGAAAGAGGCAACATATGCATAATTTTGTGATTTAAAAAAAGAAAGATACACAGATTCTGGTCAGATTCATGTGACAACACGCGATAGCATGTCTCTAAAAGAATGTTACATGAACACACACTGGGGACATTATTAAGACAATATTCCAAAGCATGAACAGTATTTTTTATAATAATTTAAATATAAATAATGAGCAAAATAACATTAATTATATGTTCTGAATGTCAGTACGATAAAAATTTGATTAACTGTCCAGTCCTACTCAAGGCGTTGTTGATTAAAAAACCATTAACATTCTTCGGAGCTCATATATCTACAAGACTGCTCTTGCAGATTTAGTGAAATAGAGAACAGATGCGTTTCAATTTTGTATCTGGAAGCGATAGCATGACGTTTTCATTTGGAAACCGTGAAGGAGAGCGGCTCGTCATTTGGAAAATAATGAGTTACTGCCTCATCGAAAATCAAAACACTTTTTAAACCTTTCTCCAGCTTTAACTTCTCTTGTGGATTAGTCATGGAAAATGGGAAGCGGGCGAATGCGTCTAATCAGCAAAAAGTTGAAGAGCGAGCGTTTGATTTGATGTATTCAACGCGACTATTGCGCTGCCAAACATATAACATTTATCAAGAATTAAAAAAAACAATCAAAATGCTTCACCCTCTGTCCGCTGATCCAAATCTCGCATAAGCTGGAAATTCCTCTGGAGTTCGAAAGGAAGGTTCTCGATACCTGAAGACGAAACAGAACACAGTTCACGTTAAAAGCACATCGTTAAACTCGAGTTTCGGAACAATGTTTTGGGACGCGCCGGTGTCTGTTGTTAGCGGGCTTTGCTAAAAACATTAGCTCAC
Source organism: Distichodus sexfasciatus (assembly GCA_032718565.1). NCBI lineage: Eukaryota > Metazoa > Chordata > Actinopteri > Characiformes > Distichodontidae > Distichodus > Distichodus sexfasciatus. The sequence goes on along the minus strand of JAVGVS010000023.1, from coordinate 2,203,214 downwards.
TCAGTTAACAAACGAGAATAATCTGCTCTGTTCCGGCAGTTCCGACTACCAAAGCAAAATTACGCTAAACACCTCAGCGGCTAGTTTGAGTCGCAACAGTAAGCAAAATGATCTATCATCTTATTAACCACTTCCAATATTTCCTGAGGCGTGCTCGATAGCAATATGAAGCTAGCTGGCCGCTAAACTAGCCCACGCGATTTCATGATCATGAGCTTTTGTTCCGATTTCATAATATCTGCATCTCAAACGCGAATCCCATCAGCGATTAGAAAGGCATCAAGCTTTAGACGAACTGTGCGATCGCCATTAATCTGTTCCTTTTCGGAATGTTGTGTATTAAAATAAAGACACTGATCTTACTGTCCAGATAATGCTCGAGATACATTCCAGCCGCCATCTTGAAAAACACAAGCAGAAGTTGTTCCGATGGTACTGGAAGTGGTACTAGAAGCTGCTTAATGCGTTTTATGACCTCGGAAGCGATTATGGAAAGATACTGGTATTAGCGAAACAATTTGCGAATTAACGTTTTAGCGTCGTCATAAAGGTGTGCGCAAATGCAGTCCGCAGTTACGTACGTGGTTTTGCAATATTAAGCGAGACAAATGAAATTAAACACGACATGATACAATTTTTGCAGCTTGAAAGGGAATTATACGAATGTAGTAGTGTTGTGATAAGTCACTTCACTTAAAAGCCACAGGCCTCATTGTATTGCCCATTGAAACCAATTGTAGAGTCTACATAATAAAATGTCTATTTTAGCAGTTTAAACTTTATTTCAACGTAGATGTATTGCTGTATAAAATCACTCGAACAATTATATAATTATTCTTTTTTAAAGACCAGTTTAACTTACAAGTATTAGAAAATTATTGATACGTGTGCTAAATAATATACATATATCAGGTTAATTGCGTGTCGCAGTTTGCATATTAAACCAAATTTTCACATTGCTGAATATTTCCTGACCGCTCGGAATTTTAGCCATTTTGTTAGACAACACCAGTAAAATGCTAACAGTGCTGACAATCAATGGAAACATATTCTAGTGGCTGTAATATAATGATAATTACATTAAAATTAAAACCACGTTGGCGATATGATTTATCCTATGTGTTACTATGTTCCATGATACTATGTGTTCCAAATGTTTTTTCCCTGTAGTTTACCTTGTACCGGTATTATACTGTACCTTTTAAATAAAATCAAAATCCACATTTCATGACATACAGACAAATGTCAAAAGTCTCTGAATAAAAAGCAAAAAAGCAGTATGTTCTTTGATTCAACATACATCTTCATATATTTCTATTTACTGTCTGCCCTTTGAGTATTGGCTTAAAAGGCTAATGGTGCTAACAGTCAATGGAAATATATAGTGATGCTTCACACATAACCGTATTTCAAGTGATTGCTAGCACCATTAGCTTTTTAATGCCAATACTAAAAGAGCTGAGCGTTATATGTTAACCAAGATTTTACATATTGGTTTTTATCTGCTGCCAGATTAACAGGTGAATGTCTTGAAACAGATCCACTCATACACTGCCCCGAAGTTGTATTTTTCTTCTAGAAAGTACATGAACGATGTATTGTTAGAATGAAACAAATGGTTACTGAGAATATCTAGTAATTAGACTGCACTAAGAAATAACACTGAATCCATTTTTCTTCATACATACCTGCAACCCCATCATTTCAAAAATATTGCTCAGCACTGTGTAACCTCTGCCACCAGAGGGCAGTGTGCGCAAATCAGTTTTGCCTGTCAAGTCTAGTGGTTACCTTCCACATTTAACCTTCCTCATACAGCTGATTGTCTAACAGACGTGTTGTAAAAGCGAGGCTGACAGATTGACAGGCAGATACACAAGAGTGTGAGTGTCTTTTGCATTATGAAGAGAACAAACAGTCCCTTGGCTCCTACTGACACAGTCTATCTCTCTCTTAGTCCTGCCGAGGGGACACCATCTCTGTCTGTCTTACCTCAGACACTGGCTCCTAGAGACCTATTTTGTTATCTTGGCTGTGTCAAAGGCCTACAAGACATTGTTTGTCTTTGCCAGTGTCCTCACAATTGCACACTGATAGTCATACCACTGGGGAGATTGAATCAAACTGACTATATGTGACCCGATCTGCCGATCTCCCTAGATAAAAGTTCCCTAGATCGAAAATGAACATTTACATTTCATAAATGCTATATACTGTACATTGGTGTAAGTCAGACATTTACACATTTAATTGCCTTTCACACCAAATAGCCACCGGGGCAGCTAATGTGTGACCCGATCTGCCGTAATGAGTCGGAAGTCGGCGTTCTATTTATTTAGACACGGGCCGATTAAGTTGAAAAACATCAAAAATATCGATTCTTCTTTTTTGGTCTTATATGAAAGAAAAGGTCTTCAGAATGAATCTGCTCTCCGAAAAGAAAAAAACGATATTTTTGAAGTTTTTCAACATAATCGGCCCGTATCTAAATAAATAGAACACTGACTTCCGACTCATTACGGAATACAAATACAATTACAAATACAATGGACTCAGAAAAAAATAGATGTCAGTATTTTAAAAATTGGCAGTAAGAATAGTAAGTACAAAGAATATCTCAAAGAATATCTTCTTTAAGAGGTGAGACTTTGGATGGCATTGAAGACAGTAAGGGATTCAGCACTTCTGATAGCGAGTTCTGATAGTTCATTCCAACAATGAAGAGAAGGACTGAGAAGAGTCTTGATGCAGGTCTTACTGATCTTTGAGTAGCAGAGGGTCAAGCCTGAGGGTATGAGAGGACACTCTGCTTGATCAGCACTGATAAGTACAAAGGCACTGGTCCATTTTTGACCTTGTAGGCGAGAGTTATACAGTTTTAAATTGAACAGAAAGTTTCATAGTAGTGAGCTAGTTTGCATTAATTTTTGGGACATTGTAGATTAGTCTTGCAGGAACATTACCAATCAATTGAAAAGTATAATATAGTTGCCTTTAAAGGAAGGCCATCACAAGCCACATACTACAAAAGTAGTATAATCAAGAAATTTAATAGAATAGATAGTCTCCATAGAATGGCTTGGTGTTTACCAGATTCAGTAACTTCCAAAACCTTACTAGCTCTTTTTACAGAACCTAAATTTGCTCATTACTAAAGATCTGAAATGCAGTTATTATAAGAAAGGTTCAGATGGTTTCAAACTGTCAAATGATAATACTAGACCCAGACCAGTAAAGGTACAACCAAGGTACTCATGAGTAAGGTACCATCTCCAAACATTGCTACCAGGGCGGTCCACTGATCTTTCATGGATGAGTCAAATGCAGAGGTCACATTTCGTTTTAGTGCACTGTCTGCTATGCTGTGCTGTGGTGTGTTCACAATGACAAATAATCACTGAATATGTACAAAATTATCAAAAATGTATGAGAAATGATAAAAAATATATGATATACTACATTTTCTTATTTTCTTATTTATTTATTTATTTATTTATTTAAAAGGGACAGTGTACATTAATCGACATGCTCACTTCATGAGTCATGAAATGCACCAGATTTAGCCATCAGGCTAATTTACATCTGCAGTCCCTGGCAGGTTGATGTTATTTAAAGGAGGAAAAAACAATCCACATAACATGCAATAACATACATTATACAATTAATTCCCATTGCTTACATTATACAAAACAAGTAAACTGCAATGATCAGGACATAATAATAGAGTATAAAACATTATTAATTATTTTTCAGAAATATAATATATAAGAAATGTTAGTCTCTTGAGACTAAACAGGAGTCGTCTTCCAACCTGAAACGACTCTAGATTATGCAAAATATGAAGAGTTTCTTAGAACTCTCAGAAGAGTTTCATCACTCTAACATCCTGCCGAGAAAGAATAAAAAAAAATCAAGGGTGTAAAACAACAGAGTAAGCTGATCTGGAACATTTCATCCTCACTGCTGCCCACATACCAGATCCTGTCCTTGAGTCTCTGGTGGAACAGCCTGCACGGTTAGTGTGTTTAGCAATGTCCCTGGAGGAGAAATTAGAGTGGCAACGCTAATATGCATTTATGCTCCCTTGAGCACATTAACAGGGGCAATGATGAGTGCACTCTCCTATACGGAGAGGTAATCGGAATGCCTTCAGTGTTCATTAGGCCTAAGGGCAGACCATTACATAAACTTTTGAGAGGACTGTTAGGGCTGAAACTATTCCTTGAGAATTGCTACATTTCCTAAAACCTCAAGATGCAAGTTATTTGCATTAAAGTTTTGTTTAATTAATACAGAGCACAAGGATGATTATTACTTATTACACAATGTGCTTATGCTGTGGGTATTTAATATGAAGAAGACAGGGTCTGTTGGTGTCATCTGCAAAATCCATATGTATAATATAGCAATATGACTGGTAGATGATGTTATGCTGCTGTATTAGTGGTAAGATGCTCACCTAAGGACCAAGAGATCATAGGGTAAAATCCACTCTACTGTCAGAACTATCACCATTGGGACCGTGAACAAGACCTTTAACCCTAGGTTGTTTCAAGAAAGCTGTTCCTGTAATTGAAAAGTAGATAAAATTATTATATTAGTGTATTTAGTATATTAGTATATTTTAAGAAAGTCACCACCAGAAAATTAAGCACTGCAGTAAATTAGTGCATTATTTCGTTAATATTACACAGACATACTTTAATTGGGTCAACAAGTTTTTATAACAGATTTGTACTGCATTTAATTAACTCTCAATTGATGCTATAATAATGTAGATTATCTTTTAAACAAATCATCTGGATGTTAATTTTTATATACATCTTATTACTGCCCTGAATGGGGCAGTTGGTAGAGTATCAGTTAGGAAGTTGGCCCCAAGATCGGAGGGTAGTTGATTCAAGTCCTGGACCAGTAAAGGTAGTCATGAGCAAGGTACCGTCCCCAAGCACTGATCCTCAGGCTCTTCCAAAAAAAGAACTGCCCACTCCTCCTTCACAGATAGGTTGTGGTGCACCGTGTGTTTTATTGTGGTGTGTTCACAATGACAAATTAAATCCCTCATTTTCCAGTTTGTATTCTCTTTCAACCTACACATAGCTCTGTCTCTGCAGCACTAGGACTGCAGCTAAGGATTATTTCAGCATTCTGCCTCTGATTATCTGAGTAATCAGAAAGTGCTTTAGGTAGATTACCCAGTTACAAAAGTATTTCCTAACCAATAGTGTTTGATATCCAATTACTTAATTAAAGACATAATCAGTAGAATACTCAATTACTAACAAAATTGAGTAATCAGAGGTGAACACTAAAGTAAGACGAAACTATTTTGTGTCCTACTACACAATTAATACTGGTAAAAATCTGTTACCTGTAACATTTCCTTAAAATGATAAGAGCATTAGAAATGTATCCCTTTATGATGAATGTGAGCCCTATGAGTACAATGTGCTGGCTGCAAATCCTTCTCACAATGGATCTATAACATCCACAGCAGATTAAAAAAGTCATCTCAAAGCTAAAGAACCCTGCCTTCCTTCTAAGAGAAGAAAAAACTACAATGTGCAATGTGCTGTCCAACAGGGGAACAGCGTGACAGCAGTAGGCGTTCTATTTTGTCACAACAGGTGCCTCATGGTCGGAGTAAAGCAGAGCTCAGGCTGAATAAATCCCCACTGAACTACACCAGTCTTAACATGTAGCTATTGATCGTGGCCAAGGGCAACAGAGCTGTGCCACAGCAAAGCTCTGACTCTAAATTAAAGAATTGGTGTTGCTGCAAAAGGATACATGCTCTCGCAAAATGCAACACCAATTCTTTAATTTAGAGTCAGAGTTTTGCTGAAGAATTAAAGAATTGGTGTTGCTGCAAAGGGATACGTGCTCTCACAAAATGCAAAAGGACAGGAGACGAAGCCGGATTGGCATCTGGTAACCTTTTGTTGCATCTGTCTGCATCTATCTTTTTCGGATTACAGAGGTATATGTAATGGTGATAACTGTCACATTTGCTGTGTGTTCCAAAATTTGTTCAGTTTTCTTTTGCATGTATATGCCATACTTCTTGTTTGACAAAAAGGAATTTTACTTTAAAACTATTCTATTTATTCTAACTATTGTTTGCTTTTTAAATAATAAATGCAGTTTAAAAACTATAGGATTTAAAACTAAATCAATTTATTGAATGCCTCTAGTTGGAAAAAATGAAATATTCTAGAATTATTGTGGAGTTTTGTTGAGAGTGTGTCTGCATAGAAAACTGAAAAATGGTGAATACACCTTTAATCCAAAATATTTTTTGAGTGTGAAATATCCTTTCCTCAACCAGGATCGCCTAAATGTGATAAATTGTGATATTTCAAACAGACTTCTGTAGATTAACTGTTAAAAAACGAGGACCTGGAAAGTTTTTCCTCTTTTGTTTCAAGTATCAACACAATTATAAAATGATGTATTTAAATGAATTTGCCTCTTCCTACAATACGACTATTGCACATGCTTAAGCAATATATTATGCAGCCCTAATTTCATTTCCAACCCCTGAAAGGACTCCTAAAAATACACTTAATAGCACACACTGTGCGTTCATTAGACAGTAAGTGTTGCCTACAGCCATTGTGTTCAAGTGAATCAAGCGAACCACCCCATAGTTCATTAGTGAATGCTGATTGGTTCATTCAACTCAATTCAGCGGTCTAATAATAGTATTGTGGCGACGTCAATGTAATGGGTTCTCATCTCTGCTTTGGATAGACACAGTCAAATCACATTTCTAATATATTTGACTAAAATAAAAAACAACTGGTTGAAAATGTGAACTGCCCAAAAGACTAATGTAAGTCTATGTGCCAGCCATTGAGAACAAATACATTTATAATTTAATTAAATATAATATATAAATATGTCATATATCAATGTACACCTCAACAAGAAATTATTAAAAAGGCTCTACTACACAGGTCCTACTGCACCTGTCAGGATTTCTCCAAGAGACATTACAAGCTAACCACACTTAATTGAAAATAAACTTTTCTTATATACTAGCACATTTTGTGTTAAAATATAATCTCTCTATTGTATAGAACCAATTTTGGTGTGCATGAAGGTGTTCCACTCACACAAGGTAGTCGGACGCAAACGCAGGAGTTAACATTGAGGTGATTTATTTACAAAAAAACACAATGTCCAACATAGACACATGGAGGACACACAGAGAGTGGTGAGTGTGAGGGAGAACCCAAAAACACGACTGAAAAACCGAACTTATATACACAGACAAACAAGGGGCCGAACTAGAACACAGGGTGAGCTAATAAACTCCTAACACGAACACTAGGTCAAGACAAGACAAACAAAGAAACTAAAGAGGACTAAACTAGACATAGTGCCACCTCCTGTCTGATCCGCTAAAGGACAGACCGGTTCCTGACAGAAGGCATATGTTTTATGAAATTAGGTATTTTATATATCAATAGCTTCTCTGCAGTCCCCATCTGACCACTTAGCCTTTGTCGAATTCATAAGATCCAGGTATGTCGTTCGTTTGCCCTAATGTACTGCACCTGTGGTTGTTCTAAATTAAGCTTTACCTTTTCTAGTTTCTTAGCCTTGTGCTCAGCTTCCAGTCCTGCTGCTGCTGTGAGTATGACTTTCTATGCTTTATATTTAATTCTTTCCTCTTTGCTGGTTAAACTATTTCTAAAATGTATTTCTATTTCATTTACCAACATGTATCAAAAATAAAATGCCTAATTTGATAGGACAAATACAAGTTACTTTTTTAACTGTTTAGTTTAGTTTAACTTATTTTAAACATTTGAGTTCAGCATCACAAATTAAGTACCAGATTCAGATCAGATCAGCTTAGCTAATATTAATAAAGCCAAAGTGCTGATGAAAGGTTGAAATCTTGACTTCATCTGTATTGTGTCAGAGGTTCTCGAATCCTCAAAATGTAAAATGGTTATAAAAAGAGCTTCTGGTTGCAGTCGCAGTCTTAAGGCCTTGCATACCTGCTGCTAGGTCTTATACCAACAAGAATGGTCACACTATCAGTATGCAGATGCCTACCTTGTCAGTCGAGAACATGATGTCCTTGGACCCATCATAGTGGCAGGGGCTTTCTGTGTACGATAAAAATAAAGACCTGGTACTAGCATGAAGAAGTGCATTCCTTATCTATGAAGTAAAAGGAAAATCTCTGGGAAATAAATCATGCACCTACAAATCACTGAAGTGAAATAAGTCATTACAAAGATAAGTAACTGAGTTTCAAGGACTTGGCAACATACATAGTTTGGTTTTCAAACCCTAGGTATTAGATTTTTCGTACATTCTTGTTTGTATCTTGGAACTCATTATTTGCCTCTGACACCCCAAATAATGCTCACAAATTCATTTCAATTTGCATACCCAATTCATTCTAACAGACACCAGTATGAAATTCTGCACACTCCTAACATTCACTTAATATCTGCAAACTAATAAGTATTAAGTCCAAGACCAAGTACTGCTCCTTTCCCCATGCAGTTGAGGTGTGGCAATTTTTTTATTTTGATTTCACTTACCTGATGTCACAAGTGGTTAAGCCTTACAATCAGCATTTCATACTCTTTTGAATTTAAGCACATAAAAATCACAGACATTATCTCTCAGTCACAAATAGGCAAATGGAGCTGCAGAGATATTTGCTGTAGTACTTGAGAGCAGGTTGCCTGTGCCAGGTTGCTCTGAGATCATGATCCCTGGGATTGAGCAGTGTGCTGTGTGTCTTGGCTGTGGGGGTGGCAGGGATATTTGGAAGTGAAGTGGAAATCAGGCATGATGCAGCACCTTCTGGTCTGCTAGTAAGGGTATCTTAGGCAACATTTCTATTGAAAAAGGCTCTATGAATGGAGAAGTAACAGGACTGTACTTGACAAGGAGTTATAATCATTTTGCAGTGGAAATATCAAACAGAAGCAATGACAAGATCACGCCACAAGGTCAGTCCTGGCAAGTTGTCTCGTTCATAGTACATGGCTGATTAACTCAATCTCCTTGTCCAAGTCAGCAGCGTGTGTAGGACCATACATCAGTTCCTTTGAGCTGAACTACCTGTATGCAAATCTCCAACGAAAGATTTTACCGTTGATAACTGACACTAACAAGCACTGATGCACTGCATAACATAAGATAGGTAAACAACGTTCAGCAAAGACTGGCCAGGCCCTGTCAAAAACTTGGACATGATCAAGAATTTTCACAGCCTGAAAGAACTCTTTGTTGGAGTGCTCAAATCCATCTGAGAATGTTGTTCCTTCCTTGCTGATTTGACACCTGCACAATAAATTGTTGCTCAGTGGCAACTCATGTGAACTTAGGGTTTTTCATATATTGGTGTTACCTGTATCTGCAAGTTATCTCTTGTAAAGAAGAGAGATAATATAATTCATATTTCAAAAATGCTTGGTTTTATTGACTTTGGGAAGTTTGTTAATCTGTACCTACTTATTGTTGTGGTACGCCTAAGAGGGAAAAACCTTGAACTGCCAAAGGGCTGGTGGCAGGCAAAAGACTATTCAACGTGAAGATAATCAAAGATCCTAATATCTACTGTTGTCACTACTGAAGTACAGCAAACTCTATGTATGGGGTTTCCTGCTACCTGCAAGCTAGTAAGAGTGTTCATGCTAGAAGTCTCCTTCAATGACAAACACAACTTCACCTAAGAGTTACCCAGCCTGCAGGGTCCAATGGAATTCAACAGACTTTCCAACAACCTCTTGGTGTTTTTTGTCTTCCACTGGGCCAATCTCGTTGCCTTGACCTCAAAATTCCTCAGTCCAATTCTTTCAGCCTCAACTAACTGAGCATCTATTGAATGCGATGGAACAGTTCCGATTCAGGCAGCTTGCGCACAACTTGGAGATGTTGTCAGATCTGTTGGTAATGTCTGGAACTCTGACTTGGCAGTACACAGGGGAGAAACAGCATATTAGTCAGACATTAGTCAGACCTTTGGCGAGCCCAGCACTGGACCACCTATCAGCCAGCTTTTGGGGCGACGGTGCAGTCCCTCTCATGTACTACAACGATTCCTTCTGCATAGAGACATGTGTGCTGATGGTGGTGGTGGTTTTCAATAGTAGTGATACTCATCTATGAACCAAAATGTTTTATGTTTGAAACCAGCCCTTTCCACTCACTGCACCACCACCACTGAGCCCATGAGGAAGGCACTTCATTCCTTCAAGTTTCTTCCAAAGAGAATTTGCTGTAATTAGGAAATGCAAATGAAATAAGGATAAGTGTGATTGATACATGCCATAAATGTATAAAAGCACATCAATTTGGTAATATTTATATTAGGGAAAAAATCATGATATAGTATTTGTCTTGAATTGTAATCTAATTTCTTCTTTTTCCAAATGAATTGTGTTTTGACCTCATACTGTTGCGATAATTATTGGCATTTTCTTGTTTTATAAGACAAACACCCTTGTCACACACATGACCTTCAACTAACACAAAGCTAATGCCTAAACAATTAATTATAATAGGTGAAAACACCAGGAAATCACACGTTTATAGGTTCTCATACACACATACTGCAGGCTTTGCACTGTCTGCAGCTGTTATGAGTCTGAGAGTCAGTTAGATGAGGAGAAAGAGAGACAGAGATAGCTATATGGAAAGAGCGAATGAGAAAAGGATGACTCACCCTTTGAGAGACCCTCCTGTAACTTCAGGCGAGCACGTCGGAGGCATAAATAAATGATGCGGAGGGGTCCTGATGTCGGTTTTATAATGGCGGCAAGAGGCATCTCTCATCCTCTCGGTCCCTCAGGGCTCAGGGATACTTTCCCGTGTTGTGAAAGGTGGAACCAAGGCATTGATTCGTTACAGGCCATTTGTTGGGAATGAAGTGCGATTTGTCTGTACTTTTGGCATTTTAACCTGCTAAGCTGTGTGTTGAGCAGGTCGACTTTTTTTACACTCGATCCCTGCAAGCTCGACTGGATTTGAAAGACGTGTCAAGATGGATGCAAAAGCATATTATGCTAAGTAGAAGGAAGAGGTTGTAGGTGGGGGGTTACAGGGAGGTAGTTTTCAGCAGATGAGCAGCCAACCCTGATGTTTGTTTGGGCGGCTCTCCTGTAATGCCAACACACACTCACTCAGACGCACTCACACACACACACTCCACCATCTCAGCCCCTCTTCAGAATACTAATCAAGCGTCTTTAGATTCATTTTCCCCACCCCTCTGTTTTTCTTCCTCAATGCAAGAGAATAAAACTGTGGATCCTGACGTGCCTGGGAGTAGCAGATCTGAGCACACTGATGCAGCCAGATCCGCATGCTACACACACACACACACACGCTTGGGTGCGTTCAAGGTTACAGAGCAGTAACGGACAGACCGGACACGATAAAACACGCTAGATATACAGATGCAGCTTCCCCCCATCCCTCCCCTCCCAAACCATGACGTCTGTGCTTGTAATAGAAAGAAGGAGGAGACTTGGGAGAGGAAGGGAAAGAAGGAGAGCATGACAGAAGAAAAGGAAGATAGGATTTTCTATATGTGTATCCACAGACTGCAGAGTGTGAGGGAAAAAAGACAGAGGAGCGAAAGGGAGGTGATGATGAGAGCGATGCAGTACCACATCAGACAGGAATGGAGATAAAGAGTCTCCCTTTAACCCTGATTGAGATAAGCATCAGTTATATACATATAAATGTATATATATATATATATATATATATATATTTCCCCAAATGTGACCTGCTGCTTAGTCTAGCTTACGCATTGTGATCCGTTATCATGCTGAAGGAATTAGCTAATCAAAAAATGGGGTGAAAAAGAAAGAGAGACTGGTTCTCAGACACACACTGACTTACTGACTGACTGACTCAAATCTCACAGCATGGCACATTGAGTGTGTGTGTATGTGTGTGTGGGAGGGAACGAAGGAGGGAGGGAAGAGAGGAGAGGATGACGAGGAGAGAGAGAGAGGGAGAGAGAGAGAGAGAGAAGCACACACACGCCGCAGCCTCACAGAGACGGGGTGGGAGAGAGAGAGAGAGAGAGAGAGGGAGGAACACGAAGAGAAAAGGATGAGGGAGCGGTGAGAGAGAGGAGAAAGACAGAAATGTCTACGGAACGGCACTTTTTTCTCAAGAAGTCGCCACCGGCCCTCGCTGAGACCACCATGGGCTGTATCGGTTCCCGCACTATCAGTAAGACCCTGGGCTTTTTTTCATTCCTTATTTGGCTGGGATTGTAAGGGAGTGGGGGGTGCTGGAGTGGACGATGCAAAACACCCCCACCCCCTCCTCTGCCACCCCACATTGCAGTGAAGTGTAAGGCTTATGGAAACCCACTGCTAAAGGCCGGCCAGCCCAGAAGGTGATTGCCAAAAGGGAGAGCGCTGGAGGACAGAGGAATGGAGGAACGGGGGATCACTGCCCGGGAGGCACGGATGAGGGGGTTAACCAATGGACTGGGATAAAAGAGGGTAGAAAGAGAGAAGGATGGATGAAAGAGAATCCTTAGTGGGTTATGTGGTGTGGCGCGGCACAGCAGGACAAGAGATGGATGGATGGATGGATGAGTGGATGAGTAAAGGTAGGGGAGATGCTTTGGAGTGGAGTGAAGTGCAGGTCTCTGACTTCCCAGTGGAGAAAAGACAGGATGGATGAGGTGGAGAAAGAGAGAAAGAAAGAGATAGAGACAGAGATTATTTGGATGTCGCTAAGTTTTTTATAGATACATCTACAGGTCTGCATTATGTGTGTGTATGTGAGTGTGTATGTGTGTGTGTGTTACACCAAGAGCTACAGGGTTATGCACAGTGCATTTCAGGTTAAGTGCTGTAAAATGTGTATACACCAAAACGGCTCATTCGGCAACTAACACACCTGTGATCTGACCTGTATCTTGATACACATACACAAGCTCAGGTGTGACACCGAGGTAGCACATGTACAGTAGGTCAAAATCTGCTAAGTCAACATTGCCGATAGGGACACCGAGTATGACCGTAGCTCCACGTCTTGCACATGTCTTTTTCACACAACAAGCTTTTAACATTTTTTTCGATCTCAATTGCAGCTTCTATTTAAACTACAATCGAATTTATTAGCAAAAAATAGGGCCAGAACATTGAACGCTAGGATTCTTCCGAGAACGCTAGGAAATTTATTTATGGATCGGATCCATCTGAGAGCAGCTTACCTCATCAAAACAAAACCACGGGCCGCTGCCAAAGCCGGAAATGAAATAAATAAGTAGCGGCGTATTTTGACCTTTGATTGTCATTGAGCCAGCACGAGTGGTCGGAGAAGAAAGGGCCAGTGCACAGCTCAAAACCCCTGCAGTACAGGAGTAGCCAAGGAGGCCTTTTAGAAACATTGTGGAAAATGAACTGAACCTTTCTTTTCATGACAAGTAGGCTAAAGCAATTTCTTAACTTAGCTTTAGTAAGTAGAAATAGATTCCTATTGGGGTTCGAATTTGTTGCTTAGCTCGTTGAGGAGGATAGCCTGTGTCATATTTAGCATGAGTGGCTATAACTAGAATCGGGTTTACAGTGGAGAGGAGAGGAGCCGAGACGTGTGCAATATGGGTCAAGTGTTTCCTGTACCATGGTCCACTGTCTGGTCCATTCAATCTGCTCTTTTCAGAGTAAATACAACAGACTCAAGTGCCCTTGAGACCCTTTTTTAAAATGATGTTTGTTTTAACATTTATTTGAATTAATTCCCATTGCCTTGCAGTTTAATTACTTATTCTTTTATAGTAATTGTACCAATACATCAAATAAATATGATCTTAATATATATGTTTAAATGTGATATTTAGATGTGGTATTGCAGAACTGCTATAAATGAGTTAACAGCATAGTTGGTGATTATTAGTTCAAATACATTTTAAAAGACAGTGAGCATGTTTTAAAAAGGCTATTTACATGCAAGACAGAAAAAGTACTTTATATCTATATATTATACAATTCCTACTAAGCATGCAGTTTAATGGACCTGTGCTTTTTTACATGGCATCTTATAAATATCACATTGAAAATATATATAATATAATATAATATTATATATATATATATATATATATATATATATATATATATATATATATATATATATATATATATATGTAATATTTAATTTTCAAACTATCTATTCTGTTCATTACAAAATTATAAAATATTAAATTTTGGCTAAAGACTCTAAGTTAAGTTTTATTCAGAAGTCACAATATGGTCTATAAAGCATCATATGAAAGAAAGAAACATCTTTATGTTTATCTATTATGAAATTTCCACTGACCATGCATTTTCATACACCGTAAAAATGTGTCGGTGTGTATTAAAGCCATTGTTTTGCCTTTCCTGAACTTCATAACATGTTTAAATATATGATTACATTCTATTTAAATTATAACATCTAGTTTAGTAAAGTCTAGTACATCATTGAATTATCAAGCACAAATGACTTACTGATTTAAGTCTCTGGCTGATGTTTTATGATTCATTCTTAATAATATATAGTGCATAATTCACATTGCAGCTCATCTTTATATTTATAGCTTATGTAGTTGTTGTAACAATAAAAAAAAAACTAATATGTAGCTCAATTTGATTATTTTGGCAGTTACACTAGTCTTAAAGGTCCCATATTATACATTTTTCAACACGTTGAAATGCGTTGAGAGCCCTATGAGCGCCACTACACAACATGTCTCTGAAGTAGTTTGCTGACAATACCTCTTGGGATTAGCATTTCATCGCTTTTACTCCCTCTATTCTAGTTCCTCAAACAGACTGCTTCTTGTTAGTATTCCTAAATCCAAATGAGCCGCTGCTGCCCACTTTCCACTTCGGAACTGGGGTGTAGGCAGCACGGCGAGTGTTTACCTCACCTGAAAATAATCGACATAGCTGCTGCTAACAGACTATCCATACAGCCATACATGTTCAACACAACACTCCGCCGGTAGACTTCTTCATTGTGATTCCTACGCTAGCGCTTGCAAGAAAACATGGTGGATCAGGAAGCACTAGCAGTTCTACCTGGTGGGCGGGCTTCTCAGAGAGGAGGGTGGAAAGATGTCCAAACCCCTACTGTGACATATAGAAGTAGGAAGTAGAGGAAGCACACAATTTCTGACATTTGTAAATTAATAGTAAATACACTACCATTTTATCAACTTACAACGTGTGTAGAGGCAGTACAGCCTCAAATGGATGTCCAAAGGACAGAGAAAGTAACTTTTTTCATAATATTTTGTTTTTATTAGTCCCATACATTCTTGCTAAAGATAAAATTAGTTATGCTATATATTATACTATGACATCCCGTTAGAATTATAATTAGTTGTTTTTATATTAGAAACTTCAAAATAACTTATTTTTGGTATGACATGTCTGGTGTTAACTGCATGTTAAATCCATCATTTGCTAAAACAATTTACAGATTCTATCAAGTATCATAAACCTACACAGCAATTTTGCACTTAATCACAATAGTGTTTTCTGCACTGACTCATCGCTGTGAATTTTTTAAGCCACTGCTGACACTGGATGACAACGACATTGCACCTGCAAGGTGAAGTGTGATGTAAAATAAAAGAAAAATGATCTCAGATCCGATCACTTGCACTAGGGTTGCATCATTGCTGATCGGGGGACTCGTACAAGAGCTAATATATGTGTTTGACTGAATTAAATCAGTATTAAATGTACATAAATCTGCTCAGCAGTAGGAAGATGACTAAGTTTGAATAGATGACTTTAGATTTAATAGTCTTTTAGTTTTAAGGGCTCTGATTTTAGGAACTGTGGTGGATAACTGTTCTGTCTTCACTTATTTGGTTTGACTTTAGTTTTTATACTTCAGTCTTTCTGCACCAAATCTCTTTATAGAAAACTAATGAAAAAGATCTAAGGTAGCCCACCCAATACTGCTCAACAATATGTGCTTCACATTACATAAAATGAGGTACTTGGACTCCTTCGTATTAAGTATTTTTATGAAGGCAGCAATTTAGCATTTGACCCTTTGCCACTTGAAAAAGATGCTGACACTGGCAAGCAAACAGGCTAATTATTTTAGACACATGCAGAGAGAGAGAGAGAGAGAGAGAGAGAGAGATGACTAAATGCTTTTCCCTGTCAAAATGGTCATCTGAGCATGACTACATTCAGTCACATAAAATTTATTAACTCGCTATTAATATGCTGCATTTGTATTTGTATCTGCCTGCTTTTTATCTTTTATTTCCATAAATATATGAATAAAAATCTGCCTATAGATCACATCCCCGATTGTATAAGGAAAAAATCTGAACAGGTTTAATTTATTTAATGCGGAAACACATTAATTTTGGTGAATTTGGTGAATTTGGTTTGTTAGAGTTAAAAAAGTGACTCTCAAAGATAACATGATAATCAAAAAATCATATATTTTTGAATGATGATAAGTGTTATTTCAGGACCTCTTCCATAACAATCAATGTCACCATACCAAGATTAAGACCAAGACAATAAAAGTCATTACAAACAGTACTAATGTTTCAAATGGCCAAAAACGTAGTGCCACTGACAGCTGTGGAAACAACAGGCAAATTTTTAAAAATGGGATTGTGTGCTCTCACATTAAGTATATCAGCCTGAAGGGGTGAGTTTTAAAAGTGTATTATGGAGCAAACGGACAGAAACTGTCTTAAATGTTCCTTGAGCCCATTAAGAAATCATCTGAATCTGATATAACACTACAAACACTGAGTGAACACAAGATGAGCAGCAGTGAGCAGCACTGCATTGATTGATGCTGTTCTGTTGTGACAAGGTGTAAACAGTGTCCCTCCTAGCTGTCTGCATAATGTATTGACCATATTCAATAATGCGGTGTGCGGCGTAGAGAAAGAGTACTTAGCTGGCAAAACCATAGCTGAGGCTGAGACTGATGACGTTTGGATCTCTGTCACTGCAACGTGTTTGTTGTTCATTTCAAAGTTATTGTGTTACTCAAGTATGTTCTTCTATTGATTCCATTAGACATGCTGAGGAACAGACGGACTGATACTTCTTATTCGCTCTGCAGCTCTTAGTCATGCAAACACACCTCCTGTGTGTGTGTGCGGGTGTGTGCGCGTGTGCAAAGAGCTTGAGATTGCGTGATCCAGCGCTCATTGTGACTGACACGGCCCAAGGTGACTGGTCAATAGCATGATTGACGGCCACACTTTTATTGAGTGGATCGTCCAAAATGAGAAGAGGTGAGATAGGGCAGGGAGAGAGCGAGATAGAGAGAGAGAGAGACTGCTAAGAATGAGTCAGAAGAGCGAGGAGTGTGGGTGGAAAGAAGAGAGCGATGTAGAAACAGATAGTGGAAGACAGGATGCTGAGGAGAGGAACAAAGGATAGGAGAAAGAAATCGTCAGAAGTGGGCATTTCCAGAAACCAGAGCATAATAATAATAATAATAATAATAATAATAATAATAATAATAATAATAATAATGAAGGGGAGTGTAAGTTGAGATATGTGACAAGCTTGGCTGACCTTGGAGACGGCATCTTATATAATATGAAATAATTCAAGATTATTTGAATGTGTAGCCATTATAATTGCAATATTCACTGTTAACTTAGCTGTTTGCTTAATGACAACTGCAATTCATGGCTTCTACCTTCAATAAAAATTCATCTCTCAGAGCAGACCATTATAATTACTATTAGCATGCAACAACTCAGTCATCATCTATTATAACTAAAAGTTCTTAGTGCTCATCTAATGCCTAAATAAATGTAAATGTCAGTTACACTTTTAAGCAGACAATCCACAAAAGGAAGGTTGATCTTCACATGAAGTCCTTTCTCTGACAATAATATGAGAGATGAGTAAAAAAACACAAAAAAAGTCAATTCAATTTTATTTGTAATACACTTTTTACTACAGACGTTGTCACAAAGCATTACTGGGTCCAGTCTCATAATTAGCAAATCTAGAGACTTTGTGCTAAATAAGAAGAGTTTACAAGACAGCAACCAAAAAATAGAAAAGATTGTGTGTATGTGTCTAACAAAACATACAGTCTAACCAAGGTCTTCTGGCACAAAGGGATTTGGTTCCAGGGACCTCTGGTTTGGAATCTCTATTTTTCCAGCTTTAAACAATATGCCAGATATCACAAATGCCTAATAACTCTTCAGTTTTGTCATCTAGTAGCATTACATTAAGAATGTAATCACTATGGCCCCTTGAGAAGGGGGGAGGGAAATAAAAAACATATTCTCATCACTAAAGTTAGATATGAATATGACGTGACCTGCTTGATCTCAGCTTGCACTTGTTAAAAAGCTCCACAGCACAGCAGGTCCAAATTTGTGGTTAATATCTCCCACAGGGATCCCAATGTGAAATGGGAGGGATTCCCCCAAGTCAAGCAGCTTGAGGAGACATGTCATGCAGATTGTGAACATATTCTATTTAGTAGAGCTTTGATGATAGTGTTACATTTTCAAACAACAGAAGGTAGCTGTAAAATGGTAAATAGTTGGGATCAGCATGACAATTAAGACCAGTAAAATTCACAGGATGACTTTTCTTGAAAAGCTGAACACAAATGAAAATATAAAATATAGCCATATATAATATAGCCAGTGGAGTCTTTGTTGTTTTTTGCACCCCAAATCATTGGAAAATAGGCAAGTCATTGACAAGATAGGAAGATGTCAAGCTGTTACAAACCATAAGGGTTTTAGAATTACATCATCTAGATCTATAAACCCCTAAAAAAACCTTATTGGCTAAAATTTTTTACAGGTACCATTTGAATCATCTGCATACCCAGAGTGACGCACTCCTTATTCAGACTTGTGTTCTTTTGTACTCAGTTTCGAGCAGTTCAAACACATTTCCTCAAGACCTGCTCCAGAATAAGCAGAAATTGTGTATTGTGTAATATTACCTGTCTGTTATTTTAGCTTAGCTTCTTGATTGAGAGTATGCTTGTACTATAATGTTTGGAGTATGGTTACATTTAGATATCACATTAAACAGTGAGTAAAAGAGCTCTCTGTTACTATAAGGTTGTAACAGATAGACGAGACAGATAAAGGACATTGGAACTATTTCAATAACATTTTAAAATAACTATTTTAATCTAATGTCAAACAATGTTTTGTCAGGTTGTCCGAATACCTGAATACATGCATATATCCTAGTTGAAACACTATTTAATTTAAAAATGTGCTAGTGACCGGGCTTTTAGCACAAGATTTTGTAAAAATGTTTAGCCTGACAAATGGCTGGAAACAGTCACAATACTTTTATATTCTGCATATGATATATTTCACAATTTCACAGATTGATTTGTGCCAGTTATTTAGGCATTTGTACTTGCACAGGGCAATTACAATGCTTTGGTATTGCTACACAGTCCAATTTGGGCAAATAACATTGTGTATATCCTATTATGAATGTAGGCAAACATGAAATATTGGCATGTGAATGATGAACAACACCTACATAGGTGTTTTTACATTCCCCGCCGTACCTTATGCCGACTGTGACAGACGGGATGCAATGTGCTTACTCATTAAATATTAATGCAAACTGCAATAACAGAGAAATAAATAATAGTTGCTGGGAGCAATTTGTTCCTTGTAATAGCTGCACATGGTGACAAAGTCGATCAGCGACAGCTTTAAAGGTCAGCACGCAAACCTGCTTGGTCACTAAACTGGTAGTGATAACTTGCAGCAATTGGAATTGGTGGTTTCAGTTACTCTCTGATCTTAGTGTGCTATAATTTTGTCAAATGTAAACCACGGTATAAGTTGGATGACATTTCATGATGAGTTCTCAGATCTCTTATTTGCCTAAGGGGATAATTTTTTTTGCATTCTTTCTTTTTCTCTCTGAACTTTACTCCTCAAGTACAATCGAATTACCGGAGAGGGTTCTAGGTCCAGTTCTTTATTTGCTTGTGAATGAAGGTCTCGTTATTGTACTGTACTAGCTGTCAGACATAAGAACACTGACCCAGAGCATCAAAAATATAAATCAATGATTCAATTTCAAGTGAAGGTCTAAGAACTATTTTTGCTCCATATGACAATATGTTCAAACAACACATTTAGCATTCCACATTCATATAAAACATGCACCAACATAACACACAATATTTAGTGCTAATTTCCGCACACTGGGGGTAACTCCTGCTAAGTCAAGCTAATTCCTGCTAGCACATGACACACTGCGATTTACACGCATGCCCTAGTGGAATTTTGGGAGAGTGAGCGGAAATTTACTGATTAGCGATCTAGAAATGAAGATTGATAGACTGTTTAAATATTATGTAAATATTCAGGCTTAACTACATTATTGTCGGCCGAATGCTTTGGCATAGGGTTTTAAACCGTTGGTCAGCGGCGGTGGTCTGTGCAATCAATTTTTACTATTGAAATCACTTAAAATATATATTTCATTTGATTTCTTTTTCAGAACATTTCCAGATTATGTGGGCATCCTTATGGATAATGAATGTAAATATCTAAAAATATAATAGAAAAATATATACCTCCCACACACGGACACATAGTGGGTCGAAGACAACTGCTTGGTCTGGATGGTGGTCCCTGGGACAGAACCAATTGAAAACCCCTGCTTTAGCACCTTGTCTGGTGTAATGCTATTGCAACACTCAAACTTTTTCATTAATCACCACCCTCCATATTTTTTCGATTTCACATACCAACTCTGTTTTCTCAGTCTTATAAGACCCATTCCTCACGTCCTTTTCCTGCGTGTACGTCGTTCTGCTCTGCGCTGGAGGTGAGTCAGCCTCTTGGACTTCGCCCTTAATCAGAGTCACCGGGAGCTTCGCCGCCGTGCGACGCGTCCCTCCTGCGAGAGGCATTCCTTTATTTATTTTATTTATTTTTGCTTCAGGGCCGAAGCACAAAGGTGGACGATGACTGCTCCTCCGCCTGCGAGTCACAGCCGATTGCGTTGCGCTCTATTTGTTCCTCCGTGCGGTTCTTGGCCGAGGCACACGGCTTCCCTCCGTCTTGCTTTCCGCCGTGACAGCCAGAGACTCGGCTCTAGGGGCCCGAGATGCTGCCTCTAGGTTTTAGAGGCTCGTTTCGTGTATAATTTATCTGATAGTACTGTAGTTATATTTACTTTTCTGGTCCTTTCTTTCATTTTCTCTTACAGAGAATGTGAGGAACAGAAAATTAAATATAAGATCAATTATACACAGGGCAAACGCTAAAAACTGGATCTACTTTTCCCGTTTGTCTTGCAAGCATGTGAGGAAAAGAAAACATGAAATACACCTATAAAAAATACGACTACAAATGTGAGGAACAAAAACTTACCGAAAATAAGATCAGTATTTACTGGGCATGAGATGTCTCTAGTTTTTCGACGCTCGTCTCGTGTATAATTTATCTTACTGTTGTTATATTTACTTTTTGGTTCTCTCTCTTTTTCTCTCTTGCAGCGAATGTGAGGAACAGAAAATTAAATATACATACAATAAAATTAAGTCAAATAGTTGTTTTTTTCCCGTTTGTCTTGTGAGAATGAGAATAAGTTCAAGGCCTTATGCGTTTTTTGAGGCTTCTTTTGTCTCATTGTAGTTATATTTACTTTTCTGGTCCTCTCTTTTTTCCCTTGCAGAGAATGTGAAGAACAGACAATGAAGTATACCCACAATAAGATCATACAGGCAGCGTCTTGGGCCTTTGTCTTATTTGTCCAATAGCACTGCATTAATGCTCATTTCGAACAAAAAGACTACTTTCTGCTAGCACTTGACGCTAACATAACAGATGGTGTATTTTAAAAAATTACATTTCATTACGTTTTTATGTATGGAGCAAATAGAAAAATCATTAATCTTCAATCATTATTGATTTGGAATAAGCGCTGATAAGCATCTGCATTTGTTCTATATGACTTTTTTAAAAACCTCTCAAACAATTGCAAACCATCTTAGTACAGTAATTAGTACTTATTTCCACATGCTAAACAAAGCTAATTTCTGCTAGCACATGATGATAATTCAACACATTATGATTACCATGGATGCCCTCATGGACTTTAACAAATGTGAGTTGAAATTAACGCTGATGAGCAACCTACAGATGAAGATTGATGGACTGTGTCTGTGAGAGGAAATATTTAGGCTTAACTATGTCATTGTGGAGCAGATGCTTTAGCACATTGCCTACAACAATACATTACATGCATTAGACAACATTTAGAACAAGTCAAACTCATTGTTGTTGATTCACTAATCCGTGCTACTTTCAATGCGCTAATGCTAATTGACAATGAAATACAGACCATTTCTGCTAGCAACTGATGATAACACAACATGATTTCCTCAGGAGGAAACTGATATTTTTTAGAAATTAGGTATATTAAATCTTTGAATGATTAGAAAGCGGTTATTAGTACTGATTACCAACAGAGCAATGACAATTTTTATAAGTCTTTTTTAGTGAACAACAATCTCATCTCAAACAATACAAATCATCATCATTAGGTCACTAATTAGCATGCTTTTCGATAACCAATGCTATTTTCCACTAAATCAGTGTCAGCATTTCATGTCTAGCATTTCATGCTAAGAGAGCACCTTAGTTTCCAGTTGCCCTAGTGGAAATAAGCTGAAAGTCAAAAGTCAAAGTAAACTTTATTGTCATCTCTGCTATATACTGTACAGATATACAGAGAGACGAGACGACGTGGCTCCAGTTTTCACAGTGCAAGCTGCATTGCATTGCTATTTCTATAGGTTCCCTTGTGCAAATTAGAATTAGTGAGTGGAACTGGCACTGATTTGGAACCTAGCGATGAAGATTTGTTTTTGCTTTAGATGTCTCTTAACAATGTTGTACAGAGATTTTTTGTTTCCCTTATTATTTTTTAAGCATAAGCCAATTACCATCTCCTCATATAAAGTGTTATGACACTTGTTTTATAATGATGCAAAATTAAAGCTATATTAGCTACATAGAGAACCGTTATCTGTTTGAGCTCACTTTAGTTTAAATAGTTTAGAACCCCATTACTGTTTAAAACGAACATTTAACGAACTCTCCCATGTTTATTCTCCAGTTTCATGTTCATTTCTCTTCTCTGGAGCGCCAGTGCTCGGAGTGCTGTCTCTCCAGGGTGATAGAGACTGATTGAGGAAATGGCCCCAAGACTCAGAGGCTTCACTGTACTTACAGAAAAAAGAGCCCAGCAATTAACACACGCACACATGCACCCAGCAGCAATTACAGCATTCTGAGAGGTCCAGATTAGTCAGAGAAAAAGAGAAATTGAAAAAGGGAGACAGAATGAAGGGGATGTAGAGATAAAGTATTTCCTGTTTTAGTGCACTTTTCTTTCTCTGCCATTTCTGTTTCTTCCTCTCATCCTTTTCGAGGACGGCATTAATAAAGGACATCATATGAAAATATAATGGCACTGAGATTTTTCAAGCTAGATGAGTCAAACCAAAACATGACATAACAGTAAAACCATGTATAAGTGACATAATACTAGGATTTAATAGTAGTACATGATAGTATTTTTTGCTTTCACAAAACTCAGCTTTTAAAGCAAAATATTTCTTGCCACTGTGATTAATCATAATGATGGCATGGTATGTAATTGCTGATTCTTTTTATCATCACTATCCTGGTGTGATTCTGTAGAGCAGCGACAGAAACCTCGTTCCTCTCCGAGCTCTGACAGTTTTTGGCGGGGATAATTAATCTAATTTTAGTTCTTTGTGTTAATGTCAGCAAAAACTGCAGCAAGAAGCTGTCAGTTCGACTTAGCTTGTGTCAGAGAAGTTATGTAAGCTTGTCCTTCTAATTCCTCTTACCTCTCCTCCTCCTGCTTTTTTTTTTCTTTAGCAGCAGACGCAGTTCCCGTAAGGAAAGATGGAGAGCAGGTAAGAGATTTTGCTCATACAGTTTTCAGTGGTTTAGCATACTAAAATTCTTCTATTTGCCAATTGAAAATGTGCTGGACATTTTGTATCACAACTTATTTGACCTTATTTGACAAAAAAGGAAAAGGGAAAAGTTCAAAAGAAAAGCGACTTTTCATTGATCATCCCTGTTATACTGTTCAGTATTCTTACTAAGCTGCAAAATTTGTATAGCCTGTGCCATCAAATGAGATTTTGATGAATCAAGTCTGGTTATGAGGGATTTGAAAAACACATTACATATAAGGCAGCCTTATAAAGTTAGCTTGGCCCTATTGCCGAGCTGTTGCTTGTTAAAGGCTTGGATTGTAAAGGGTTAAAGAAATACACCCCAGAATGTCATACAATGATTAAAACATTTGTTTTTTGCAAACATGTACTTCTACATTTATATGATGTGATTGACACTATTATCCAGAGCTGTGTAGTCCACCAAGGGAACATGTTCATCCTTGTAAACCTTGTAAATTGACTTCTAGTCAACTGCCAGGAGTCCCCTAGGTGCTTTGTGAAGAGGTGGGTCTTCAGATGACATTTGAAAGCAACAAGGGACTCAGTACTTCTGATAGCGAGGGAAAGTTTATTTTAAGAGAACCCAGGACTCAAGAGTCTTGATTCAGGTCTTACCATTCTTTCTGTGCAGAGTCAAGAGGAGAAGTTCTTGATAATTTGAGAGGACGGGATATGACACACAGTTTGATCAGTACCAACAATTGAGAAGGAACCATTTTTGGTCTTGTAGGGGAGGGTTGAGGATTTGGACTGCCCTGGGAGCCAGTGAAGGTTGTGCTGTAGTGTGGGAGTGTTCATGAATGTTGGAATACAGTAGACTTGCTGCAACATTCTAGATCAAAGAGGTCTTATATTCTTCAAAGGAAGACCAGCTAATAGAGAGCTGCTGTAGTCCAGTTGACAAGTGATTGGATGAGTAGCTGAGTAGCATCGGTAGTGTGAATTGGCCAGTCTCTCCTGATATTATCAAGTATTTATAGAGCGACCCACAAACAGAAATGACATACATATTTTTTTGCATGTACAGATAGAAAGTGAGATCGATCACTCACTAACTTGATCTTGCATCATCAAGATGCAAGTTAATGTCACAGTGTGAACATGACCTTGATTTTAGGGGTGAAACAGACATTTCAAGTTGCCAGTCCTTCCACTCTAATGATGGCAACAAACATGTTCAAGGACATCCCCATGTGCTAACTTTATACCATTATGACGACTTCTGAAACGCCTTAAAATAAGCACAATCAAATCACGGACACCTGTCGCGTGCTGAATCACATTTATAGCCACAAACAAGTGGGAGACCCATGCTGGCCAGTTCCTAGATAATGCAATATAACATCAGGGGAGGGCAGTATTGAATTTCTCACCAAGGCCACAGGAGCCGGCCTCCAGAGGCCCTCCATTACCGTACAGTATAGCCGTATAACAGGCTTTCTCTCCTTCGAGACACTGCCCCATCCATCTTACCTGTTTTGCCAGCTCTCTTCTTTCCCCCTCACAAGGGCAGCAGCTCCAGGCTTCTTGGGCCACTCACACATAAATGAGATTGGCCCAGAATCAGCCATTTTGGACCCAGATACCTTTTCTGCTGTGAAAAGCTGAGACGATGAGCATCAGAGATGGGCCAGTAAATGATGTCATCATTGGCTGCTGCTGAGGCAGCGTCCTAACACACAAGGTTGAATGCTGGAGCTTAGATTAGTGGAGCTTGATTTTGTGGATGTGTGTGGTTTTGTGTGTGTGAACGGCAGAGAGAGAGTACAAAGATCAGAGTTGACAAAAAAGTGCAATATAAAATAGATTCTGAGTCATAATGACCAGTAAAAGGACAATAAAAAAGAAACAAAGAGATGAAAGATGGACCCTTTAGCCATGTTATAAATATTGTTGTTGATTTGTATTTTTAAATACTCAAATTTCTAAATTGTTATTTTAAAACTTGTATACTGCTCAGACTCTACAAAGTGTTTTGTTGCTTTTGCAAAAAATGATGGAGGTCTATGAAGGTCTCTCACTTGCCTTTCTAGCTAATCAAACGCAAAAACTCCAAAGTTGTGAATCCTTGCTGCTTGTCTAAACTCCAAGTGACCCTACATCCCGTTTTTGTGGCTAAACCTTTAATTATCCTCCCTCTGAAGTGTAGGTGGAAAACAACCCCAGTGCTTTAAATTTACGACTCGTTCGTTTTCCGACGCTACGACACCGCAGTAATTATTAGTCTGCTTTAGGGGAACCGTAGCGGCGTCCTTGAGGATTTTTAAGGTCCAAAGTGAATGAATTTATATGCAACGAGACAGGGGAATGAGGACTAAAGATGAAAAAGTGTCAGAGCTCTGATCGATGGACCCTGAGGATCCAAGCCATCAAGGTCAAATGCATGTTCAGGGTGGACAGCCTCCCCACCACTCAGCCATTGCCAATCTGACCTCTGTTTGACCTTTACTATTGATCAGTCTTAATAAACACTGAGAGTCTCCTGCTGTTTCTACTGCCAAGAGTGTTTCTCAACGCTATTCTAGGTACAACATATAAGCAATCAATAGCAGCTCGCTTGTGTTGCCGCTTCTCTTTAAATGAAAGCAACACCAACCTTACTGCTTGATTCAGTATTTATGTTCTTTCTTCCAAGATTTCTGACCTTTTTCTTTCAAATCCACAAAAATTCTTGTCAAATATTAGCTGGAAGGTCATTCATAATTGTTATGTTAATCCGTTTAAACAGTTGCTGGTTCTTCTAATGCTGTCCTTCTGCTATCTGTCCCTCTTGCTATCTTTCTCCTTCTTCCTTTCCCCCTTTTTCAACTCTGCCAACTCTGTTGGTCTCTTGATATTTGGATTGAAATTCACCGGAGATTTTATTCTTTTCATATCAGCTTTGATTGTCACTGATATGCTAGGAAATAAGCATTGAAATGCAGCGTATTTGCCAAGTTTCCCAGGTTTTGTCCCAAACATTTTCACTCAGAAATCACACCAAAGCTCTCCTGCTTATCAGTGACATGCATTTGAAAAGGACATGAAAATGTTTTTTAAAGGGTGAAATTTCTCTTCAATATCTCCTCCTTTGTGGATTTCTGAAATCTATCACCCCCTCCGTATATTGTGCTCCTGCCTGTCTGACTTTATCTCCTCCTTCTCCTCTTGTTGCCTGCCTTCCCCTCAGCATGGACGTGCCGAGTTTTCCTGGGAAGGAATCAACGTAAGTGAGGAGCAGACCTTTCCCTCTTTCTTCCTCACCTCTTCTGTCTATCTCTCTTTCTTTGGATTTCTACTAAGTGCTTGCAAATGCCTTGCAATAATCGTAACTGTAAACTCTTGGCAACCTCCCAATCATTGAATAATGATAGGGAACATGGAATTTAAAAAGTGAATGAAAAAAGACTCTTTGGGGCAGTTTTAGATCCTAAATCCTTCCTGTTATCATATACTTATCATTGGTTGAAATCTGACATGTTGTGTTGTTTAAAAAAGTAACAATTACATTATGACAGATAGCAGACCATCAGTGAAGTGCTAATGAAAGGTTCACTGCAAAGAAAGATGTGTAGATTGGATCTCACTGTGTATGTTTCTGATAAAATGTATACAAATAATATAGTTTATAAATCATTGTTATTATGAGCTAACCGTATATTAATCAATATTGGCATATATAAAGGCGGATAAATATGAATAACATTTATTAAAGGGTGAAAGACCGATTGTTTAACCACGTTATGAGTGTTGTCATTGCATAACTTGTCCACAACTTGGCAACACTGCAACTCCACTTTTGTCATTTATTTGCTGTTTTTTTTAAATATACAAATACGCCGTCGTATAAACTAGATTTTTATTCAGACCGTACAAAACGTATTTTAAAAGTACATGTTATCATTTATTGCTCTTAAATAATCACATAACACGTTAGTGAACGTTTTTAAAAATGTTTTATATATCTGAAACAAGTATTCTTTAAAAAAAAAAAAAAAAAAAAAAAGAATTTCTGATATCAATGTACAAAAACAAAACAAACAAACAAAAAACCTCTCTAATTGCTAAATAAACATTGGTATCACCAAAGTTTTGCTGTTGTGTTTCCCTCACTCTGTGACATCCTGTGTCGGATTCAGTAATAAATACCGCTCTCTTGCACACCGAGCGTCTGGCTTTTTTAATTGACGTGAACACTGCATTATTTTTATTTTATTTTTGCAAGGATTATTCAATGTGCTTTCATTGTTTGTTTATCCCTCTCTAAAACATCACCTAATTTGCATTGAGTCACGTCGTCGTGTGGGTGCATTAGTACTTCAAGCACAGACAAATGAGGAAACGTCGGCAGAAAAGCAGCTAATATTAAGCAACTGCTTTTAACACACTGACAGTTCTTTCTCAAACACCACACGGTGATGTGCATAATGCTAACTGGCGACTGCATTTTTTTTTTAAATTAAGAGCTGCTATCTTATTATTATTTTATTGTTAGTAGCATTAGCTCTAAATGACATACAGTAGCCTATTTCCAACCACAAGTGAGATGTTGTACAGAATCATGGAGCCTTTTTGCACCATTAGAAATGTGAGAAAAAGCTTGGCCTCTTTTCACTGCTAGCTTGCCCCTGCTGTTGGCTACGCGTTTTAGCACATTATCAGCTTCCTGCTAATTAGCATTGGCGCTCATGCTCGTCTCCCATTGCTGGAAAACCCCGGTCTCACAAAGATGGACAGAAATCCAAATAAATACAGATCATTAAAAACAAACGACGTAATTCTGACTAATGGTATTAAAAGATAAATATTTACATGTTGTATTTCCTTGACAGAAGTTTTGTTATGCGTATTACACAGTAAACACACAGTCTTATATTGTACTTGAGTGACTTCGTTACTCTACTTACATATTAATTTTGAATGCTTTGTATTTGGTCTGAGTATTATCAATATAAACTATCTGATCATGTTCATAATTAACGTAATGCAGAAAGTGATTTTAGTTTTCTCAAGGGTTACTTTTAGCTCTTTCTGGAGCCGTTTGCTTTGTAAAGAATCTTTACCTACTTAAATATGGGTTTCAGAAAGCACAAGTTTCATGCATGCTAACATGTGTTTGCTACTTTATGTTTTGCTGTATATTTCCACATTATTTTTGCGTCTCTTAAATACGAGTGACAGTGTTCATGGCCTATGTCCTTGTGTTCTCTTCTCCTCTCTTCTCTTCTTAACTACCCTCACCTTTTTTCTTAAATGCAATTGTATGCAATTTAATCACCTTTCCTAAAACTTTTATCTTCCGCAGCTGTCTATGGAAGACACCACCTCCATCTTGCCCCGTCTGAAGCGGAACTCCAACGCCTATGGAATTGGAGCTCTGGCTAAGTCCTCTCTGTCAGGTGTGTCAGGTGTGTGTCTGTCCCGGTAGCTGGTAACCGACCCCATGTTGGCTCTAGAGGAGGAGATGTGGATCGGAGCCAACATGGCTGCCCCTTTGGGTTCCCCCCCACCCCCCTTTCCAGTTTCACTTCCTGCTGCCATTAATTAGTGCCTGTCAATGGCCAGCGTTGCCATTGATGAAAACCTAATCAGATCCAACATGAGCACAAACAATGGCTGACGTAAGTGCACAACCCGTCACTAACAGGCTTGCTGCTGGGAAATAGTCTTTGGTTTGTTAATTGGTTGTGTGGTGAATGATGTTTTCGTAGTGCCTTCGTTGGTTTTTTTGTCTATTAGTAGTGTGATTTCGACAGTGTTGTGCTCAGTAACTTTTGGTAAACATTGTATTGTGCTGTACATATGTATATATGGTATATGCATGTATGTATATATATATATTTGTATATACAGTTGGTACTATACATATGTCATATACATATATATCTCTCCTATTCTGTAGTTTGTCAGTAGTTTCTTCAATTTTTGCTTTATTCAGCAACATTACAGTACATTGCCTGGAAGTAGATCTCCATCAACGTTCATTCATCAAAGTATCAAAAGAAGTCCAAATATTCCATAAAAATTAAAGTAGTCTTTCTCATAATCAGGTTTGTACACTGTAAAGCCTGTTGGGTTCATTCAACTCAATCTTTTTGAGATAACTGATTGCTGTGAATCATTTATGTTTATCTTTAAAAATACTAATTCATGAGAGTGAGTGACCTCACTTTTATGGAGTATAAAGTAATGTTAACTTCCTTCTTTCTTTAAGATATTCTGTGAGGTTTTACAGTGTAACAATAAGCTATTAATTTGTCTGTGATTTGATAAAGAAAACCACAAAACAAAGCTTCGTCCTGCTACCCCCACATCGCCCCATTCTGACCCTGCATGCAAACGTTGGCTGCGTCCAAATAATTTTCACTACACGACGTCCTACTTGCAGGCTTTTCTCTTCTGATAGGCATCGGTATGTAGTGAAAATTGGGACGCAGCCCTCGACATTGATGGTACTAAGCCCTGATTGCTTCTTCCTCTAGGTGTGACCAGATCCATGAAGGATAAGGTAACTAAGCCCACAGCGATGGCTCAAGGCCGCGTGGCTCACATGATTGAGTGGCAGAGTTGGGGCAAACCATCGGCTGGGCCTGTCGGGGGGGCGGGCCGTTCCAACCTGCACCGCGAGAGGGAAAGGACAATGGAGAATGACGCCTACAGCGACCTAAGCGATGGCGAGAAGGAGGCGCGAATGGCGGCCGGTAAAACCAAGATCAAAATGAACTCAGAATTGACCAAACTTGTCTTCACAGAATGCACCGCCCATTGCCCTGCCCCTAATTAGGGTATATTTGCATGTTGTGAATTTAAAAATAAAAATGGCAAAGAAGAAAAAGAAAAGCAGATGGCTCCAGGACTCATTTGACTTTAGGCTTTTTAGAGACTTTAGTATTCTTCTCCTTTCGGGTATTTTTCGGATATCCATTTTGAGTTTTCTTTTTAATTTTGTTAGAGAAGTCCTGCAAGTTGCGGAAAAGAAAATATGAAGTAAACAGAACATTTTCCTTTTAGCAGTTGTGCATTCTGTGAAGAAAATGCAAATGTAAAGTCATAATGGTTTTTTTCTTTTCCATATTAACTTTTTCACTTTATTATGACACTGAAACACCACTAGTATATAGAAAGTAGAAAAGGCAAAGGGGATACGTTTAAAAAATATATATCTTTGATTTTTTTTACAAATGTCTCATACTTGAGTGGAAATTTAAAATGTAAATGGTGATATGTCAGTTTATTTTTCATTTTTGTCAGATCTTTGTGCATGGAAATGGAAAGCTGTATGGCAAAGTGCGTATTGTGTTTTCACTTTCTTAACAGGAGTACTGCAGCAGTTTGCGATCTCCGAGGCGACACTTCTTGCCTGGAACTCGATGGACGGAGAGAGCCTCTGTGCTGACTCAAACCAGGGCAGCGTAGCCCACCTCAGTGAAGTCAACCAAGAGAGCATCACCAGCAGAGGTAAGCAACAAGAAGAATGTCAGGAAAATGTCAATAAACGTGACTGACATTCAGAATTCCTTTCACGTCGTTTGGCTCTCACGTCACATTACATTTGACAAGTGAGTGGGTTGACAGAAGTGCACGGGTCCACAGTGGGATCCTGAGTTATCTAGTGACCTTTGACTTTATCTCAGGAATACGTCCGTAGTGACGCTAGTTTTGTTTGTAACAGATTGGTCTTTAGCCCCTGCCATTCTGCAGCCCTTTATTTATGTACTTTAGTCTAAGACTATGTGATTAGATTTGTTTATTTTAAGCAGTTTAATTTATTTCTGAGCTACTGCAAATTGATCTTGAACTCCTCCCTAAAAAAGCCAAAATATCTGACGTCGTGTCTAAGCCACATGGAAAACTGGCGAACTAGCTTCCCTAAGCATGAAAGATAATTAAATAATTAAAAATCTGGTCGTGCAAAAAAAAATGTAATTCTAAGAAATTAAAATTTTTTGAAATAATGTCTATATAAAACTAAAGAAAAACAGTGGAATCTGAAAAAGTTCACAGTCTGCTTGGGACAGAAGGAAGTCAAGAGCGACAGAACTCCCATAATCATGTAGTATCAAAGTCTATGCATTAATATTTAAAGAACCGAATTTATAGGGCAAAGTATTGCAGATATGGAAGCAGTAGATGCACCGGGGCAACAACTCAGAGTAAAAGCCTTGGGATGAATTCTAATCTGACAGGGACA
This sequence comes from Distichodus sexfasciatus, assembly GCA_032718565.1. Classification (NCBI taxonomy): domain Eukaryota; kingdom Metazoa; phylum Chordata; class Actinopteri; order Characiformes; family Distichodontidae; genus Distichodus; species Distichodus sexfasciatus. The sequence continues at coordinate 2,171,026 of JAVGVS010000023.1, read as the reverse complement.
TAAACGTAAAATGAGAAAATCTTCAGAAGATGCGTCAGTCAAGAAAAATCAACAGTTTAATTGTTCACTATTAAATTGCCTTCTACCATCCTTTGCAATGATACATGCTTGTGGTGCATCAACTATCAGGTTAAGATACCCTGTCCCACAAGCCACACAAATTCCACGTCAAACTGTCAGCACCCACCAACAATTCTAAAAATGCATGCAGTAGATACTCGAAACTAGTAGATACTGCTTTTTTCACGTATTAAAAAACAAAACTTCTTTTGCAATAACTGATCCGTGCCTGACTTCCCTGTCAGCAAACTCATAACACCACTCCCATATTTTCTCTGCTGTAAGGACTTCCGTATATCCGCTGTCGTGATTTATAATGTTACCTCTGCTTTGACTGATACCGCTTCCAGCCCATTTGACAGATGTGGGACGTATAAACACAACTCCATTTAGTGCATGAAGAAAACTAGGAAATGACAGCCATAGGGCTTGGTCAAGAAGAGCAGAACGGCACAGTGAGGAAAAATGCTCCAGGGCCGAGACTGAGTCACAGTTCATGCAGTCATGAAAACAGAAACTAGGCTAAACAGAGCTACAAAGCCACACAGATTCTGGAGGCTCTAAAGCACACAAAGGCCAATTATCCAGATAAATTGGTGCTGACAAAATCTGCAATGAGTGATGCTAATGCCTCGCTTTCTAATTTTGGCCCCTCGTTAATAGAGTTGTCTATTTATTTTGTGGTAATTGAAATCTAAAAATGGGCCCCTCATTTTTTCCTTCCTCCATATTTCACCTCCCACTCTTAGCTCCGTGACTTTTTCCATATTTATCTCATCTCATATTTATAACATCTTAAAGGGTATCAGATATTTATTCAATTTTATACTCAATTTATTATATTTTCTTGCTGCTTATTCCTTCCTCGTCTCCAGACCAGCCGCTCCATCACTCCTCGGCAGAAGTGTGGCCTCATACTTACGTCTCCCAGGGCCTCTACTGCCTCTCCTCCTCGGATGCCTGGGAGCCAATCAGCAACGAGCCTTCAGGCATGGCCTCTCCTGCTGCTGGCTCCTACATCATGGCGGGCGGAGCTTCGGGAGATGGATACGATGGCTCCGCCCACTATCTGTCCCAGCAGCAGCAGCTGGCGTTCCAGCAGCAGAGCCACTTCCAGCAGCTGCAGCAGATCCAACAATACCAGCAGCAACAACTACTGCAGTACCAACAGCAGGTTTGTGCGCTTGAAAATTTAACAGCACCTGTGTTAGGGTGATCCAGATGTTGGAGGAAGTAAGTACAGTTAAGACTGATATTATTAACACGCAACGCTAACTACAATGCTTCTAACTTTACTACTTTTTTCAGTAGCTTATCAATGGTGAGGCTTAGTGAAGACTGTGAAATAGCTGGAATGTAGTTAGCTACTTTTGCTCTGTAGCTTGTAGTGTAGTTAAATATTATTAAACCAGTAGTAGAGGTGGTGGTTTAGTGGTTAGGATACTCACCTGTGGACCAAGAGGTTGTGGATTTGATTCCTATGTCCAGCACTACCATCATTGGTTCCCCGAGCAAGAGCCTTAACCCCTAGTTGCTCTCAGGGAACTGTCCCCGAAATTAGAAAGATGGAAGTCACTGTGGATAAAAATGTATTAAATGCAGTAAATGTAGTTTTAGCTTAGATACTTTTAATCATAAGTAACTTGTAGCTTGAAAAGCTGAGGACCAAAAAATAACAAAGTATTGGTAGAATTAATCCATCCAAAAATAAAAGCATTTCTGAAATATTAACTTGGAAAAAGAGCAAGACGAGATTCTTTAGAGAGCGGGCTCAAGACTAAAGTACAAAGACAGTCATTGACCAGCAAAAGGTGGAGATGACATACAAGACATGAGATGGGTCTTTATCTGAAATAGAAGAAATGAGTGAAAATGCAGGATTTTATATCCGCTTTAGATTGCGTATCTCTTAGAAATCAGCCATATCAGATGAATAGAGGATTGATCAATGTTAACAAAAAAAGACCAATGGTTTTGACATAATGACTGGTCATTTTCACTTGATATGCATTCAGTAAATTCAGTTTTTAACAAAGAAAAACAGATAGTTTAAATGCAAAAATACTAAGTTCATAAAAATGGAGAACGCGCCAGACACCTTTATAGGCAATTTCAAGTTTCAGTTTACACTGTGATAACCATCATCATAAAGTTACAGACCCTGGAAAATATCAAAGGACGCGTTGTAAGAGAAAGGTCATCTTGGCCCCGAAAAAAGATTATCAGAGGAGTCACCAAGAACCTGACAAGCCTGGGAGAAGACTTTTCTTCCAGTGTACTTTGGACCATTAAGGACTCTAGGAACATCGACCAAGGAAGATACCCTTGGAAAATGATTAAGCTTCTTAAAAGCAAACTGAAATTTGCCAAAGAGCACCTAGAAGAGGCTCATCCTCAAATGTCACCTGAATGTGGCCTCTGATTGGCTCAAGAAGTGCCAAGATTTCCACCTCATGAACACTGTCCCTACTCTCAAGCCTTAATGATCCAAATTTGTGAAGAATTAGTTTGAAAAGAACCATTGGTGATGGTTATTGAAGAAGATTTTGTACTGCTCCAACTGTGCTCCAGACCTCAAACCCAACAGAAATTTGAGGAGTCCGTTGAAGCGAAGGCTTTACGGTGGGAGGCACGACAACCTCCAGGATCTGGAGACTTTTGACAATGAGAAGTGTTCCAGTGTTGTGGAGACGAGCTGCTGGAAGCCTGCAGACAATTTCAAAAGATCTTTGGAAGCTGTGACTGTAGACTACAAGACATTATGCCAAATAAAAATTAAAAATTACAAACTACTTAATGGCAATTGAAAGGCCCCTTCTTCCATCTTTAAAAGTTTAGTTCATCCTTTGCTTTCGCTAGTGTGTTTCCTAGAGTAAAAGCCTCATTTAGCTGTTTCAGATTAATACTGGCGACACCGGCACATTAATATATAGAGATTGTCCGATTGGCACAGAACTTGAACCGGAACTTAAGGTGCTCAAGTGAAATACAGATCCTTTTTATTGAAAGGTAATTTACAAATCCTGTACTCCCTGACACAGACTCAGTGGTCATTCTACATTTCACAAACACAGAAAACATATGACTCTCATATACACCAGATAAACATGAAATCCTCTTATAAATACTATATCTAACATACAGAAATCTCTCATATCCATGCAAATTCCGCCTCTTATAGCAGCAATCTCTCTATTTCTCTCTCCCCCTGTCCAAGCCTCCACCTCCTGATCTCTCTGTAAAATAAATATGCACATCTTACAGAAATCCAAGTTCACTAAAATGACCCCTCTTGTCTAGAAAGGTATTAGTCATGAGCCATGTTTAGTCATGTTTTTATGTATATATGAGAGCTTTTGTGCATATTTGAGATGTTTTAGCACGTATACGAGAGCTTTATCTCTGCAGAAAGGTTGTATCTGTCAGAGGTCTTTGTGTGTGTAGGAGAATTTGCTGTGTATATTAGAGAGGTTTTTGCCTGCATTTGATGAGTACTTGAGTGCAAGTAAGGGAGCATTGTGTGTATGCAAATATTTATACTTGATTTTTACTTTTGCCAATCATTTATGGTTTAACTATATCTTTTTTATCTTTTATTTTAAACATGCTGTGTGTCACTATATTGGAACATGACATTGACAATATATCATATATTTGAGAAATTCAACGCTTTGATTTTCCAACTGCATTTTTTCCCTTAAGTCACTGGAACACCGACTCCACAGCGCCTCGCACTCTTTGCAAGCTACACCCAACAGCACCATCCACAGCCTGGGCCCTCCGACTCACCCTCGACTGGCGGATTTGTGGGCAGCAGCTCAGGTGGAGCCCCATCAGGTGGAAATGATGGGACACATGGGTGTAACCTTGGCAGAAATGGGCATGCCGGAGTCGTACGGGGAGGAGTTAGTTCTAGAGAACGAGTGCATCCTCGAGCAGCAAGAGGAGGAGGAGGCCAAGGTGCGTTCAATGCTTTTTTCAAAATGGTCACCAGTGTTGTAGAGAAGCTACAAGTAACAGCAGTAAACGAATACAGTAGTAAACTGTATTATTCATACTTTTTTGTCTTGTTTATGCTTTGTGTTGCGATTAAGTCACAATGTGTAATGCCACATACTTCTAGTTTAAGTTTGATTTATAGTCTATTTATATACTGCTCATTCTATATGCCTTATTTGTTCCTTATACTCTAAAATCTGGAGCTACGTCGTCTCGTCTCTCTATATGCTTGTATATACCTGAGATGACAATAAACTTGACTTTGATCATTATAAAAGAAACAATTGAAATTCCCAATCACATTTTAACATGTTCATGCATTGTGCACATCAGTGCTGGGGAGTAGCAATGGTTCTAACAACTATTTTTTCAGCAGCAAATTGTTCATCTACGACGGCGTATTGGGCCCATTGTAGATTAAAAAAGGAAAAAAAATGGAGGGGGATAAAATTCTGAGAAAAAACTCTGAAATTCTGATATTAAAGTCGTAGATTTACTAGAAGAAAAGTTGGATATTCTCTTAGATAAGTGGCAAATTTATGTGAAAAACAAACACATTTGTGAGAAAAAAGTCAGATATTCTCTGTGTTTTTTCTAATAAATTTGCCACTTTAATCTCAGGGCATATCTGACTTTTTCTTCGCCTAAATCTACAATCGAAATTTACCCCTCTGCATTTTTTTCTTTTTAATCTACAATGGCCCTTATCGTATTTACCGCTAACTCTTTCCCACCAGGAGGACGACGTCACATTAACGCTCGAACCCGAACCGACGTCCGTAACGCCTGTCCTGACCCCTCCCCTTCCCCGAGAGGACCCGGTCCTATCCGGAGACGCAAGTCCGTTACCGGCACTGGCACCCGCACCGGCCGATCCTTTGTCTGAGCACATGGCCTTCGAAGTCACCTCGTGCGTCGTCCAATCGCTGGAAGAGAAGGAGGAGGTGGAGGAAGGGGCCGTGGTTGTCGTAGCAACCAACTGACGTCTCTGATGAGCGAACTGCTTCAAACCCTAACCGGAACTGTCTTACCAAAATAACCAACTAATTAAACTAGCATATACCTTCTCTCCCCCTCCCCACTTCCTAAGGTGTAGTCTCTCTTTTTTGTTTCACAACCACGGGAAAGGAAATTTGAGGCGCTGACTTAAATGCTGTTGAAGAGCGATGCAGAGCGGAATCTCGGAACGACGGATTGCGGACATGACAATTTTGTCGATTATTTTTACGGCCAGAGAGAGCCCAAAGGTAAAAGACTCTCAAGAACGCTTGGGAAAGACAAGGAAAAGAAAAGAAAAGAAAAGAGAAGGACGAGTGCAATACCAACACACTATGACAACCAAAAGGACGTGCATGCGTTTGGGATATTTAAGTGACTGAATAACCGGTATACATAAATATAGTAATAAAAATCCATCGATTTTTGTAAGAAAACGAGAAGCCAATAAAATGCTATGTATTTCTATGTATGTACAATGCGTATGTATGTGTGTGTGTGTTTTTATGAATGTATGTATGTATGTATGTATGTATGTATAAAGGTATTATTCTGAACGCATATTTACCGATTCGCCATTTGGCAATAATGTCGTGTGAAGTCTCTCCTATGTATTTGAACTGCAGCACTCCCAAACACACACGTACGCACACACACACAAAAAACTTACAAAATGCACACACTTAAAGACACACACTTGCAAACACTACAGATCTACTCCGGTTCTTTCTATAACCAAGCACAATACTGCCCATCTTATTTCAGTGCTGCCCTATTCGACATCCATACTGTATTGCTACTTATACAAACTTATGCACTATTATGGACATAAAAGAATGTATTGTCTTTGAAGTGAACGCTCTGTTTTTTCACCCGTCTGTTCTTTTTTCGTCTTTTCTCTCCCGGTTTGTCTGTGTTGGTTTACTTATGGGCCTTGCTTTTGCCTCAGCATATTGATTTTTCACAAGAACAACCGAACACTGGGAATTGAGAGGTTTGGTTGCGGCTCTGAGAGCATGACAATGTGACATACAGCGTTTGGGAAACTGCATTTGTGCATGGGTGGAAAGTTTGAATAATAGGTGTGATAAGAGGAAAAAAAGGAAATTTTGGGTTGAATTTTGCAAATTAACCATTCCGAGCACATCCTCTATCCTTTGGTTTTGACTTAACATGTAACAAGGACTTAATGCACAAAAGGGTTAATCAGAGAAGTGGTGTGGTGTGTGTATGTGTGTGTGTGAGAGAGAGAGAGAGTCCCAGCACTTGCTTGAAGAAGCCAGATTCTAATTCAGATCCAATAACAATGTGAACGATTTCCACAACTTTCGGCCTCAATTCAATCTTTGTCTTTTTTTATTATAATGTCGTGACAGACCATATGACTGTGGACATGGTTGCTGAAATAGGATAAGAGGAGGTGCTTGTTATGTTCTTGGTTGATGATTTTCACCTAATCATTTAAGAGCTGCTGCTTAAAATATGAAGCAAGACCAAGAAAATGCTTTTTTCTCTTATGAGAAAATCAGTGCATCTCATGTTTGGATGAAAATGTGTGGAAGAAAAAAAACTAGGTTTGTTAAATGAACGCATTTAGCTATACCCAGCGTGAAGTCCTGGTTGAAAGATGTGCAAGTTGTAACTTTTATTTTGCGATTTACTTTGCTATTTTCTTAATGAGTTTGTGGTGGAGGAGGTATGAGTTTAGTTTTTAGTGATAAAACCCATTATGCAACTGGAGCAACATTTATTTTTGTATAAGTAATATATTCTATAATATGTACATGTCTAAAAGGTCAAGAAAAGTCTTAATACGCATGTCTATACTGTGAAAGGAAGGAGGTTTAGCTGTTCCAAGAAAATTATAGTTGAAATTCATCTTTTTAAGGTGTTTTTTCCCAGTATCTCTCCAGTTACATTTTTTGTAGCTGGTGGAAAGGGTGTAGACGTTATCTACATTGTCCCCATTTACATTTCTAAACATGTTAATATGACTGTTAACATGTGACAGGTCACGCCATGTAGTCATGTCATATGTGGTTTGGTTTGGAATGGGAATTTGTTAAACAGTTACTACTCAAAATGACTTTGGGTGTTTACCCTGTTGGGTAAATGATATTTTACAGTTTTGCTTTGACCTCAAGTTTCATTTCAGTTGCAAAATTTCAGTAAAAGGGTCGCAGAATATAGGTTGACCTGTTATGACTTGTAGCCTCATATCCAGATGTGTATTTTCATGTGTTGTAAATAAAAATCTGTGAGTGATCAGTCGGGTATGATTTTCAGACCAGACGCAAACAACAGACATACAAACACAGACAAACACAAAAACACTAATCCAGAGTTATCACAGTTTATTGCTTGTTTCTCGCTGCTTAAGCAATCTCCACATCCTAAAATTCAGAATGTGATTCACATCCCATTCTAATCGTTGCTTAGGATGGCATGATCACAAAATGAACTACATACCTACATAACAACTACAAAGAAACCACTAGAACTGCATGGTTTGTACACTTTTACTCATACTCGCCATGCATGAATGAGGAGCAAGATGAATACAAAAATAAATATAGAATGAGAATTAATTTAGGAAAAAAGGTGCTAACTATATGCATAATATTAATACTGCATAATGACTTTAAATTCCATTGCACAAAAAAGAAAAGTACACACATATTGTATTCCTTATTGAAGTCCTTTGTTTTAAAGACATTAGAGCAACCTGAGAAACTGAGAAATGACATGAAAAATGAGAGGAAGGTTTCCACATAGGAAATCGTGTTTTTATGTTGTAAATGGAAACAGGATCAGAACAACACTAAGAGGAATAAGAGGCAGTGAAGGCAAATTTCTTGAATGTCAAATAAAAGACATTCTAAAAGGTTGTGGGCTTGTTTTATGTGTATTGCAGGTTCTGCAGTGCAGCTGTGGCACTTGAGCACACCCTTATTTAAGAGAACACTGTAACACAGACTAGGCAGGTTCGTGATGCGCCATCTGCTGGCTGAAACTGCAATCACTTTAGAGGCTTGAGGGCCAAGAAGCAGGCCTCGAAGAAGTAAGCTAGTTGCGGTAAAACAATAATAAATCCTCGATTCAAGTTGATATGTAAAACATGTCACCACATTTGATGTGTTCTCGTTGTTTTCGAAAAACAAATTTACCATCTTGACATTCTTCTGCAAATATCATTATATCTACGTGAAATAAGAGCAAACAAAATTGAAATCGTGTCCTCGCACACCTTGTGATATCGACAGACGTCAAATCGTTGTCGAATGAATCGATGTAATATTGTACTGTGATTAAACTTGGGACTTAAACCCCTAGTATACACCAAATTATTTTTAAAGGTGACTAAGGCATTCAGCATGTAAAGGGGAGAAAAAGAAAAAATGAAAAACAATTGAACAGTGTATTAGGGAAAGTAACACAGAACTAACAGATGTTGGAAATGAACTGATGCTTAATCACAGCTCTTTTACCAACACAATTAACAAGAATCAAAGCGCACAGATCTGACTCACGAATTCACATTTCACAGATTCACAGATACTGAGAAATAAACAAAAACCTCGACAATTTAAGCCTTTGAACAGAATAATACAAACAGTCATATAAATATGAAACCAAACCAAATGGAAAAAAAAAAAAATTCACAGTTCTTATACAGGTTCCTCCTCGTCGCTTTCGTCTTTGGCACCTCCCGCATTCTCAGGGGTGGGTCGCAGGGTGGAGAGAGAGATGGGGGGAGGAGACGGTGGAGGTAAAGAGGGGCTGCTGCTGGAACTGCCCGACTCATTGCTGCTGCTGCTTGCGGTAGAGCTGCTGGTGTTCTGGACCACCACCTCCCGAGTCACTCCTTCGATCCACACCTCCATCTCCTCCAGCTGTGAGAGGGGGGCCGGCGGAGCTGGGGAAGACTCGTGGGAGAGCGAGGGAGCTGACAGAGGGGAAGAAGAGGAGCCTGGGGAAGACTGTGAGGGTTTGGAAGACTTGCGGGACATGTCGCGGAAGCTGGCCAGAGGAGGACGCAAGCGGACTCCGCTTTTGGTGGAGCCTTCGATGGCTTTCTGGAGCTGAGTGGGTAAAAGAAGTGCATGAAAAAATTTACGCCTTTAATTTTTTATATATTTAAATGTTATTAAATGCATGATTCCTGGTCTAAAAGTATGATGGTTTGGTTTTGGGAGTTGCTATATGACTTTTTTTTAACTGGAATTATCCTGAAAAGTAAAAATGCAATTTGAATGTTGTGCATCTAAAATTTTAAATATTTATGTCATTTATGTTTTGGATGTACATTATATCTTTTAATTGTGAACTTGAAGAGTAGATCTGAAGATTATAGTTTGAAATGCAGCTTGAGTTTGTGTTTAATATTTGTAATTTTTGGTAATATAATTTTAAAAATCAGGTGTCCTTGCAACACAAAATATGAAAGTATTTGTGATCTGAAAGACATTATAAATTAAGCTTGGTTCAGAGCATGATGGTGTGAGTTTGCGCACAATTTATCTGCAGTAATTGTATGTAGTATGTAGTATTTTTGCTACTTTAGTTTTTACAAACCCTGTTTAAGCGTTACCATGTCATAATTTGACATGCTTTTGGTTTTTTAAAGGTAAATACAGATTTGTGTTTAGGTTCGGTTAGGGATTGGTTGGTGTGTTTAGGGATACAGTTTAATGCAGTTTCTGCATTTGTTTATGAAGTAGTTAAATAGCTTCTTTTGCTCTTTTTGTGGGACATAAAATAAGAGGTGACTTTTGTTTCTAATGCGTCTTTACAGTTGAAAATAAAAACCTTTTTGAAGCTATTTTCTGTACAGGCAATGAATACCATCAGTACAAAATTATGCCATGCCAGGTTATGGTCTTTTATAATCATTATCAACATCAACTAATTGTGTTTTAATTATAATCATCAAATTACAATTTGTATTAAGTAGCAAATTCTCAGAATTACACTAATCAAGCAAGCTACAGCAGAAAATGGATATTTAAGATGTTTAGTTATGGTACTTTTTGCAATAAAGTTTTACAAACTTTTTTTATTTTGATTTTCTTATTTTGTATCACATGGGCATTGCCAATTTCATTGCTATTCTACAATGTGGTTTAACTAGATTTGAAGAGTTTTAAAGCGATTAAATTTCAAAGTAGTAACACTCTACATTCATACCTCTTTTAGTGCCACAACTCCCACCAGCTTGCCTATGCTGGTTACATAGGCCTGACTGAGACCCAGCAGGGAGAATAATGTATGAGTCTGTGAAAAAAACAAAATCAGGTCAAATGTTGCCACACAACACATTAAATAGCCCAGGTTTCCAGATATTCTCAGTAGAAAATGTCCAGATCCAAATCTTCCACATCTGAGGGTATAGTGGCAAAACATTTTCTGAAATAATTCTGATGCAATTATGCTTTTACAGCATGAATTTAGAACACATCACAGTATTTACATCAGGGATATTCAATTCCAGTCCTGGAGGGCCGGTATCCTGGTGGATTTCCATCTAAACTGATCAGTCTCTTCTGGCGGTTATCTACCTGAAAACAGGTGTGAATGTTCTGAAATTCAGTAGGACGGAAAAGCTGCAGGATACTGGCCCTCAGGGCTGGAATTGTATACCGCTGATTACATCAAGTATTTTAAATGAACTGTAATGTTTCTTGAGACTAACGAGCCTCAATACAAGCAATCTCTGAAATCCACTTGAATAACAAGTACTCTTGATTATAAAGATAAAATGGTATGAGTTTGTATAGCAAATAATCTGCAGTATCACCTTGTGCAGTGATGTTCTCTCGACCAGTTGAAATGGAGAAGGATCTATCCTGATCTGATCCAGTTCGAGTGGTTTACCCATTTCTGCTTCCTGCCATGCTTTAATCTGGTAAAATCAATAAAGTTAAACATTGGGCCAAGCTATAATCTTTTTGTGGAATCAGCTAGTGTAGAACAAAATACAAATTCATATGAAGTCACAACCTCTTCAGGGGTCATAGTATCTGTGAGGGGCTGAGGAGTTGGCTCCTGGAGAGAAAGGCAAAGATAAAAAAAAATGATATGTTAAAGAAGTACAAGAATGTCATGAATTATGAGTAATGAGCACTGCTTTCAAAGTTTTGCACTAGAGTGTACAGTATTTTCGATATTGAGAATTAATATGATGTACTTCACAACGTGTTCTTTACTTTTTTACTGTTCTTATTTATAATTACAGATAAAAAGCTACATTAGCTGATGCTCTTTTTATTTTTCACCCTGTGTAGAACTGTGTAAAACTACTTTTTTTCCAACTCAAAAAACTTCTCAGGAATCGATAATTGAACTGATAAGGAAATGGATTGAAAGACAGAATCAACAATGGCATTGACATTGATAAAATCTCATCAATTCCCACTCTTATTTTGGAGACCTGGAAGAACACATCTACAGACCTGTTCCTGTCCCTCTGCTTGTCTTTCTGAAGAGGAAGAGAAAAGATTGTGTAAGGTTCTCCTGAAAGACTGGAAGGCACCTTTTTCTGGAGGAACAGGAAAAAGATATAAAAGAAATGGTAAGGTAGACAAGGTAGATTAGGATTAATATCAAGCCATCAGAGACCCTAACTGACAATTACTGATTATATTAGGCTTAATTGTAATACTCTGTTGGAACATTATAGTATGTCAAATTTTAGCATGATATAGTTTTTCAGTAATTTTTCTTGTGGCAGATCATCTCTTGAAAGATAACTCACGAGGAGTGGTGTGATTTGTGGAGGGCTCTGGTGGTTTGGGCTCCTGTGATAAGGGTGAAGTTATAGGTCCATTCCTTTCCTCCTGCATGGGTAAAGTCTGCGATTTTGGTGAAGAAGAGAAGGGTGACCCAAAAAAAGCTATTCTGGCTATAAAATGTTATTAGAACTAAATCAAATTTGGAATAAAACCTTTGCTCCAAACCTTTTCATCTTCACTCTCTTCTCCTTCTTCATCTACGAAAGCAAAGGATTCCCAGCTGACTTTAGCGCATGACCCTTCACTTTGCAACTCCTGTCCCCTCATCATTATCCTCCTTTCTGCTGACAGCCACCAATCACACAGGGCAAGAAGCTCAGAACGTTCAATGCTGCCCAACAGGATCATTGATTCTGGTTTGAGAGATGGGTGTAAAAGCACTTGTTTATTATTGCTGAATCCAAACATTTATATATTTACATATATTAACTTGAATATTTTACAGTTGGAAATTTTCTTTGTTGATTTTTCGGGGTTTCGATTATGAAACAAGAAGCAAATAACATTACAGAGCTTTACCTTTTGAGTCTACTAAAGGGAAAGTTTTGAGGGAAGTGGAGTCAAGTAGATGGAGCAATTCTCTGTATGTTGACTGTGAGCATAGAAACTTCACTTTTCTCACCATGATGTCTTCCACAAAGATATTATACTGACTGGGAGAGAGGAGAGAATGTTCATTATGTCTGTTAGTGAAGCAGATTTTCCTTTTTAACGCGTACATCATGCACAAGGTGCAGTTGAATAAAAAAAAACATCGCAGAAAGGAACATTGTCTCAATTATGACAATTTATGTCCATCACAGCTTTGCAGCAACATACAATATACTTTCAGTATACTATTTGCTTACCTTATGTGGCCAAACCCCAGTTCTGGAAGGTAGGGCAGTTTCTTGACCTGGATGATAGAGTCATATAGTGAGGGTTGGAGCCCCTGTGCCACCATGTTGGCCAGAATAACCGCAACCATCATGGGCAGGATGTGAGAAATCTGACCGGTCAGCTCAAAGCAAATCACTGCGGTTGATACAGTATGAGTGACCGCTCCTGTTAATGCTGCTGCACCTGAATGAGAAAAACACTAACAACATGACCAAAATGGACATGTGAGAGAACAAAAAATGAGAAGAAATCACCAAAGTCTGACCAATAACAGCATATCCTCCAGGGATGATGCGGTAGAGGATACCGTCAAACAGAATGCCATGAGGGAAAAGTGCAGCCATGATCTCCCCGACCAGACGACCAAATGACGCACCTATACAAGAGTAAATGGGTTGAAATTATATGACAAATGTGACTGGAAAGTGATACTTGAAATTCTCATTCAATTAAAGAAACTACAGCAATGATACATTACTTGAGCATAAGTTGTAAGTAAGATTCTTTGAAACATACTATTTGTAGTGGCATTCTGAAAAAAACTCGTAGTACAATCGATTGTGTGTAGTATTTGAGCAACTGTACTTCATTACTGTACTTAAGTACATATTTAGGGATATTTGTACTTGTATGATCAATATCAGCAACTTTCACTCTCTACTTGAGTACAGTTATAATGAATGTGGTGTACATTTTACATAAAAAGATTTCTGCTAACTAAATTGGTTACATTTTACACCCTAATTGTGCCTGCAAGGGCGAAGGAGAACAATTTTACTATTTGGGGTAAAAAGGGTGTTATGTAAGTAATGATGCAAAATCCTAAACCATGAACCGGAACAACATGCACAAGTATATTCTTGTTACTCCATGCATATGTGGTGGTGATATGTACCATAATCTGATCCTCGTAATTTTTGCAATCCCATAATTGTGAGCATGGGGATAATTTTTTAATTTGATGTGATAATGTAATTTTGTGTTTAACCAGTAAAATCCTAAAGGGCAACTCAAAAATCAATGAAATGTGATACGGGCATTTTCTCATCCGTTCACTTTAATGTTTAAAACAAGTGGAACATTATTGCTTAACCCAAATCCTAGTGGTATTTAGAGTATATTTTTAATTGAATAACAAATATCATTGCCAGCTCACCAAGCACAAACACAGGCATGAAAGCTCCAGAAGGGATGGGCATTGTTGTTGATACGGCTGACATCCAGAACTGTAAAGAAATAATCATTTTAAGTTTAAATCTTAATTCTTTTCTCAGAACATCCTAAAGTCTTAACAGAATGATAACTACTGTATGTTATCATTTTTAGGTTTTTTACATGCCCATTAACAGACCACTGATTTACAAGAAGGACTCCCGTGGCTCACTGTGGTGCACCCTATTCGTTTAGGAAGGGCAATATCTAGTGAACACTGTAATCCTCTATGTGCGCGTCTCAGCAAATCTCCTGTAGCATGATATCCGCTCTATGCCCGGGATCATATAATACTACACTCTTTCACCATAGGACTATGTCCATCAAACAGTGCTATTTTAAACTTTTGTCACTTTTACTGAAAAAAATAAGTTGTTATAGATAAGAGACAGGCATCACATTAAATAGTTTTCATATGTAGGCAGTGGTCATGGTGGCATGTGGCTTTGATTTAGTCTTAATTGTAGTGTCATTTTTGTCATTTGATCATTTTTTATCTTAATCAAGACTCAGGATATTTTAGTCACATTTTATGTAACTGGCATTCTTACCCCTTCAAGCATGTATTTTGAAACCAAAACCTATGGATGATTGTCCACTCAAGTGAACATAAATTTTTAACAGGGATTTCATCCAGAAAAAAAGTCTGATGTGGAAAGCCATCACGCACAAAAACGTTCTTTTCCAGAGATGCCAAAAACAGCTCATTTTATGGGCCAAAATGATTCCAAATCGGCTCTAAATTACACAAAACTTTATTATTTGTATATTGTCAATTGATCAGAATTGTTTTCCATTTTATAACTTTAGAGAGTAATCAATAGGGGAAAACAAATAAGAAAAATAATTTTATTCTGTATCCAGATGGATAACATGTCATGTGGTATTAAATGTGCATTGATCCAGTCTCGTTCTCGTCTCGGTCTCGGCCTTTCAGAGTCTTGGCCTTGTCTCGGTCTTGGCCCCATCTCTACAGCTTGTTACATTCATTAGTTTTTCTTTAAAAGTTCTCCCAATTAATTAAGGGTTGCCTTAGTTAAGTTAATACAGTATCAGCCAGAAATGCTGTATCATTAACTCTAAACTGCTATATAATTATATGGCTTGACTGCCTCCTTTGGTTGTTCATTAAATAAGTTTGACAGTTGTTGAATTGTCATCCAAAAGTTCTCTGACAACATGTTTTCTTCGACAACAATAGTGGCGCAAACAACAATATTTGAATATAGCTCTGAAAAATGGAACGTGAAAGCAAATGAAACTGAAACAAATAAAAAAAAAAGAAGTTTACCTTCATGATGAAGAAGAGAAGGAGTACAATAAACACATTTACATCAGGATGAAACCATGCAGAAGAACGTCCCAGGCCGGGCGGTGATGGAGTTCCATAGATTTTAGTCCAGGTAAAATTATCAAATAAGGAGTTGATGGCCTCCCTGGGCATCAGCTATGTTATAGAGAAAATTAAAAAAATATATATCATGATGATGGCACTAAACAGAGATTAAAAAGATACATCAAGGAAAATCTGACCTCTCCTGCCATAAACTGTCCAAATCCTGGAGGAAAAGTCAGCGTTGTAATCACAAAAGTAACAACTGCTGGGAAAATGAGTCGACTGTGGGGAAAAAATAGAAGCAAAAGTTGCCATTGTTCAGTAAACTGATTACGCATTTTTTAAAATACTTTTCTCTTAACATTTTATTTTAAATATGGTATGAAAAAGCAAGTTGAATAATATTATGTATGTTGAAGTTCATTCATATCTTTCTCAGTTATGAATGTGTTAACGTTTCTTGCTTCATTTGTCTTACTGTCTGGTAAGGAAACGTGTAAGGGCATTGGGTTTTCTCATGAACAGCACAACATGCCGGTTTAGGTAGACGAAGAATGCTCCCAGAAACCCACAAGAGATGCTGTGTACAAGAGCAAAAGAAACATGTAACATTCAGTTAAACTTCTCTCGTTGTAATTTAATAACTGTCCCTATTCAATAAATCTATAAATTATAAAAATCACAGTTTTCAATGTCAAAACTTGGGTTATTATCACACTGGTGGAATATTAAAGCATGCAAGTCAGAAACATTAACTAAAAACACAAGGAAATTTGTGCAGTGGGACTGGAAGGGAGTTACGAGTGCAGTTACAAGAATTGTGCTGTGTGTTTCGCTTCCAATGCTGGATTGGTGAGTTTGGTGTGAAGGAGGGTTACAGAATAGCACATATAGCTCCAGGACTGTGCCCTCACCACGAACGGTACGCTCTTGCCCCCGCGCTCTCACCCAATGATAGCAAACGCCGGCAGCTCCTGCAGGTCGAAGGGGAAGTCCATGCGGAATTTGGTGCGGAAGAGAGCAGTGATGGTGACTGGAAAGCAGGAGATGGAACCATGCAAAAGAGGTTTACAGTGTGTCATTGTTATTACTGTTTCTAAGACACTTTCAGTAAATACAAATACAAGATTTGCAGAAGTTGCATCTCACCTGCATCTTTGTTAAACACTGAAAGCACCCTGAATATGAAGGCACTAAATGTAGCAGCAAAGTAGCCTCTCCAGTAATTTCTCACTGCAAAGTAGGTTGAGGTGACCTCAATGCTGAACAGCACCCCTAGGGAATTAAGAATCTGTTAAGGATGTTAAAGAATTACTTGGTGAAAAGGAAATAGACAAAGAAATTTCACTGTACCTCCAAGTGGGGTTCCGAAGCAGCACCCCACACCAACAGCGCAACCAACCGTGAGGACGTCTGTGTAACAGTATGGGCTCTACTGAAACCAAAGGGACGTAAAGGAAGGGGGTGTAGAGGTAAAGCATGAATGAGGAAATATTTAAGACCTTCTAGTTGAATAAATGTACAAATTGTTTTTTTTTAATTAGTAATTACTATACTGTGCAGCATGAAAAGGAACAAAGTCAGCCATATGGAACTGTACAGAACATTGGAGCAGAGATGTTTTGATAAAAAATGTTGTAAAATTTCAAGTACAGTTCAGTCTCATATGAGAGTATGGGTATTTCTTTTTTAGAATATTCCTTAGGTCTTCTCATTGCACATTCAAAATCAGACACTTTCAGTGGGTGAACATTTCCAGAAACAAGGGTAATTTGATGCTAGTTCTTGTTTTATTCAGTCTGGGAGACAAAATGGAATAAAAAACAAATCATAACAGGATGCAAAATGAGTCAATCAAAGCACACAATGTGCTCAATCTAACATTTCTTTTGCTTGCTGTGTTACAGTACATGGTATCTACATTAGTTGTTTGAGTGCTTTTCTGTAACGTGCCAGAACAATGACAGAAAGCATTATGAAAATGTTGGTTGCAGTTCTGGGTAATGTACATTTATAATTGAAAGTGCCTAAATTATTTTGCACTTAGCAGTTCACAGGCAGAAGTGCTCTATATGGGTTATTCAGGGTTTGTTCTGAAATTGGCCCACATCCATTTAAAAACAAAGCAGGTTCATTATCTTACACAATTACATTAAAACCTCATCAAAATACATTTAGACTCAGCTATCAGACTATAGGCATGACGTTACTTGAACAATATGAGGAATCAGTGTCTATTAATGAAAAACATAACTTCTGCTTACCTGATAGCCTCCAGAAAAGAAGGACATAAATTTGCTGAGTACAGCGGCACAAATACTGGCTATGTGTACAAAAGGACCCTGTGGGAAACATAAATGAACACAAGTTTAAAGTTCCATCAGATTCCATCAGATAGACCAGGAGTAAGATTATGTGCAGTACCTCCTTGCCTACTGGCATTCCGCTTCCTAAACCGGCTGTGAGTCCAATAACTTTAGCTACGAAAGCTTTGAACGTGAGATACTCTTTTAGTACAACTCCTCTTATGATGGTCTTCAACTCAGGTATGCCAGAACCTGAGATGTGGAAAATGTTAAAAAGGCAGAATTAATGAAAATAAAATGATTAGTCAGTCTGTGCCTCTTTTTCTGTTCCATAGTTTAAATTACTATTCTTATTTATAATTTTAAAATAGTTCTCATTTACAGCACATTTTTTGTTATTGTATTTTTTCATTATTTTGTTTTTACCTGCAATTGTCTTTCCTTATTTTATAATTTGTATCTATCTAGTTTAAAATATGCCATCATGACTGACAAAAAAGGTCAAAATAAATGTTTAAGTGTATGATTTCTCTCACTTTAAATAAGCTCCCTAGTTTCTGATGTTTTGTGCCATACAAATATGATCAAATAAGATGTTACTAATGAAAGGTCCCATATTATGAAAAAAACCCTTATTCTGTTCTTTGGACATCCATTTGTCATCCATTTCGGTCTGTACTCCCTCTAACACACTGTAAGGTTGATAAAATGGTCATTTGTGTTAGTATTAATTTACTAATGTCAGAAATCGTGTGCTTAAATGAGCTGTTTAGACTTCTCCTCTACTTCCACGTCACATTAAGGGACATTTGACTATCTCCACCCTCCTCTCTGAGAAGCTCCGTCCACCAGGTAGAACTGCTAGCGCTTCCTGATCCGCCAGAAGTGCCAGTGTAGGAATTGCTATGAAGAAGTCGAGTGGCGGAGTGTTGTGTTGAACATGTACGACTGTATGGATGGTCTGTTAGCAGCAGCCATGCCGATTATTTTCACATGAGATAAACCCAGTTCTGGAGTGGGACGTGAGCAGCAGCGACTCATTTAGAAAAAAAATGCATAATATGGGAGTATTAAAGTCCACTAACCATAACCAATATCACAACAAATCTGATATTTAAGCTGCATCTGTTTGTAGGTTACAGCTTGAGAAGAGCTGAAGGGGTTTAATTGAGATGAGGGTGGAGCAAAACAATTGTGCATTGTCTTAAGAAACAGCAAAAGGTTACACACCAATGGCCTGAGGAGCAACCAGGTGGCAGAAGAAGGAGGCAAACATGATGAGCACCATGGGGTAAACAACCCAGACCAAGTACTGCAATGGGACATTTCCCTTCAACTCCCCATATGCCCACTTATACCCTAGCAAAAGAATAAAGAGTGAAGAGAAGCTAAGAAAACAGACAATAATGTATTAGATAAATACATAGTACAGTTAAAAGGTGTAAAAAAAAAAAAAAGGGTGGATAAAGTGACTGAAAAAGGAAGAGATAGAAATTTAGGTAAGGAAGTCAACACAACTGAAAAACAACCGTACACCCAGCTGAACGTTAGAACTGATCATTATTTCAGGTTTGGTAATGACATTTTTTCAGAAAAGTAGATGAACATCAAGTGATCAGTTGAAAATAAGAGGTACAAATATCAGTCATTTATGAATGACATTGATTATACATGGAATGACACCCTGAACCCAGTTAAACCAGTTAACAAAGCGACCAGGTTCTTGGCTGGACATTTTCTGAAGTATCAAGGACGTGATAGTTAAACTAAATCAATTGTGTTGTGTAAGTGGATGGGTTAAAGTGTGAAGCGAGTCTCTAAGAAGCCACTTTTAGATAAATATAAACAGTGTTCAGCAGAACTCCTTTACTAAGCAATAGGAAATAAAATATATAGAATGGATACCTTGGAGACTTTTAGCGCTGGCATAGTCCATGGTCCAACTAACTAATGCCATGGAAATACCCAGGAGCACTAGAAAAATCCAGTCTTCTCCTAATTTAGTAACGAGGAACTTCTGTACTCGAGCCACACAGTCTGTATTTACAAAAACATTGGTTTAGAGATAGTGATCATAATGAAAAGCATGGATTTGGATGCAAAATGCAAAATATTCTAACGTTTTCCTGTACATTCTACCAAATACAAAAACTGCATTTAAGTGTGCTGCAAGGCAAAGGGGGGGCTTTCGTAAGGCTTGCAAAACAGGAAATGGTTTGAATTCTTTCTGAAGCCACCATTTAACATTTTATTACACATTAGTAAAGATAAGTTGTTTCACTGTACATTAGCACAGCGACTTTCACCTTTGCATTTGGAGTAGGAGCGTTCTTTCTTGAGAGAGGAATTGTGCCTGTGATCGGGTTCCTCCCCCTCACAAGCGCTTCCAATCTCCAGCTCCAGGTGATGCTGGTGGCGATGGTGGCCATGACTGTGCGCCGGACTATGGTGGCCGTGGTGGCTGTCGTGGTGATGTCCATCATGATGTCCTCTGTGCTTCTTTAGCTGCCGTTCTGTCAGCAAGCGGGTGGTCTCCCTCCGACGGGAACCTCCTGGGTGCTCTCTGTACTCCCCATATAGCTAAAGAAGAAAAATAAAAAGACTTTATTACTATGGCATTTGTTAGTACACAGTGTTGGGAAGTAGCTACGAGAAGAGACACCACTAGCATTACCTTTTCCGGTAGTTAATCAGTATGAGAACTGGATTTGAATCCCTCATCTTTTTTCTGTTCTGAGAAGCATTTTAACAGGATATTAAACCTGTTTTTTAAAGAAGAATGTCTGAAGTACATGCCTACAGACTCATTGTTGCACCAGTTAAAACCAGTTAACACCAAGCATATCAGGTTCGGAAGCAAAAACTTTACTGGTGCTCTTGAATCTCAGCCTACAACATTTCACACCAAGCTAGCTGACAAAGACATCTTACCACTAGACCACCACCATCCCATGTACATATTTCTGTGGGTTCGTATTACTGCTTAATTAAGCAAGAAGGGGATTTTGTCAAAAGTCAGGAACTTTTTGTAGGACCCTAAATTAAGTCCCTTCAGTGGCTTTCTCAGAGAAGTATAGATTTAAGGCGGTCTAGAACTTGTTGACACCAAATTAAGTCTTTAGTCACCTTTTTAATGCCCAGATATCACACCTATTGTCATGAACCCCCCTGGACTTTAGATAGGCTACGGCTAAAGTCCACCAGGTTGTGTGTTCTGTGTTGGCCATTTTGTGTCTGTAGTGTTCGGCCATGTTGTGTGTACTGTGTCGGCCATTTTGTGTCTGTAGTGTTCGGCCATGTTGTGTGTACTGTCTTCTGTCAATCAGTTTATGTCCCACCTTCCCATTGTGTCTTATTGGTTGATCACAGTTTGTTAGTTAGTTCACCTGTGCTTGTTCATTGTAGTCACACCCTCTCCTTCCCCATTGGTTGTCCCTTTGTTGGTTGTTCCCCGATCGCCTTCCCATTGGTTCCCCTTTGTTTCATTGGTCCGGCCCCTTGTTTGTGTGTCAGTATTTAACTGACTGTTGAAGTAGTTTTGTTCTGTTTGTGGTTTTCGTTCCAGTTTTATGTTTCTTGTGCAGTCTTTGTTTTCAAGAAGTTTGGTTTTGTTTTTGGCCCCCGTGCCTGTTTTGTTTATCATTTGTGTATTAGTGTTGTTAGTCTTGTGGCCCTCGTGCCTGTTTCTGTTTCATCCTGTGTGTTTTGATTAAATGGCTTGCTTCGTGACCTCGCCTCATGTCATGCCGACACCCTGCATCGTGACACCTATTGAGAATCGCTGGTTATTCTAATTAAATCTTTTATTTTGGAGGAACAGGAGCAATTTGCATCGGGAGTAACAGGCGCTGATCCTTCGAAACACATTTGCCAGCTGTGAGTCAAAAAGAGTACACTATTGACTATTACTGGAAAAGTGCTAAGTGCTTTTTGGTTTTTTGTTGGTTTAGTTCGGGGCATCAGTTAAATGGTTTTTATCAAACCCAATTTTGGATCAGGTATCTCCTTGGTAAAGTTAAGGGATTTCTTCAAAATTTTTCAATTTTCTGCAGTGTACAGTTTAACTCCATTCGTAAAGCAAATAATTTGACAGATAATATACAAAATGATAAGGATCACTAAAAGATGTGATGTAATCATGAGCTTGAGGAGCAGCAAAAGTGCAGACTACGAACATGAGGTGGGGATCAACCCTGGGCAAGTGCCAACACACTGCACAAACACATACTCACACAACCACACTCAATTGGGTTTAATTTTTTTTTTTTTTGTATATCCAAAACTTTCATAATGGCAATAACATTTCACTGGTTCTTGCAGACTTTGAATATGCAAATATTAATAATCTGAGAGTTTAAACATACTTCTATATCACATGTCAACAGCATTAAAACTGTTGTCTGACAGATGGTGGACTTGAACTGTTTTACTTTATATACCAGTAGTTAATGATAAAAACAGGTAAATATAAATTACGCATGTATATTATGTTATATACACTTGAATTTTTTTATCTACAGTATTTCATGTATTTAAGAGAAGCCAAAATAAAAGTAGGCTGTAAGTAAACTTCACAGTATGATTCAAGATTGTGTACTGAGTGGATGAATCGGTCTGAATTTAGATTTACAAGCTCCTGGACCCGACTCAGACATTTGGAAAATAGATACTGTCTCACTTGCACTTGATTTTTTCATGCACTAGCACACACGCACACACATACACAGGGGTGTCGTAGTGGGGGGAAAAAGGGGACTGACTTACCAGGGCCCCAAGTGGGTAGAGGGCCCTTGAGAAGTGTGGAATTTTATTTTATTATTGGGAGGGGGACCATGGAGACTGCTTGTGGATAGGGCCCAGAATTTGGTGCTACGTCCCTGGACATACACAAGATGTAAGTTCTGCACCAGTTGCATTGTCTAAAATGGCTGTATATATTCTCTTAATTAAAATTAAGGCATGCAATAAACCAATGATTTGTCGTTTGCTATTCGGTTTAAAAGCCAGTGGATAGCTGTAATATTGTTGCATTTCCCATGTAAAAAACATACCCTTTTCTCAGGAGAAAAACAGATCTGCAGAACATACACAGACCAGGTTTTTGTTGGTAGAAAGACACAATAATTTTACACTGCCTTAAAGATAGCAGTGAGTCAAAGATGTGCCTGGCTTCTTTTTAAGACCAACATGCACATACCAGCACAAAACATGTTGAAAGCTGCTAAAACTACATTGTCCCAAAATGCAAAAATGACTAGCCTCAAACTAGCAAAAACACTTTACACTGAGTTGTAGTGGCTGTAATACAGATTCCTTTATGTTTCAAATAATCTGATCATCTTAATGCCATTCAAAGAAGATACAGTTACTCTAAAGGACCCGGGGAGCAGTGCTTTGGGATGGTACCTTGCTCACGAGTACCTCAGTGGCACCTTTATCGGTCCGAGTCTTGAACCGTCCTAACCATTATGCTACCAACTGCCCTTTACTGGCCTTCTTAGTCAAAGACACAACAAACAGTTTTACTGCTCTCTGATATCCAACATTCCCTTCTAACAAGCATTCTTTCTACAGTCAATATTTCTAAAATGCAGATAGTGGTCTTTTGAGTTTTAGAACAGTGACAATGCCTATCAGTGGTATTCATCAGTCACTAACCCTTTTTAAACATGTAAAACACATTTATCAGAAAATACATTTCATATGCCATCAACCGAAAACACAAAACGTAAACACAAATAGAAAACACTTGCTTTTGCCACATAATAAAACATAGATGCAAATACATTAACAAATGTAGTGCTGTGAGCTTGTTTTGATATGCACACACTCACACATACAGCTGTTAATCTAAAGGCCAGATAATATTTGATTATACCACAACCATAGCATAATGCAACTATTACAACTGAGAAAAGATAAATGATACACAGAAATGTCAAATGGAGTACTATAATAAAAAAGTTGAGAAACTGTGTTCAGCAAATGTTCAGTAGATGTGAATATATGAAATTTACAGAAACAGAACAGCTCAGAAATGGAAAAACTCCACAAGTTAAATGAACATAGACCCGGCTTATATGCACATGAATAAAACACAAAGTAATAACGAAGAACGTGAATGCTCAGGTGATGTGGAAGAGCTTTAGAATAAACTTCTATGACAGTTTTAGTCAAATAATATTCATGCATTCAGAACAGAAGTTCAACGTGGTGTTTGTGGTTAAAATCAATGGTGATTATATTCACTTTGTGAGGCTGATCATATCATCCTCACAAAAACATACCTATAATTTTCATTATTTTGGGGGATATCTTGAATAAATACTCTAGAACCTGCATGTTTATGAAAAGTTAGATTTAGTTTAGTACAGTTGACAGTAATCAGGGTTAGGGTTAGTCCTAAAAAAGTCTTTGACTTAATTCCATTGTGGCCCTTGTACAAAGTGAAAATTATTTGTCCGTATAAAACTTAAAAACAAGTGATACAATTAAATCCTAAGATTATTTATTTATTTATTTATTTATTTATTCCTAGCTGCTTGTAATTTCAAATACTGCTGGCTCCAATGTGTGGCTGGAATTGTAACCGAGTCGCTGATAGGTTTATCATATCTCTCTCCCTCATAAGATCCCTGCTTCCATTCCTTCAGTCTCTCCTGTTACTTTCACCCGTTCTCACAGTACATGTAATCCCTCCCTTTCTCCATATTTCACCCCTCATGGTCCTCCTCCTCCTCTATCCGTTACTCTGGTCTGCCCCTATGGCTCTATCCAGGCAGTTCCCGTTAAACACACACACTCACACACACACCCAATGGACTGGAGCTACCCCTTTTCCCTCTCTATGTAACACAACCCTCAAAGCTATTTTTGGACTTTGTCTGACCTAACATTCACTTCCCTGACTCTCTCTCTCTCTCTCCCTTTTCACCCTCTCCTGCCTCATGTCCTGATCTCTGTGTTATCGTTCAATATTGCTTCATCCTTATTTGCCTTTCAAAGCGCTGCAGTCACTCATATGGTAATTAAATTAATAATAAACAAATAAAATGTATTTTTGGTGTTCTTTTCCATTGGGGTTAAGCCGTATCCAGAACTTGTGTACTAAACTTCCATGAGCACAGCTCAGAGAATGCAAAAAGTAACATTGAGTTCCTGTACACATACACGGCGACTGCACAACAACAATGGAGTTTCCAAAAGACAGCTGAGGGAAGGCGCTGTTGTCACATGACGTCATGAAAAGTCAAATGTAATTCTCTTGAAGGTCTTCCGAAATAGACGCTCCTCTTTTAAAGTAGCTTGAACTTATGTGGATGGTCGTGTTTGTTGGTGTATCTCTGCATAACGCTCTGCTGCACTTGCCCTTTCTCACTTGCTGCAAATTCACTATTTGATATCCTTCGCCAGATATCAACTTACTTTATATGGAGTAAATACAGGAAAGGACTGAAAGCAAAGCGACAGACAGAACACTATCCTGTGACCGTGATTACAATGTAAGAAGTGTGACGTCTCACAAATGGTCACACCCCAAATACATTCAAATCTTTTAAGCCATGTTACAGAAATATGGCCATTAAAAAAGCCATATCAGTCGTCCCATCTTCAGATTGAATGCTTTCCACCCATACAGAAGTCACATCTGTTTATCCATCAGCCCACTAATAACAATCCAACATCCTTTCCAGATGTTGTGCAGCACTTAGGAGCAAGATGGTCACCATGAGACTGCCAGAAATTAACAAAGATTTGCAACGCATGGTTGGGTTTCTCTTTTTCACACATCAATCAGGATTTATATTTATCTGTCAATATTAAGTCACTTTAGCAAGAACTTTTTTCATTACTCAGTTGGAACAATGGATCCAACATTTAATACAACCAATGAGTGAAGAAAAAACTTTTGTATACGAAGCACTGAAGTTAATCACAGGTGTGGAATTAATGAGGGTGAAGATAAGAATTGTAGAAGGTGTGCAATGTCATGCTAAAGATCTAGGGCTAAATTTTCAATATGGCCTGAGTGTCATGCAGAGATCAGTGCATGCAAATAAAAAGTTTGAGAAGAGCCAGTGATATAAGAACAGGCAAGCAATAGCAAGATGGTACAAAAGCAGCAACAAAGTTGAAGCTAGGTTAAGGATTGAGTGGTGGAAGGAGAAAAAATGAGCGAAGGAGAGAGAGGAAGAGACTGAGTAAAAAAGGGAGAGAGAGGTAGAGAGAGGAAGAGAGAGAGAGAGAGGAACCGGGAACTAACCAGGGTCTGTTGGTATCTCAGAGCCTTCCTTTGCGACGCATCTGCGGCCATTGACTCACTGTCACTGACCCAAAAATAAACTGCATGTCTGCTTCAGCATTCCCAACCTGGGGTGGCACAGACTGAGGGAGAGAGAGTGCACACACACACTCATGCACACCTTCTCAAATGGTGCAAAACAGCAATACCTCTAATGAGAGTGTGGTGGTGGAGTGTCTTCTGCATGACTAAGAGACATACCTGAGCAGCATGACTATCAGCCAATGCACAGGGCTCTCCGATTCCAAGTCCTGCCTCATTAATGGGTTTTAGCTTGTCTGATATTTGCAACAAACTAAGCCTTGGATCCCCTGCTAATTTGGACAAGTGTAGTAATGACCACAGGCTCTCATGTGAGTCCAACTGTCAAGGCAGTTAAGAGAGGAACAAACACAAAAGAGGCTTTCTACTATGTAATAAAAAGGGTAAATGAATTGGTATATTTTACATAAAAATATTTTGAAACTTTTTGGTTTTCACAAATCATTCTCTGAGTACAATAATACATGCATATACTTCAACTATATTAGAGCTAAGATCAGTTACACAAACAGTATTTAGATGTGTGTCAGTTTAGGCAAGTCATGACAGGGAGGGTCAAGACTGACTGTGGAATGTATTTAAAAATGTACGTGACAATTTTCTAGTATTGTGCAAACCCAGAACAATGCACACATGTAGATGCAAGGTGTCATTCTTATTCTGATCTACCAGGACTGTGCCTTATGCTGTATTACTGACCTAACAGGCGTACACCTAATGGTACCTGGACTGTGCCTTTATATTAAATGAACTGCACCTAATACTCACCTAACTGGGCTGAACCTAATACTGAAGTACCTGGACTTCAACTAACACTAACTGTAGAACACCTAATTCCCTGACCTTCCTGGACAGTCCTACCTGGCCTGATGGGACTGCACTTAATGATACCTGAACTGCACCTAAAACTAAAACCTAGACACCGCTTGGCATTTCCCACCTGCACTACAACTAACGCTACCCAGACTGCACTAAATGCAATGTGTACTGCAAATAAAATTAGAAGCCTAGTGATAATATACTCTGGATGATTCTCGGTTACAAATGGTAGTACCTTCAAATCCAGCTCTACTGCTTAAGTACCACTTTTGTGTCTTTGAGCAAGACTCTTAACCTCAAGTTTCTCTAGGGAGACTGTCAGTGTAATTAGGAAAATGGATAAGAGCTTCTGTTGAATGCTGTAAACGTAAATGACTTATTTGACTACACGTAATACTCATCACGTACCGGGACTGCACCTAATGTTATCTGGACTGTACCTAATGTTGACCTTCCTGGACTAACCCTAACCTTCTAATATGTTGTTCTTAAAGTGAGTGATTATTTGTCATTGTGAACACACCACAGCAAAGCACACAGTGCACCACAACGAAATTTGACCTCTGCATCTGAGTAATCTGTGAAAGAGCAGTGCTTGGGGATAGGATTTTGCTCATGAGCACTACTTTTACTGGTCCAGGACTTGAACCGACAACCTTCCAATCACTGGGCCAACTCCCTAAATCACTCTTGCATGCATGCTATTGATCTTTACAAAGTCATGTTTAAATACGCCCTTAACTTGCCCATAAACTTGACATTGTCACTATTGCTAATTAAATATGTTGTACTTATTCGATAAATATTAAATAAACCTCTAAACCAAATACGGACAAATATTTTTGTATACATTACTCTTTAAATAAGGAGTGGCTCTGTGTTCTACTGTACCTGTGTTAACACAGTTAACCCATAACAAAATATCAAGAACTTATCAAAGAAAATATGAAAATGAATTAGGGTGGATCAGGGTATGGCATTTCTCACAGCAATCAGAAATATGTCTAGCATGCCTCCAGGGCAGGAATATGATGCTGGAGGACAAGTAAACAGGGCAGACGTGTTCTCACCAGCTTGCATATCAAACACCCACGTGACACTGCATTTGAATACACAGTGCAGAAATGGCATTACAGTCATGCATGACCGAGTGCCAGCACCCTTATGCCTGTTCATGTCTAGCACTGTCTTAGTGGGTTACGTGTATCACCCTAGATTACGTCCTGATGTCAATATAAAAGTACTTTATGTAAAAAGTACATTTCTTTTAATATTAATACATTAGGCCGTTATTATAAGTAGATTATTAGTTCAAGTTTAAAGAAAATACTATTATGCTTATGTACAGTACAAAAGTGAAAATACTCTACACCAGTTGATATGAGAGTGATTTATTCAAAAAGAAAATTTCATTCATATCTGATCTGATATTTTGTAGATATTTTCCTTTTATTCATATCGTCAGTGTTTTAGAACTTACATTCCTCTGTCATTTATTTCTGACAGGATGAAGACTGATAATTATTACTTTATTCATTAATCCAATAAATACTTTAATTCAGTCATTCTTTCACATTCCAATGTACCACTTCATCAGTTTTGCAACCATTATCACAATATAGCAGTCAAAATAACATGCAACAGCGCCAGGCCTGTGAGATCACATCAGATAAATAAGAGACAGGTGTGGTGAGCAGGAAACAGAGGTAAGGGCAGGGCTCTGAAAGAGAAAGAGAGAGAGGGAGAGAGAGACTGTGACAGTGTTAAAAGTTAGCAGAACACACACAGAGGGACGAGGTGAGAGTTGAGGCTACATGTACTGTACGACAATGACGCTGGAACATAGCTTTGCGAATATGAACAAACAGAGACAAACATGAACAAGGGACTGTACTGTCTAGACTACACAACATAACATGTAAGTTCATTTTTGATATTACTTTATCGTTTTATCACTGTGATCAACTGAAATTGAAATTCTTGGAAGCTGGGAATTGTTAATTTATTGCCTTTAAAATAGACAAAAATCGGGGAGAACATAATAAAAATGTATGACTACAGTGTTTAGAATACAGTAGATTTTTATAGTTTTCATTTGTTTCTGTTTGATGGATGAAACCCCTTTCATCCATCGTGTCCCCTTGTGTGAACAGCAATTTTATATAAATAATATGTATTTTTATTGATACTGCTCTTTTCATTCATATTAAAACACAAAACAATTAAACAGCAAGACAAAACTAAGAGATACAAAAAAGGAATATAGTTCCATGACACAAATCTAACAAAAAGAAGGTTCATCCTTAAAAGATTGTTAAAACAAAACATTTATCCTGCTGACTTTTAATTAGTGATAGTATTATCATTTTAAGTCTGTGGTTATTTTTGTGTGTCACGATGTGTCTGTGTGTTTTTGTTTCTGTGCACATCAGCATGATGCATGCGTTTCAGTAAGCAATGTAGACAAACAGGTTGAGGCACAGTGAAGTGGCCTAAAGAAATTTCATAAAAGACACACCTCTAATCATGACTAGCTAGTGTGGAATGGCGTGATGGTGTACTAAACTACGGAGGAGCGCAATGGCTTTTGTTATGCATATCCATAGACAAGAATCAGTGTCTTAACATGTCTTTAGTTCATATTATGATTGTTTGTGTTAAACACTAGGTTAAATGTGTTTGCCTAGGAATGAAATGTTTGTGTAGTTTCCCAGTTAATAATGGAGCGCAGGGCCTAGGCCTCAAAATGTCAACTCCAACTGTCCAAACAACACTAATGCAAATGAGAAATGGCAGTTTGGACCAGTAAATTTAATTACACACTTTACGACAGATGCATGTCTGAGGCCCAGTAAAAAGCCGGGCATCAGGCCTAAGCCCTGGCCGTGTCTGATCAGCATCTGCTATGTGCGATCTTTCCAAGCTTCTACACCTGGCTTTTTCAGAGAGGACTCCCTAATGCCTGCCATGTAGTGTGCTCTCAGCCTGTCTCTGCCAGCAGTGTAGTTACAACACACACACACTTTCTTTGTCAGGCGCAAACACTGACTGTCATAATCACCGGATCTAAATAAAACTGCACTAGTAAGTAACAGCAAGCCTCATCCTCACACACCAAACCGTCTCCAACGCCACATAAAAGCAACAAAAACTGATGTTCAGTCGTGGACTACAAAGCACTGTTGTAAGTTGCTCTGGATAAGAGCGTCTGCTAAATGCTGTAAATGTCTTCCAATCTTATGAGGACAACCAGTTCCTCACAATCTTCTAAAAACCAGGCCACACTCTTCCTTCGACATACACTCAAAAAAGGGATTAACAAAGTTTCAAGAATATGACAAATCTAAAGTTGTTGTCCTTCTGTTGACAATCAAGACCTTACAACCACATTAAGCCAGCCCACACATACACACCCTTTTCCCAACCAAAACAATGTCCAACAACGCAGCAAAAATCACAAATTATTGATTTTTTTATTAGGTCTTCATAACCGCCTGTTGTCACTTTTAAAAAATGTACCCACTAAGCCACAAAAATTAGACATACTTCAGTCTTTTCTAGTTTCTGAGGATAATCAGTTCCTCACAACCACGTGAAAAACACCAGCACACATAGACACACAAACACAGTGAACCAGACAGCTCAGTGCCCACATCTAATTATAATTCAGTGTTTGAATTGGCAGGGGTTGTTACGACACTTGTCTCTAATCTTACAGGACAATCTCATTATCATTGTGTGATACTGACAACAAATTTCCTCTGACAGCATGTCGAATTCATCTAACGTAACAAGCCCCTGCAATCCGGATGACAGGTTTTGTGGTAAGACGCACCTTCATTTTTCGGTTATCTCCCTTTTTTCAACCTCAAAATTACATCCTTTCTTGCTCCTCCTGCTGTCAAATTTCAACTTAAACTGAGTAAACTTTTCTTTAAGTTCATTTTTTCTGTAAAATGAGAATTATTTCAGCCTCCCTGAAGTCATAAATTAGCCATATCTACATTTAATTTCTATTAAAAAAGTTGAGTATGTTAATATTTGCTTTAGAAGGGAAGAAGAAGAAGAGAATAGGCCAAGAAAAGAGATAATGAAAGTAAACAGCAAAAGAAAATCCTTCATAGTGAAAGAACAGAATCATTAAACATGTTAAATATTTAAGACTCAAGCTCCAATTAGAAAGTTTAATGCATTAGTTCATAACTCATTAAATGTGGCTTAATATAACACGTCAGGTTACATGACATGAAAACTTTTTAGTAAAAGGAGTGCATTTGTGTTAGTCTTCAGGCTGTTTTTACTTATTAGTACTGTGTTATACTACACCACACTTTACTAGGACCATACTATAAAAAGTATTGCATACTATTTATATATACTGCATAATACTTTGTGATGTTGTGCTATTACTTTAAATGCAACATAATCATATATTAGAGATGCACAAAGTACCTTGTTATTTTGAAAATATAATAGAAACTATAAGTATATATTACTAATAATACAAAAGCACAGTTTCACTTTACAAGTATCAGATTAACAACATTTATTCTAATCTACAAATACTCAGGTATGAGAAATAGTGACACTATATGAATGTTTTTACTATCAGCAGAAGTGTCTGTGTAATTTTTCAAGCTGTATTAGCAGCAATCTAAGACTATAACTTGGTGAGAAGACATTATAAATCCAAACATCATTCTTTTTTTTATGTATCCCGCAAAAGCTTTAGGGATTAAGTGGTTCAGATAAATTAATAACGCAATATAAGGCAGTTTTAAAATCAACAGTGTTGCCCTCTGGTGGACAAACCACACAGCAGCAGAATTGCTAACATGATTGAAGGACCCATCAGAAGGACCCCCTCCAGTTTTTCCATTCTGTTATTGTATTATTGTAATATTTTTATTTATTGTGCTTAATAAATAGAGGTATTGATTAATATGCAATTAATTCACATCAACTGATGAACTCAACATGGCTCTAGCTCTAGCTCCAGAGAGTAATACGTAAGAGTGGTGCTTTGTTGCACAGGTAATGTTGCTCAGACTAGTGAATACAGACTTAAATCCAGAGCTAATGTCTAAATAAATAAATGATTAATTCTTATTAATAAATTATTAATAAATTAATAAATTCACAGTCAATATCATGTGAGTACAGAAACAAAAAGCTACTAAATAACTAAGATGCTACCCCACAATATTCTGATTTCAGAAGCACAAAAAAGGCCTGACACTTAAAAAAATCCTACAACATTGCAGATCTCTTATGCAGGTGTATTCTGGAAGCCAAATTCTAATCCTTGTCTAATATATTCTTTCTTCAGTGATGCTGACATATCAACTGGAAGTGATAGTGTTTCCAGGGATTCTGCTTTCAATTTCTTTACTCACAGTGCTCACGCTGTGTTTTATGAGATTGTGCCACAAGCAGGAGATCCATGAAGTCAAAGCACACAAACACCATCAACATAGTTCACACAGAAACAGGCACAACAGACATGCAGACAAAGACAGTCACAATCAGACACACCACACCACAACCAGCACACCACACGCAAGACACCACAAAGAGCATTCGCACAGATCTCAGAACAGAAGACCGCAACTACAGGGCATTGATGGTAAGTTTGTGTGTGTGTATGTGTGTGTGAGAGAGAGAGTCTGTGTGTGTATGTGGACTGGTTTTGTGGAGTTGTAGAGTCCTGTTGGTTGCCAAAAAGATAGGACGACTTAAGATTAGTGAGATTTGGGGCCTTTGTTTTCTATTGGGCTTACATTTTCTTAAACAAATATTAACAAAATGATTAAGGAATAATATAATAGTAATGGAATATTTCAAATGTTTAAACACACTATTTTGTCATTTGTATAAAATCTCTATAAAATCTTACTATTCTTACACTCTATTTTATCAATAGTTTCATTAATAATGATCTATATATTAATGCACTCATGCCCCAAAAATATGCGCGATAAAAATATGACTCACTCTTACTCTTATCAGTTTTATAAACAGTATAGAGAATTATCGCATCACCAGTAGCCTTTTGATTTTTTCACTTTTGTTGAAGTTAATTCACTGAATATCATTAATACTTTTCTATTTTTTCCTCTCCACCAGCCCCCCCAGGGCTGAACCCCTTGGAATACGAGGTTATTCCCATGACGCCCCAAACACAGATACATAGGCCCTCAACACAACCTGAAGTTCCGGCTGGCTCCACTGAGAGGCAGCCTGACTCTTTACGGCTGGTCAGCCCACTGCCCCTTTCCTTCGCCATGAAACCAGATGGCACTGTCACTCTCTACCGAGCCACAATGGACCAGAGGCCAGTCATCTTACGGGTGCTGATAGGTAGAGACAATGCTGAAATAAGACATGATTCTTATGCAGAATGACTTACATTTACTAAATATAAGAACAGTCTCAATGGAGTAGCTTGGAATTAAGGGTCTTGATCAGAGGATTAATGGTAGTAGTGTTGGAGTTAAGACAGAGCCAGACTGTAGGTGACTGTAGGTGTGTTGTAGGTGACTTATAATGTAAGCTCCAACTCCAAAGAAATTTGAAATGCCTTCAAGAACCTAAATGAATTAGCCATATTATTAGCCATCACTGATGTAAGTGTCTCTGTTGAGAGGTATTTGAACCAAGAATAGAAGAAATGATTTTAGAGTAAGCACCAGCACAATGTGCATCCTGTTATCTCTCTCCCTTACAGAAACAGCCAATGAGAGAGAGCGTCATTCTTTTATAAACTTTGCCCACTTTCTGTCCGAACTGGGACCCCATCCATCCCTACCCAGGGTCCTGGGATTAGTGACAGTGAAGGCGCCATTGATTATGGTGATGGAGGAGCTGGAGAACAGAGACCTGCTGGGATTTTTATGGAGATGCAGACAGGTGAGGTATTGTATTGATACAGATGGGCAAAAATAACTTTATTCAGAACATTAGTTTGTCTGTACACACAACTCTTTTGGTTCATTTATTGGTTCATGGTATACTTTCTCTGTGACATCGTCTCAGGACCACTCAGGTTCAGCTGCACCGTGTGACATGACAGAGAAGCGGATTTTCACAATGGGAGGACAGATTGCTTCTGCTCTGGTCAGTACAAACCTGATATCAGATCATATGCAGTATATCATAATCAGTGCTGGGGAGTAACGAGTTACATGTAACAAAATTATGTAATTTCATTACAAAATAAAAGTAACAGTAATCAGTTACATTACTTTGAAAAAATATGTATTTAAATTACAGTTACTTTCAGGAAATATTCAGGATTACAATTTCAGTTACATCTGAATATCCTCTGCAGAAACATTGGCTATATGTTTAATAATATTATTGTTTTGCCATTTTTTCTTGTGTACAACATCCTCCATTTACAGCTGAAAGTCTGATACTATTCCGATATGTCTAATTGGTTCTCTTATCATGTTTGAATTTGCAACACCCACTTGCTGCTGGATCTACAGCCTAGAAGCGGTCTGAGCTGCAGTTGCGAGGAGGCCTGCATTGCCAGATAGGAACTACAAAATTAGGCCTAGCCCATTGCAGGAAAAAAAAATTATTTGACAGCAGTCAGTGTTGAGTAATGCTGTAAGGCTGACCAGGTTTCAAAAACTGAAAATGGTTGACAGTTGAGAAAATTCATTCAAAATGTACAAAAGTAACCCAAAAGTAATCAAATGTATTTAGTTACATAATTTGTTAAAGTAATTGAAATAGTTACACTAAAATTACATTTTAGATAGGGTAACTTGTAATTGTAATGCATTACATTTCCAAAGTAGCTTTCCCAACACTGATCATAATCAGTATGTTGCTGTAATGTAAGATGATGGGATATTGTTTGTGTAGATTTTCTTTTGTTTTACATTTAATGCAGTATCAATATCTGCAATGAGAAGTTACTTTTCACTCATAGGAAAGGAGGGGTACTGAAGTTATTGTAACCATTATTGTAAAATTTTCTATGCAAATTTCACATTAACTGTGTATATAAAAATACAGTAAGTCAATTCGACTAATCCAATAAGATTCGAGACGTTTGAGTTCTGTCTGCTTAAAAAGATTGAAGGAACAAATTCAGGTGGATTTTATCCGATATTTTTGGTTTTAGGTTTGATTTAATATCTGAAGACATGTCTGATGATCAAATTTTCTTGTTAGAGAAAGCCATATCCCCATGTATGTTTCCTTTGACTGCTGGCATTATTAGCTCACCATTTCTGAGTAAGAAAAACTAGACTAGACTTCACTTGACATCCCTTAAGTTTTCACCTACCCGCATTGTGTGTAATAAAATGTGATTTTAAGGTGAAAATTATTCTTTAAAAACTGATTCAAGATCAATGCTAACCTTGATCTCACCTTAAAATCACAGAATTATTTGCATAGGAAGAACTGCATCCACGGTAACATCGGGGCCCGGAGTGTCCTGGTTGGTCGAGACCTTTCAGTGAAGCTGTGGGGCCTAGGCCCTGCGTTCCGTAGGAGAACTGAGCTCAGATCTCCAATGGAAACTGAAGACATGGAAATGAGAAAGTGGCAAGCTCCAGAGGTGTTGGCTCATCGACCTGCGAGTCCCAGCAGTGACGTGTAAGCAGAAGTCACATTACATTTATTTGACTGTGAACATAATGTGGCTGTGAAGCGCTCAGGATTTCACAGTTTTCTCTCATTGCAGATGGTCATTTGGCATTTTGCTGTATGAAATGGTGACTTTAGGTGAGTTCAGGTCCAACATTTTTTCTCAAACAGTTAAATTTTTGGGTTGCCTATTTTTTATCAAGAATTCCCATAAACATTTGCAAAATGCACAGACAGACATTTTAGAAATGAACATTGTATAAAAAAATTTAGTATATGTATATCCCAGAATGTGGCAAGTAAAAAATCTTAAATTTGAAATCAGTTTGTATAATAAAACCCAAGAATGTCAAATTGTAGACTTGTAACTTTTGCTTTCATTTCTGTTTAGGGGAACCTCCTTTCCCTAGAATCATGGCCACTGAACTGCTGCAGTACCTACAAAGGGGGAAAACGCTAAAGAGACCGCCTAATTGCTCCAATTCACTGTAAGCACCAGTGTTGCTTAAAAAAGTAATTAGTTAAAGTTACTAGTTATTTCTCTCAAAAAGTAACTGAGTTAGTAACTGAGATATAGCATTATTAAAGTAACTAGTTGCCAGGGAAAGAAACTATTACGTTATATTTTTTCAAATGTTCAAACATGTCAAAGAATTTGGATCCCCCTCCTTAAATGGAAGCTTGTGATGATGAGAGGTGCTTCATGAGATTAGAATAGTTTACAACCGACGTGGAGAAAACACTTTATTCCCGGACAAAATATACATTTCACATATACATTCTTGCCTGTTATCTCAGAGGTGAACAGTCTGTACTTCCAGTTTAAAAATTCCACTTTTGAATTCTCTGGTCTCACCATTGCTGCGTATCTCTTGGTCGGTTGTGTGTGTGACTGTGTGTGAGTTTATGTGTGAACACACGCCCAACTCTGCCTCTGATTGGCTTACCATAAGATGTTACTCTTCCTTAGCCAATCATCATCATTTAAACTCTAGCCAGAGCTTTGACTTGATGAACATGGATATCACTCCGCTTTTACACTTCTACGCTTTTACACTTTTACATCTTTACAAATTTGTTGAAAATATTTGGAAATATGGGCACTGTGGGCACATTAAAAGCTCTACTTCTAATTGAATGAATATAATTCTGTATCATGTACACTGATAAATCTACTCCTCAGATACTCCATCATTAAGGCCTGCTGCCAGTGGACACCACAGGAGCGAGCAACACTGACTGAAGTGATTTCAATGCTCCAAGCTGGTGAGAGGATTGCCAATGACACAGCCGTTCTCCAAGTGCCTGAGGTGTTGGATATTGAGAAGTACATGCGAGAGGCAGGCTATGGAGAGTCATACAACTACTCTGTTCTCTAAGAAGTCTTTAGACTTTGCTCATCATTCCAGATGGAATTGATTTCTTTTGCACACTGTCCATCCTGTGTGTAAATGGTGAACTTTAACAAATACTGGATTCTCTGGACTTGCCATCATTGATTTTAAAGATGGAACATTAATGAAGCACTACGTATTAAGTTATTACAATTATATTAAGTTATTTAAACATTGGTGAGGCTACCCCGAACCCTGGTCCACACTAATAGCATGGCTTCCATTGTTATAGCACCTTTCAACACTTTGTTGTATGCTGTTGTAAATTACAGGCTGTATATATTGTCTGCTGCAAATAATTCTCTTTTTGCACATTTGATTCTGGTGTCTTGTTTCTTCCCATCGGTGCAACTAAATTCCTAATTTAATCTTTCAAAATGTAATACACTCTGACAGAGAGAAACATTTATAATATTTAGTAGATGCCCTTCTTCAGAGCGACTTACATTTCCTAATTACAGGGAAATCCACCTTAAGTATTTTGATTGAGACCACCATTTACCCTTTATCCCTTGATCAGAAACAATATAAAATTACCTAAAATTGTAAAATGTCTCTAACCAAAGCTCTGACACATCAAAACATCTTTTATAAAACTGCCTCATTCTTAAAGTATACTCATGCCGTCTGTAAAAAGCTATAAAAACCTGGATACTTTTAATTCCCCAACTCCCCGTACACATTGGTCCAAGTCTGGTTTTACAGTGCACTCACATGTTCCTGAGCTCTTCTTGAAGCAAATTTTACCACACATAGTAACTGCAGCAAATGACAGCTGCAGCAAATGACATTGTACTGTGGCAAAGTGCAGCAGCAGCAACTGACTTCTGGATTTGCATAACTTATGTATCGGTGGTGTACAGAGTCCCTTGAACCATTCTTAAGTAAAAGATTCCTTACAGAGAAAAGGTTTAGTAGTTTAATAGTAAAAGTTTAAAATCACCCATTAGAACAATACTTGCGTAAAGGTACTGAAGAATGTGATATTACCAGTACTTAGGTATTAAAAGTATTTTGGTGATATTAGAAAAAATCAGGCAACATTAGAAATAATCAACTCAAAGTTTTGCTTACAAAGCTTACATTCTTGTAGATTTTATCTAATTAATCTTAAAAACAACTTCCAACGAACATCCAATAAACTTACTGTACAAATACGTACTTTGGGATACTTTATTCTTACTTTATGTCATTAACATTTTATTTAGTCCAATAAATGCATAGCGGCTTTATGAATATGAACATAATGATTATATGTTTGAGATTTGACCATATTTCTTGGGGTAGTTAGCAAGAGAATTCTTTGAGTTATTCTAATGCAGCTCTTTAAGAATACTTTTTATAATATATATTGCAATGTAAGTATAGTGCATCGGTCGATGACATCATCACAAGATTCAGGTGAACTACATTTAACATTAAAACACAGTCTGCTGTCTGATCACATACATGTGCACAGAATCCTGAAACTTCTTGTGAGTGCAAAAACCATTACAGGACTGACATTTAATGGTAGTCTCCATAGATAATATTTCCCGTCTGAAAATTGGTTGAAAACATTTCAAGTTGTCCACTAGAAATTACTTTGCCCAACATAAAGTTTTTTTCTTTCCACAGTAATTATATTCTATTGCTTAGTGAGATAAGCTGATGATGAAATGTCCTTCATGGTCATCTAATATAATTTTTTTCCAAACATACTGTTGACAAAGATATGGAACATGTCATGAAATGAGATGGAGAGACAGGGGACTTGGCTTTAAAACTGGACCCAGTTTCCAGAAGCAGCTTCTTGCCGTGGGGCAGCAGAAGGAACTGAGCTGCAGAAGAACAGAGAGTATGTTATAGACAAATAAGCAAAAATGTATTACAAATTACAGACACCATGCAACACATAAGACACACAAGACACACGATAAATTGGCTGTTACCTTGCAGGAGCAGAGAAGTCACCCCACAGGTCAGAACTTGGATTGGACTGAACCACTGTATTAGAGTTACTACTGTCCAGTTCTAACAAACACCCTGTCAGTAAGAGAAAGAAGTTGCATAAAAATGTTCATTTACATATCTTTTTATATCTTAAATATATTATGCAGTACTAAACATGATTTATTTATTCAAATATTTTGGTTTAAAATATCTGGGCATATTAAAATATCTGGGTTTATGTCTGAAATGTACTTTAGAAATTGTTATTAGTTGTTATTACAAGTACATGAAAAAAATTTATCAACGCTGTATTATTTTCAGCACTGGACAGCTACACTATGCCACTGCAGTTTTGTGTAGGAGCTTTTTATGGCGTGGTCTGTAGTAGCTGTCCAGTGCTGAACGTACTACAAGTATTGTACTTGCAGTAAACACACTTAAGCGTGTAGTGTATTCAATTTATGTATTCAGTCATTGAATTGAATACATACAAGGTTCTCTATTCTTCACATTGGAACTGCTTATCTTACAATGTTTCTCCACTAGAAATAGCACCAATGCTCTGCTGGGACAATGCTCCAGCAGCTATTTTGCACCAGTTAGCTGTGGTGGTGATGGATAAAGAGAGAATTCATCAGTTAAAGACATTTGATGACTTGGTGGCCAGATTTTAAAGGGCTATGTCTAGAGTTCTATGAGCCCTGAGCATCAGGACCTTGTTTTTTTTGTCATCTATAGGCCTCATTTTTACAGAACAGTATGTCAATCACTGCACTGGAGCATTGGGGTCCACAAAGGAGACAGATGCCCTGTTGGTCCCACCAACACAGAACTACAGCAACCAGCTTTCCTATTTTGTCTCCCATCTAAGTACTGAACCAAACTTGCTTAGCTTCAGATGGATAACCTAGTCTACCTACCTACCTGTAGTGTATCTGCCGGCAAAACTTAAAAACATTTTTTAAATTACCAGTCTGTGCTCCCCCTGTGCTCTGTACTGTATTATGGTTGGAAGATGGAGGGGGTGCTATTTTGCCTCCAGGGGGAGGTGGGAGGAGCCCAAGGCCTCCTGAGCTCTGAGGGCGGGGCTTATCCCTCTTTTTGCCTTGCTGAAAAGGGGAAAATAGAAAACGAACAAATGACAAATTCAACAATGTTCACCAACTACACATATGCAAATATCCTCTAATATATACACAAAATATTTTTAACACAAAAGATATGAAATACTGCATTTGTACCCCAATGTTGAGAGTAATGGTCTGTCCCTCCTTAAAACCCAGATCCAACTTAGGTCCTGAGTCAGCTGCCTGGGCATTTTTGCTGATTTCATTCTCCTGTTTAACCCACCTTAAAGAAAGCTGCAACATTGAAATCTGTCGTCTTATTAAAAGAAGTGAAAGAGAAAGAGTGAGAGAGAATGGGCACACTTACTTGAAGTGGTCCTGTAGAGCAACATTGAAATCAAATGCATCACCCCTGTCTCCAAATCCAACCCCAATGAATGCACTGCGGCCTGAAAAATGAGTTGATTGGAAACATGCATTTAAAAGTAGTTCAATGTAAATGTAAAGACAAAATGTTCAGGTTTAAGCAAGAATGCACCATTGTCATCCTGTATCCGAAGTACAAAGTAGCGGCTGGAGTCGCTAACAGTCTCTACAGCAATCCCGGGATATTCCTGAACTGGCGCCTGAGCAAACAGCTCTCCTGAAAAATCAAAAAGGGTTTAGTCATTGGCACAATTTTCAGTTCCTGCCAACATGCATGCAATGATTAAAAATGGGAATTCACTAGCGTACACTACAAGAATAGCTTAATAGAGTACACATTGCTTCTGTTTTCTTCTTTCCTTTTTCCAACTCTCCACACACCTGAAACTTTGTCTTCCAACTTGATATATGCTACCTTCCCTCTTGCCGTTATTCGCATTCGACCTGTCCAGTCTGGTGCATCCAACTTCCAGTCAGCCGCCCTGTTGATACCAAAAAAGAGTTCAGGTTAACTCAAGTTGTGTGAGTATATACTGTAATTACTGAAAAAAACTAAAACAACTACTAATGTTAAGGTCAGCTGAGATATGAACATTTATATAGTACAAAGTATGAGGAATAAACCACAGAAACAGCTTCTAAATCTGACACAAGATGACTTTTTTATTTTGGACTGAAGGTAATAAACCTCAAAACATGTAGAAGAATCTACAGAAATAGCTTTTAAATGTTTACTATTTTATTACTGTGTATTATTATTATCATTTGGCCTAATTAGTGTTTTTTTTTTTAATTACAGAAGATGTTTAAGCAGAATAACCAACAGAATGCAGTGAATATACTCATAATGGAATATCTTTATTATCACTAGATTGGACTTATAATTTGGCCTTCTGAACCAGTTTCTAAATGACAACGCCTAATTGCCTAATACATTATTACTATTATTTTTTCTATTATTTAACTGGAACAATAGAAAACGGCAAAAACAAAAGTTTGCAGAATGAACTACAGAAACGGTTTCTAAGTGTCAGACAATGCTTTATGGTGGCTATTAATTGTTGTTATTGTATTATTATTATTATTATTATTATTATTATTATCAGTATTATTATTAAAGTGGACTAATGACTTGCGCTAATAAACTACAAAACAGGCTTTAACGTGTATTGGTGCCTTTAGGACACGAGGCCTCCTCGTAAAACAAACGTCACTAGTCTTCTTGGTCCTTCTTCTTCACAATCGTTTGGCCCAAAATCACAAACACACTCGCAAACGTCGAGCGAATTCAGAGAGGTCACGTGCCCCATTAAAAATAAGCGACGCGGCGAGAGCGAATGTCACGCACGAGAAAATACGGGACGTTTATTTACGGTGTAAAGTCACCTGTCGTCGACTGAGGCCTCTCGCTGCATCATCATCAACATCAACAACCACAGCAGCAGCAACAACAACAACAACAACACCACCATCATCATCATCATCTTCTTCTTCATCCTCTAACTTACCTGTAACCGCGGTTGGTAGCGCGCGGCGGGATGCGGTAAACGTTGACATCTGGCTTGACGCACAGAATCGACTCGTATTCGCCCTCGGTCGTCATCTTGGAATGGAGCTACTCGATCTGACTCATTGATCGGCCTTCATCCGATTCGCCTACGCTGTAACGTTAAAGGCGCCGGTGACGTCGAGCCATCACGGTTCGGGATTAGGCGTCACGTGTTCTCCGATCTACAACCGAGGAGATGGGTAGAGAAGCGATGCTGCTGGGGCGCGCTTGACATAGGAAGCAGCGGTCACTTTCCATATATTTATTCATCGATTAATAAAAAAAAAACTTAAAAGAGATTATAGTGTATTTATTGCTATCACCTCTACTGTTAAATGTAAAACCGTTTAAGATTTAGACTTAGATTAAGAGCTTTACGAGCGAGCCGTCAACGAAAACCGCATTGCCACGCCCTTTCTATACATATTCAATAAGTGGGCGTGTTAGAACCGGGGCGCGTCTATTCACGGATTCTGCTGTTATAAATAGTATGTTTAAATGCGTCAGCCCTAACTGGTAGCATACTAGCTAGTGTGCCAGTACGTGGTATTGGACGCAAGCCTCCGTTTTTGACAGGTAGCAGCTAACGGAAGCGGAAATTTCCTCCAGTTTCAGGAAAGGCAGCAGCATCCATCCTCTCCTCCATCGTTAACACAGGTAATATGTACTTAAATGCCATGTCATTTAGCGTCTTTAATTTGCACGCTTGTTATAACACGCTTGAAAGAAATCCTTTACGTAACTGACTGAAAACAGCACTGCATCTTATTCTCCATTAAGGCTTGCTAGCTCGCTAACAAACAAACCCCGTGATGCAGGTGTCAGGTTTCCGTTATATCGTGACCAGAATTCAGTGTTAATTAATTGGCATTTATTAGGGTGGTCGGCGCGTTACTGTCGGGATCGAAAGTATTGAATTTGTCAAACATTGGACCACAAAATAGGATTATGTTATGATAGATACGGTATCGTGCTGCAGTAACGATACGGCCGTGGTGCGCAAGCGCGCTGCGTGACTGCCACCTGAAATTCTGTCGTGCGTCAAAAGCGCAAGGACAAGGGACCTTCCGTGGCATCTTCTGTGTAAATGTGTATATAAAATGAATTTACCAAGTGTTACACTGACTCGTTTAACCTAAGTGGCAGGGTTAAATACAACATCCAAGGCATCTGTCATAATTATACTTCTTGCTAAGTTAAATAATAATTAACTTATTCCTTTTTTTCAGATCCTCACGTCACATCTTGGTTATAAATCAGATATTATCCAGCTGCTGCATGGGGTGAGCTGTCCGTGAAGGATCAACAAACCTTAATAATCATCTACCTGCATTAGACATAACCACTATTTATAGGTAAGCACAAATAGTAGGGTTTGAGGGTGAGTTTGTGTATCTTTTCCCTTGGGAAGTTTAATTTTAAGCCATTCTCACACTGCACTATGCGGTGCGTGTTCGGAATAATCATTTAAATCTTGGAATGCATGATTTTAGGGAAAAATAACATTGCACAACAATTATATTATATTTGTACAACACATATAGTGATATAACACACAGAATTTGATACTGGATGTTATGAATAGTTCAGTTTGGGATTAATATCTGCATAGATAATAGCTGATGTCAGACTTCTCTTGTAGATTATGAAAAATGGGATCTGGGCAAGTTTTCCCTTTGTATACAGCATCAAAAAAGTACCATGAAGCGTTTTTATTTCATTTGTCTTACTTGACATTGCATGTTTTACGATGTGTCTATTGTGCGTGCACACATTGTGATGACAGTGCTGAAATGAGATATTATGCAGTCCTATTCAGTTCCAAAATATTCCGTCCAAGTGCGTTTTTAAAAATATATATTCAATTCTTTCCTATATTAATTCTTTATCCGTTTGCATTCTTTACACTTTTAGCTCTTAGTCAGCAGCACAGCCAGCACCATGACCCAGTCAATGCTACGCAGAACCCTGAAGAACCTCGTCCAGAATTTTTCTGAGGCTGAGGTCAAGGTGAGAGAGAGCTTTATTCTAGCTGTAATTTTCCTCCAAAATATTGTGAGGATTATTTCATATTAAATGGATAGAGGGAGGTAATGCTCAGATCAACAGTATGATTGTTAAGATATTTTGTTGTGTAACTGCAGTTGCCATTCAGGAAAGCTACTGTTCATGGTTAAAAGAGCAGTGATATTTCTGTTGGAAGGTAATCTTAATCTCATTG
The DNA here is from genome assembly GCA_032718565.1 of Distichodus sexfasciatus. Lineage (NCBI taxonomy): Eukaryota > Metazoa > Chordata > Actinopteri > Characiformes > Distichodontidae > Distichodus > Distichodus sexfasciatus. The sequence continues at coordinate 2,127,088 of JAVGVS010000023.1, read as the reverse complement.
CATTCTATGCAGTTTCATGTCTATCAAGGAGGGTGTGAACTTTATTGTCATCTCAGCTATATGCAAGTACAGAGAGAGACGAGACAACATTTCTCCAGTTTTTACAGAGCACAAAGAGAAAAGAAGGCACATAGAATGTGCATATATAAATAGACTGTAAAATATAAACTCTAGAGGTAGAATGTGTAATTTAGTTATGTGTAGTATTCAATTATATGTGCATATATGCTGCATCAGTCAAGTGGAGAAAAACTACAATTACAGTCCTGGAAGAGACATAAAATCTTCCAAGGCACTTTCAAATCAGTATGCCTTACTCACACATTTAAGCATTCAAGTGTTTATATTCAGGTTTGTTTATTAAAATCATATTAGTACAGTGAGCTTTAATATCTTTGAATAAACTTATGAGTAAAGCCATGAGTCCTTTCCCTGCTACTTTACAGTATAAGTTAAAGAAACATAGTGTATGTTAATATCTCTATAGAATTAATGATTTGATAAGTTGACTATTTCAGTAGTTAATAGATTAATGTAAATAAAAACACTGACAAATTTTGAAATGTGGATATATATATTTTAAATGTATGTATTTAAAAACCCATTCCACACCCAAATTTCATACCCTTTTATCAACAGATATTTGTAGTTTAATGACAGTTGATAGACACCTTGAGGACTGTTTCCCCGCCTCCTGTTTCTTAGGTGAGGGAGGCGACCTCTAATGACCCCTGGGGGCCGTCCAGTTCTCAGATGGCGGACATTTCAGACCTGACCTACAATGTGGTGGCCTGCAATGAGATTATGGCCATGTTGTGGAAGCGCCTTAATGATGACAAGAACTGGAGGCACGTTTACAAGGTGAGGAGAGTGGCAGAAAAAAAAATTGAGACGAGTTCAGATCAGTTGGTAAATGTCCTGCTCCATCTGTTCTATGTAACAGGCCAGTCTGATTTCAGTGAACTTGTAATACTGTGAAAAAAATTGTTGTACAGTCAGATAATGTCAGTGTCAAATTTGGCCATTTGAGATCAGACACTGTAGGACTGGTGGATCAGCTTACTATTAATAATTCATTGAAATCTTGAACTGCAATTCAGGTGGTGAATTTGTCACATATTTGCTTACGCCTTGATGAAAGATCACCAGTGCCTTGCTGCAATTATATTTGAAAACACAGCATATCCATCCCTTGTTACATCAGACAGTTTTTCTTAGTGCAGGTTCAGTTTTATTGATGTAAATCATCACACTGACAAAATGTCTCAGGACTTACATACACCATTAACAACACAGTGTACTGTTAGGTAGCTTTTAAGAAAGGGCAAAGTGTATAAGTGCATGACATTCATTTTAAAAGGTTTTTGTAGAACTTTAGTGGAAGGTAGTAGACCTTTTCTAAAAATATTTACAAGTGAAAATGTATTGCTTGTGTAACATGATTTGGTTTAATTATTACAAAAGAATTTTATTAAAATAATATTTATTTTCAGAACGATGTTATTTAAAATCCTCTTGGAACTAGTACAATTTTTGTTATAGATATAGTGCATCTGAATTAGTCATCCACAGACTTTTTGGCTTTGCAATAACAGAAGGTCTAGCCAAAAAAAAAAAGCGATGTAAAATACTGTATGTTACCCTCAAATTCTGCTTGTCTCCAAAGTCATTGCCATCTAAAACATATAAACGTGGAATCCATGTAGCTCATATTCTACCTAATAATTATGAAAACAGCCAAACATTAAGCCTAAGCCTAAGTGGACAGATGAAATTGCAGCCTTCCAAATGAATCAAGTAAGAATTTAAAGCAGAGCCTGGTTGTAAGTTACTCACCTACAGACTAAGAGGTCAAGAACTTTGACCTACCTTCACAAGTACCACCATCAGGCCTCTCAAGGTTCAAGGTTGCTTTATCGTCCTGTAATCGAAAAGTTTGAATCCCAGACCGGTAAAAGTACCACTGAAGTACTCTTTAGCAAGGTACTGTCTCCAAGCATCATGTCAGCTGCTCACTGCTCTTTCACAGATGGGTCAAATGCAGAGTTCACATTTTCTTGTGGTGCACTGTGTGCTGTAGTGTGTTCACAATGACAAATAATCACTTTCATTTTTCACGTTCACTGAACACTGAACATCACATTTAACAGGGCACAATGTGCAAACAGGCAATACAGTTATAGAAAAGCTAATGGTTTGGTTCATTTTCGGAATAGGTGCTCATAATCTTTACTGTTGGATCAGCTTAAGTTTTGAATATTTGTTTTTTGTAGCAATGCCCTGTTTTCTGTTCTCTCTTTGCCTACTCCATAGTCTTTAACCTTGTTGGAGTATCTACTGAAAACTGGTTCTGACCGGGTTCCAAAGCAGAGTCAAGAGAATATTCATATCATCAAACCTCTCATTGAGTATCGCTTCACGGACAAAGATGGGAAAGATCAGGTACAATTATGATTCATATGATTCAACACCAACACTTCTACCTGCATTTGCCTCATCGATGCACGATAATATTGGAATCATATCGGAATCGGTCAATAATTGGCATTTGCCCAATATTTTGTGATGCATTTATTGTACGTTGGAAAGGTAGCACTTGTTTCAGGCAAGTCCAAAGTCTGAGGTGAAATTTTATACGGTCCGCACCTTCTGTCATAAAATACATGGCATTATTTTGTGCCAAAATTCTGAGCATGCAGCGAAACATTCTTGTGCTCAACTCTGCCTGCACACACAAAAATGTTTAACTAACTAAATTGGGTGTTTGCCTCACTTAGCGAATTTGAGCATGCACACGGGCTGTGTCCCGAACCACATACTTCCACACTTAATAGTATGCTAGGTAAGACACTCTTCTCATACTTTTCTATGGGGTAGTATGCATCTCAGGAAGTAGCCGGGAAGTAGCTCACTACGCACTAGGTAGCGCACATGGAGAGTCACTCGCGCCCTGTTTGAGTTGGTACACCACACAGGACGGAAATTGACTTTTTCTTAAAATGTTGCGCACTACGCTTGAAGTGCTCAGCGCTTGCTCGACTCTGCTTTCACGCTCACTTGTCTTGACGCTTTGTTAGAAATGTAATTTTATGACACTATTTTTGTGGAAAAATTCTGAGCGTGCATTGAAACTTTGGCAGTGTCTTGTCTTTATGCGCTCAACTCTGCCTTCCTCGTTTATCTCCATCGGTATTGGCGTCGGCAGATATAAACCTGAAAATATCAGGTGTCGGCATCAGCCAATAATTCCAAGTCCAATAATCGTGCATCCCTAGTAGAAACAGATACTACAGATAAGACGCCAATGAAAAGAGACTTCTTAAGAGTCCAGTTTTAAAGTTTCTTTGCTCTTTTCAGGGTGTGAACGTTAGGGAGAAAGCAAAAATAGTACTGGTACTTATCCAGGATGAGGAGAAAAGAAAAGAAGAGAGGGAGTTTGCCATGAAGACTAAGGACAAGCTGGCATCTGGTAAGACTCATTTTAATATATATCCCAACAGCTTCAGGCTGTGTACTTTCTGTACTTTTGGTTCGCTCATTGAAAAAATATTTTGAAAATAATTTCAATTGAATTCTGAAGCTGAACTGAAGCCTCTTTGATTCTCTTCATTTCCATCCTCTCATCCAGCCTCGGCAGACCCGAGCGAAAAAGCAAAGTCAGAGATCCCTCCTTACACAGGCCTGCCATCTTTGGACAACATCCCCTCGGTGGCTGACCTGACAGCCGAAATGGCAAAGAAAAAGGAGGAGCAGAGACGCCTAGAAGAGAAGAGGAAAGAGGAGGAGAGACGGGTGAGTTTAGTCGATGCATTTTGTGAGGTTAAAAGTGCAGCACGCTTTCAGTGATTCTTAAACGTGCAAAAATTTCAAATGTCAGGCGAAAGAAGGCGATACAGAACCTGACCTGTGGGAACAAGCAGCATCTACAGCCCCACCTTCAGACTCCGACCCATGGGGTGCTTCCACCGAGTCGCAGAAAGACGCCGCCGTCAAAAATGACCCCTGGGGGCCTCCTTCCGAGTCTCCGAAAGATAAGCCTGCTGCAAACGACCCCTGGGGGGCTCCGTCTGAGTCTCCGAAAGATCCCACCACAGCCGAAAACGATCCCTGGGGGGCGCCGTCAAACGACGCCAAAGCATCGGATGTGGCTGCAAAAGATCCTTGGGGCAGTTCAACGGAAGAAACAAAAGACGCCAACATTGCCTCCAACGATCCTTGGGGTGCTCCAGCGGACACAAAGAAAGAGTCGCCCCCAGCCACAAGTGACCCCTGGGGTGACACGGCAGAGCCTAAGGAAGACAAAAGTTCACCAGCTAACGATCCTTGGGGCACAACCGCCGATTTGCCAGGGGATTCTCAGCCTGCAAAGTCGGATCCATGGGGGACGCCGGCTGATTCGGCAAAAGAGTCTTCTCCCCTGTCTTCTGACCCCTGGGGGACACCCTCTGAACCGCCTGCAGTCAAGTCGGATCCATGGGAGACTTCGGAAGTTTCTCCCTCCGATCCGTTTGGTGGCGGAGCCAAAGCTGATAACGACCCCTGGGGCACATCAGGTATGTGGAAGAACAAGGCTTGGAACAGTCAAAAATATTATTTAATCATTTCAATTTGAGTGTGCAAGATTGTGAGCACTTTTTTCTTTCACAAAATCAGCTTCTTCACCACCTCCTGCCAACAACCCTTGGGGAGCTCCAGCAGCTCCCACTGATGCTACACAGTCAGCAGATCCTTTTGGTGATGGTGGAAGTACAGACCCCTGGGGAGCTCCTGTAGAGAGCAGATCCAACGGAACAGGTCTCTTTCTCAAACAAGTCTGGCTGGTTTCCTCTGACCTTTTCGTCCTTTAAATCTTTTACATAGTGTGAACTTATACAGTAATACCTCGGATTATGTCGGTTCGACGTCTTTTTCAAAGTTACATCGTTAATAGTATATACAGTTGAGTATTTTAAAGAAAGGTTTATTACTGAATTAAGGGTATTTCTATGTGACAACGCTATTAAAGGGCCTGGCTCACCTTTTTAGGGTTTTTACAGGATTTAATTGAGTTAAGTCGAGTTGTGAGTTCTGAAGCCAATTAACGACATACATACTTAAAAAAAATCTTTTCAAAGCCTACCTAGATTCAATCGAACTTTTTCATCATGTAATCATGAATTTAAAATATGTCTTTAATCCATTTGTCTTTAGGCCGCCACTAACAACTCTTTTCTGATGATTGTTTTGGTGTTTAGTCAGTTAATCTAAATTAATAATACTAATCAGATTTGTCCAATCAAAAGATTATCTCTTGGATTTATGATATTTAATGTGTAAACATATATATTTAAAATAATGGGTGAAATAAAATAGTTTGATTCTTAGAATATTAGCGTTTCACCAAGCCCAACACACAAAGAAGGCACACACTGGCCCTGGCAATATGTAGAAAAAGACCTAACTTATTTTAATTGAAAAGTAAGGTAGCAGGTAAACAAATTGATGACTTAATAATCATGTATTTAGCAACTACAAGAACAAACAATATAAAAAAATTTCTTACTAATGGTGATTTAGGGAGGGAATTTTCATATTTTCTGTCAGGAGCTTGTGTCTAGCTGCTGAACACAAACCATCTTTTTGTTTTCTGTTCATTTCAGAGAGCTTCAGATAAAGGTTGTTTATAATAAAACATACCCACACTGCAATATTTTTATTCATTTTTGAAAACATCCAAACAAGTAATATGATGAGTTAAGATCAAAAAAACTGTTCTTAATAACTGTAACCATGAAATAATTTATACTTGTTTTGAAATCTTTTTGTTACTTTTCCACTAAACCTCAGTAACAATTTGGACTCCACCGTGATTTTTAGATCTGGAGCTATGAAGAAACAATGACTTAAAATATTGAGGTGAACACATCTTTAGCATCAATGGACCTCATTGACCAACTGTGCTCAAGATGAGTTTTGTTCTAACAACACGGACATTTTCACTGAGATTCTGACTTTCACCAATATTTCAATTTGTCCATAGTAAAATGTGAAGATCACCCTTGTACAAATTTTACTGCATATATGTTTCTACAAAACATTAGCTTGCTAAAATTCTTAAGAAAAGCCAAAAAGTTAAGTGAATTCTTAATTTGTATAATACTGCCTTAATTTGTTTTATATGTGATATTTTTTTTGCTTCAGCTGATGACTCCAAAAAGCCTGATAGTTTCCTAGGGGAAGGTGCCTCGTTGGTGGATCTCGACTCTCTCATGTCTGTGAAGCCCAAACCAAAACAGCCGCCTCTCAGCGCCATTCCCACGTCTGGCCAGAAAACTGAGGGTAAGGAAGACTGAGAAGGAGACGGTCCGGAAATGAGGAAATGAGTCCGAGCTATGCGTTCATTTTATCGGGAGTGTTTGTGATGCTGTCATTTTCGAACCATAGAGATGATATATTATGTGAATAGATGTAGTCATTGTACATTATTCCCGCCATTTTTTACACCCATAATGGTCTTCATATCGCTCTCTTCTGTACAGTCAACCATTTGTTTGTTCCCTCTATTGTTCTGTTATCTGTTGTGCCTCTACCTCCCTCCACCTCCTCCCCTTACTTCCACCTTCGACTTCCTTTTGCTTCCCAGGTTTTGTGCGCCCCATCACGACCCAGGGTTCCTTCATGGCAAATAAGAGCTCTGAGGTCTATCAGCCGTTTCCATACATGCAGAAAGGTTTTGGTTTTGGCTCCATGAATGTTCCTTGTTCCTTCGCATCTCAGATCCCAACTCACACATCACCTTCAACCCTGGAGCCTTTACCCAAATTGGATTTTTCGGTGCCATATCCTAATATGCACGCTGGAATGCTGCAACCCAGCGCTATAGCGCCTCCTATGGCTGGAACACCATTGTTGTCTCTTGGCAAAGTAGGTGCTCCTCAAGTGGAGGCTAAAGCTGGATTTCCTCAGCATTCACAACTGCTTTGGGGTTCTGATGCTGAAAAATTCATGGGGAGTAAATAACGTCTCTCAAAATGCTTTAAGTGTTCATGTCATCATCCACCTATCAAACACCCACATTTCACCCATATACTCACCAGAACCTATTTTACAGCCTATCAAATATGTGAAACAATATTGCCGTACATGTATCATCTCTCTCTCTAAGTGGAGAAAATAAGCATGCACATCCTGAATTTACCCGGAGTGGTAACCCTGAGAACTGTGGTGAAGTTGGTTTATTTTTCCTGTTTAAGTGTAATCTAATTTTGTTTGGGCATTCCTGATTTCTTTGGACCACCACACATCAGTTAAGTTGTCCAAGAAAAAATTCCTTTGATTTTAAGGTCCTGTTGACATCTGGCTTAAACATGCATCTCAAATGACCACTTATGATCTGATCTCTTCGTAAATCAGTTATAGGTCATAATACCTACATATTGACACCAGTGTTATACCGAAGATTTCTGGTCCCATATTTGACCATTTTAAGCTCATAGTTCATAGTAAAAACGGTTAAGCCTAATGTAGTGATTTTATTGAGAACAGCTATAATTTTCTGATTATTCATATTTCACTGAAATGCCCTGAATAGTGGACGAAAAGTGTAAAGGAGGAATAGAATGGTCATAAGAGTCACGAATCATAAGAAATCATAAGAATGGTACATCTTTGTTACATCTTCATAAGAAGAATCATAAGGCTAATCTTGTTTAGTGACCTAATTGGTCCCACTATATATGATGATCATAAAATATTTATATATATTTATTTATGACTATTTTTTATTTTTCAAACCTTTCCTGTTTAACATGCTGGACATATGCCTAAATTCATACTCATGGAGTGAAACAGTCACTTGAACAAGCGCATTGTAATGCTTGACTGAATGGAAGAAGAAATACTGAAGAGTTAACAGGTATTGTAATTATAGGTGATTCTGATTTTATTTTGTATGATAAATGATTCTATTTATTCAACTATTATGTGTAGGTGTGCTATTTCATGTGAGTGTGTACAAATAAAATATGAATATATGACGGGAAAAGACTTGTTGAATTTGAATCTGATTTTGATCTTCATCACTGTTTTATCTAATGCTCTAATTTTAAAATGTAATAACCGAAATAAGCTATAGTTCTCAGAGCAGTTGGTTCTATATGTTCTACACTTTGTTGATGGTTAAAAGGAAACCAAGCCTTTTTTTCTGTAAGACATTAGAATAACAGTTTGTCATATTTAGCAGAAATTTTTAAAGCAAAATATATAAATATATTTGTTTGAATCAAAAGTGATTTGAGCCATTTTACAATAAAGCATACATCAAAAAAGAGATTCTTTGCAGATCACAGTGCACAGTATCCCAGTTCACAGAAATAATTTCGACTGTTTTATGCTGTTAATTCTTCTGAAGATCATCCATATGACTGTGTTCATTACCTTCTGTCGTCTAGTGGTGTACGACAAAATTACAACCAAGGTTTCGAGACCTGAGAAAGTTCATATAGATCAGTCCAGTATGAGCACTTTCATTTATGACATTTATGTTGACACCTTAAATATGTTGTGTGACATTTAACAGTTTGTAAAATATATTTTGCTTATGATTAACGATTGGAGATACTTTTAAAGCTGTCTATATATACATATATATATATATATAGAGAGAGAGAGAGAGAGAGAGAGAGAGAGAGAGAGAGAGATAGATATAAAAGTATATATGATATGGATATTGTTGTTATACAATTAGGCTATTTGCACTTACATTGTCACCACGCTTGTTCTGAATGTTTTTCCGAATGAGAACGGAAAAGAATAGGTTTACTTTGGAGAGCGAATATATTGATGCCATTTTTTAAAAAAAAAAATACATTTTTCTAGTATCTCACCTAAATGAATATAACTGTGGATATAGAATACATTTTACTTTCTCGTCTTGTGACGACAAGCTAAGACGTTTATTGCTTTCAGCAGTTATGATTAAACCAATAATCCAATTCTTTCTTCACTTCTTATAAACAGTCTATGTTCTAAACAGTAAACCACTATTGCTAGCGTTCTGGAACTGTTGTTGCTTTCAGTACCAGCCATCTTTTTTAATGAACTGAACCATCAACTTTTTCAGCATTTATTCTGTCATGTCTGATCTCTAAAATATCTAAAAATCTCGAAATATTTTCTTTAGAGACGTGGAATGAGTTGAATGAATGAATGAATGACGGTGTTTTACTGCTTGATTTATAGAGGGCCGCCACGTGTTAAATGCGGACAGTGAGAGTGATGGACAGTAAAGAGGAGGATGCGGGAGAGAGCGGCTATAGGGAGAAAGAGAGGAGAAGGAACAGATGGACCCGGGCGGATTAAATGGAATCTGTGCGGGTTTGTGATAAAAGCTCAGTCTAGAAGCTGTGACGGAGGCAGGAGGGAGGAAAAAGAAAAGGTGATGAGAGTAACGCAAGAGGAAGAGGGAGAGCTGGGGTTCGCGTCGGACTGAGAGGTAAGTCATGTTTCAGTTTTGGAGACTGAGCAAGAAATAGGCAAAACAAAAGGTTAATTGGGTGGATGTCTCATAAGATTAGGGTCAAATGTATGAATATTTATGAGTGTATTTGATATAATGCTAAGATTATATTCATAGTTACAGGAGAGTAAAAGGAGCTCTCGTATGTTAGCAAGATGTTAAAAAGCAAAGGAGTGTATGTTGATCATTACACTTATGAGCTTTTAATGTGTTGATGTATCAAGAAAGTCCACTTGCACTACGTATAACTCCTGACATATTCTCTGGAATTCTCAAAGGTAGCATAAAGAAAAAAAGTAATAAATGCAAGTTCTGACACCAGATACAAGCTGAAATAGGTAATTTTTCTGATGACATAGAACTTATACGCTTATTAATATTGGTGACCAGAACTTATCTTTGCCAACATACAGTATATATTACCCCAAATATTAATTTGCTTTAAAATTAGAATCAGCCTCAATGATCACAAATTCTTAAAAATTATTAATGGATTAAAATTCCTCTTGAAATGACCTAAGATGATTGGGAGTTTTGTATTTGTGTATTTATATTTTAAGCTTGACAAAGACAAGATTAAGACCTTGTGACTTGCAGAATGTCTTTCTTTACATTATCTCCATACCTGCATCTAGAAAGAGCGAATGCTTCCCAGTAGCTGAGATGTTCTCATGATCCTAACCTGTTTATTTGCCTCTAGCTTTAAGGTGTCTTTGGCTGGCTGTTGAGAGCAAAAAGGACTCAAGAGAGATGGGAACAACTGCACCTCTTCCCAGGAGCTTAAACTAAGATCATAAAGGATTAAGGAGAATTGGCGATGCTGATTGAGACACGGAACACGGGAGAAACCCCCATAAAAAAATCCTAACGCTTCCAGGACACTACAATCACTGAAAGAATGCAAACAGGGAGGAAAAGAAAATACAAAAGGTCTTAAGAAAAAGAGGGTTGATAAATGAAGGGCTACAGAATCACAAATGTCATTCCTGAATTCTGGCCTGTGTGGGAAACGGAAGTTCTGAAGACTCACCCAAATGGTATTAGATGTTCTTCAGTTCTGATTCTCAGCAACTTCACCACTACACCAAGAAACTTTTGCTGAGTTATTTGAAGATTTGTAAAGGTCTAACAAGTATTATGGTTTATGAAATGGCTCCAAACGTCACCAGAACCCTCATGAACAGCAGCAGGATTTGTGTAGTGCAGGATTCACTTCAAAGACAAGCTGAAGCTGGACACATCTGTCTCTTCTTTCTCCCTCCAAATCCGCTGCTCATCTTCTCCAGCTTTCGTTGACTTTCATACTGAGCTTGTTTATGTTCTCTCAGTTCCTGTTTATTCCTTTTAGTGTTTATACTGCTCCTCCCCCTTCTCTTTGATATTATCCTCCTTCAATCCCATCTTCTGCCGTGTAATCTGCCTTTCTCACATAACGGCGCACAACCCAGCTTCCACGTGAGCTTTCCTGGTCCATATCACTCATTGCATCTTTCTGTCTTAGCTATCTCTCTCTCTCTATCGCCTCTTTCAGATTGCTTCCTATCTCTGACCAGACTATCTTTCAATCTATTCACTGTGGTGGCCTTGGAGGAATTGTGTAACCAACCACTCTGTAGGCATTTTTCTTCCTTTCTCTCTCTTGATTTCTTTTTCAATCTCCACCCAGATTGCCTTTCTATTCATTCACATCTCTCTCTCTCTCTCTCTCTCTCTCTCTCTCTTGATTTCTTTCAATCTCCACCCAGATTGCCTTTCTATTCATTCACAACCTGTAGGCTACTTGTTAATTTTCTCTCTTTCTCTTTCTGTCTTGTTTTCTTTCAATCTTCTACCAGACTATCTTCCTATTCATTAAGAACAGTGGTGCCCTTGAAAGAATTGTGTAACCACCCACCTGTAGGCCACTTGTCATTCTCTCTCTCTCTCTCTCTCTCTCTCTCTCTCTCTCTCTCTCTCTTTCTCCCAATTTGAAGACTACGTGTTCACTCCCCCTTTCTCTCTCTTCCCACATCCGTGGCTAGATTGTCTTCCAATTCATTCACAAGACTGCTGGCCTTGGAGGAATTGTTTATCCACCCACCTGTTGGCTACTTATTCTCTCTCTCTCTCTCTCTCTCTCTCTCTCTGTTTCTTCCCATCTCTGACCAAATTGCCTTTCTATCCTTTCATTCATTCATTCATTCATTCATTCACAGTTTGGTGTCCTTGTAGTTGTGGTTGTATAACCACCGACCTGAATGCTGCTCACTCATTTGTTATATTTCCCTCTCTCTTTCTCTGTAAATTTCTTTGCCTCTCTTACCATATTGGCTTCCTTAATTTCTTCCTACCTGTCCACAGTTGTGTCCAGTGGTGGACACCCATAGGCTGCCCTCTTACTCTCTCCCTCCCCTCACGCTTCCATCATGTTGGAGCACATGTCCAGGCGTAACCGATCCCTGCTGTCTCTCTCTTTGACCTCTCTGGCCCTGACCCTCTCCGTTTTGGCCTTCTGCACCTCCTACTGGTGCGAGGGCACTCACAAGGTGGTCAAGCCCCTCTGCCTGTCTCCTGTGAAGATGAAGAACTGCGGTCAAAACAACAGTCAGCCATACATGGGTGAGAACAACTAGGGTAACATGAAGAAAATCTTAACATATATCTGGGGAGATCTGATCACAAGTGGACAGGTTAAGTAGAAGCGTCTCAAGTAACCACTTGTAATTAGATCTCACTGTTCTGCTTTATATGCAAATGAACACATACACATTTGCATTTGCAGCCAGCTATTAAAAATCACTAAACTATTAAAATAAATGGTTGTTTTTAACCTTGGAATGAAGCCATTGCAGTACATTAAAAAATCTGTCCCTTGTACAGATGTAAGTGGACTACACAGAACTTTAATGTGACTCAGAACACATTCAGAATTACAATGCAAATAGAAATTTAGCCATTTGCTGACTAAACCACCTCCAGATGTGGTCTGAGAGATCAGATCTCAGTGTGTTCACAGTGTCTCTTTGCCTACACCAAAAATGTTGTTGAAAAATTCAAAGGTGGAGAGCGGTTCTGGAAGCAGCCATAATATTACCTCATATCACAGCGCCAAAGCTTTAATGGCGTGTCCTTTTTTTTGTTTCAAAAACTGAATTTAACTTTGGGATTCAGGATTTGGAGAGATGTTCATTTTTGATCAGATCAGAAAAGACATGTTAATGCCAAGTGTGAACAGGGCCTTAAACAAAGTTTGTCTTCACAAACTGATTGTATAAATTAGTACTTGGCTATGTTTGACTCTGGGCAAGTGCAACTCTAGAAAGTAAGAGAACAAAAATAAAGCAAAATGTTAACATAATAAAATATCCAAACACACACCACACACACATAGAATTATCAGCTGCTTGCGGGAACCCTGTCACTATCTTACTCTAAATGTCCACACCAGAGATTATACTTGTCGTATCATAATCTTTGAGATCAAACCTCAACAAATCCAATATAAATTTTTTCTCTCTTTTCACTCAGTATGAGAGATTACATGTAAATCTATGGATTTCCAACAAAATCGATTTCTATTTCAATATCAACAGAGAAAGGTTTTTCCACTTGATTGGATTGATTGCACCACACTGGTGTGTTTATTTACAAGATTATGAGAGGGAATTCTGTTCCCAACCCTGGTATCTGTGTGTTTATGGGTGTTTGTACTCTGTATACACTTTATTTATGTAAAATGTATTTATCTGTCACACAGAAAACACCACACCAGACCCCAAAAAACCTGCAGTCAGCGTAACACTAACTCCGAAGCAGAAAGAAGAACAGGCCCTAATAAGGGCGAAGCAACTGGCCAATGCTGTTCACTATATCTGGGAAACGGGAGAAGACAAATACATGCTTAGATACTTCCACACCGGTTTCTGGCTGTCTTGCGAGAAGCATCATGAAGGTGAATGTACCAGACATGTGGCATGTCTGATAACTGAACTTAACATCCATTTATCAGACTTGTAAATGTATTACCAGTTTGTTAGACTTTATTCTGCTGGCCTAGTTTATGCACTTAAGATGGAATTTATGTTATTTTAGATCTGTCTATACTATAAGAGAGAGGGTGGATCTTGTGTCAACTTTTCCAAGTAGAAAAATAATTGATAAATGTTATGCATATTGCTACTAAATCTGTAGGTAGACTGATGCTACGGTACAGAATGGCAATTCATGACATTTATCAGATGCTCCACAGCTAATTACATTTTGTAATTAAAATGATAAAAGTTTTTCAGTTGGAACTGTTTTTATTTAATTTGTTCCAGGAGAGAAATGTCGAAGTTTTATTGAATTGACGCCTGGAGAAAGCCAAGGTAAATAATAACTGTTCACTTTATTAGAAATATACCAAACAGTCTGAGGTCAGGTTGGAAGATACCTGTCTTATGTGAGGCTGCTTTCTATGATACAGTTCCTTGCATTGCAGGTACTTCCTTACATATTTCAGTTGTCTGTTTAGTCCACTTCTTAACTGAAAGAGGACCCAGTGATTTCTTATCATAATTTTAACATAATTAGTGACATTATCTAGATCTTGGTTATGTTTTCTGGAATTTAATATCAAGATTAAAATTTATTGTCATATGTTTAAAATTCATTCTTGTGAAAGTTGGACCCAAAAACCTTTGCTTGATAAAGAAAAGAAAACTGAAAAGAGAAAAGAAACTGTGGAAACATAAGTTCTGAGACTCTCATCCATTTCTTCATTCTTATTTGCCAGTACTTACATTGGTTAACATTTTCTTACTTAATTATGTTTACTTACACAGTTTTAGGTTGATCAAGAACTTTTTATGACCAGAATCAGGGGCTTTTGTCAATGCTTAACGAAAAAGTTCCAGTTACACTTGTGTAGTGTGGAAGTGACAGTGGATTGTTCTTGAATCTTTAAGTTTCTGATGAATCTGTAAAAGATACACCAGCTACACAGGTTGTCTGGAAAAAAAAGCTAAGCAGCTATACTCCCCAGAAGCAAATATTAATAAATTTTGGTGTGGAAGTGTACTAGAGTTCATACTCTGCATCATTATTACTTTTAGATTTTTTTTTGCCTGCCTGCAGGAGTTCTTTGGCTTTCTGTAGTTTCGGAGTTCGCCTATATCACGTTGCTGGCCATGGGATTCCTTATGATGTTGGTGGAGATGCTCTTACTGTGCTTAAATAAGGAAATGTACGCCCTCAAGATCAATGCCTTTGCAGCCATCTGCACTGTTCTGTCTGGTGAGCTCTTGTCGTTCTACTTCATATGATCAGTGCAACACTGAAATCAGTAGGTAACATAGTACATAATGTGTTTTTTTTAATTCAATTGGCTCTTTCAGGAATGATGGGAATGGTGGCACACATGATGTACACAACAGTATTCCAGCTAACTGTGAGCATTGGCCCTAAAGACTGGAGACCGCAGACTTGGGACTACGGCTGGTCATTTGCGTAAGCCTTTCTTTTTTTGTAGCTCTTTCTTTTCAAGCTTTTAACTTCAATCTAAAACCTAGCTTCCTTCCACAGCATGGCCTGGATCTCGTTCAGCTGCTGCATGGCAGCTGCTGTATTCACGCTCAACTCCTATACCAAGACTCTAATTGAGATGAAACACCGTGCCCGGATTCGTTTGGAGGAGGCACGTGCTGCCAGCCATGCGCCGTCCTACGATGAAGTCGTCACATCCAGCGGGGCCGGTGGAAGCAGCAGCTACAGCATCAACCGTCTACTTCAACCATGCCAGCAGGGGACACTGATCGATACTGCATGGACTTCCAGAGAGGATGGACCCCCTGGAATGATGGCGGTAGGGGTTAATCCCAACGGACTAGTGATGGTGGGAGGCTGCGGGACACGAGGGTGTGAAGACTGCGAGAGAGAAATGAATGAGATGGAGCAAGCCTTGGAGAGAGACGAGAGGGAAGGCGATGATGAAATATGCTGAAACAGCAGTGGTTTTAATGACTTATATGACTGGTTCAAACGTTGTTGATAAGAAGATTGGGGGTTTGAATCCCAGTAGATCTTAAAACAAACGTGGGGGGCCCTAAACAAAACCATTAACCCCAAGTTGCTTCAGAGAGACTGTCCCTGCCTTTTTGGAAATGTAAGTTGCTCAGGATGAGAGCGTCTAACAAATGCTGCAAATGTAAGATGTAAAATAAACAGAGATGATGTAGCAAACTTGAAAACATTTCTATATATTTTAAACAGTAGTGGGATGGAGGTTAACGGACATTCATAGAATGTTTCTATAAAATCAGACAGAATGGAATGTAAGAGAATGGTAGAAAAAGCAGTGAATCACAGCTTGATGAAAAAGATACACAAAACTGTTGAGTTAGAAATGTCACCTTCATTTTAGTAGAATAATCTGGAACAAAGACAACCCTTCTCTCCTTGTTCAAGTAACACTGACAATCTCTAGCGAATGCTAATTTCCAGTAGTGCTTGTTGCTAACACAACATTGCAATGTTATGTGAAAATTGTTGTTACTTTGTGACAATAGATAGGTAATTAATAGTATTAGATAGATAATATTAGCAATAGGTAGTTAAGAATTATTAACTAGCTGAAGTTAGCATCAACTAGCTGTCATTAGCTTTAGCAAGCGGAAATTAGCATAAACTAGCAGAAATTATCATTAGTTAGCAGAAATTTGTGTTATCGTGCAGAAATTGTTGTTAGCTAGCGGGAATCAGCGTTACCAAAATTAGTGTTAGCGAGCGGAAATTAGCATTAGCTTGCAGAAATTAGAGTTAGATTGCGGAAATTAGCGTTACCTTGCAATGTTTGTTAGCGAATGGAAATTAGCATTAGCTATCATTAATGAGAAATAATTAGCTAGTGTTATTTAGCAAAAATGATGTCTTATGTCTTAGCATTTAACATGGCCTTTTGGAATAAGGTCTTCTGGGGCAGTAAGAAAATACAATGATGGGGACAAATGACCTAATTTTTTGTCTATTTCAGGTAGCCTTACAGGCAACATATTTTCTAATTCTAAGAATCATTTGACCTACTCTACTTGTTTAATATAGATTCATCAGGAAAGAACAATGCTGAACATCGCTGCCTCCAGTGAACCAAAATGATGATCTGTGTTCTGTGATTCTGCGAAGTGTTTAATCCTTCCAGTCCTGGTGTTTATTTTTATATTTCTCTTTCTTCATTTCTTAAAAAAATTCTGATTATAGACACAGAAATTGTGACCCAATGAGAAACAAGATGAAGAGATTAGAAGAACAGAGATATAGAAGAAGGCTGAAACAGATGCTTTCATATGGTGAACAGAAGATTATGTCAATAATCTCTCCTGTCAAAGAGTGATTGAATGATGGGACAAGAGAATAAAATAAGAGAATAAAGATAAAGTGTAGTGGAACATTGTGTGCTGTGTACTTGCTCAGTCAAAGTCAAATACCATATTTGGGTTTATGTTCCCTCACATGGTATTTGAAACGAACCAGTGACCATATGGGTACAATGTATATTGTTGGAGTTTTTTAATCGTATACAATATTGATACTATAGCTAATTTTGCACCTTGTTTCTGCATTCTAAAAGCCCAATATACATGAACATATGAAAGCAGTCTTATATGATTTAATAGGGTGTACAATGGCATGTTAGCATTTGATTGAAAATTCTATCCAGCCCAAATATGCTGGAAATCTGAGATGCCATGACCAGATATAAGCTATGATGAGTATGATGAGCTTCATGTCAAAATGTTAAAATTACATGGTACATACATTTTAGATTACAATCACATTAAGATGAAGTTATATTAAGGAAATATTTTTTCAGAGAATATGTAAAATTTGCAACCTATCGAGCTTGCGGACACCAAATTAGTAGATGTTTCTTTACACCATGCAAAATATAAATGAAAATGTATTTAGCTATAAATGACTATGTTTGGATTCAGTCTCCTTCAGATGTCAACATCCGTTAACATGTTAAAGCTCTTTTGGATATTTATACATATAAATGTTTTGTATTTTCACCTTCAATTTTACTGAACATAGAGTTACACAGAGAAGTCAATCTGGGAATAACAACACATTTAATAGAACTTGTGTGGTCGATAGTTATGTGAGACGTTGATTGGCATTGAAAAATTAATGTGCAAATGGCAATGTTTCAACGAAAAAGCCTTTAATATACTCAAAGTGAACAAACAATACAACAAAAGTGAGATGATGAGGAATCAGCAACAGTAGGCCAGGGTCTTTAGTATCTTATTTTGTACTAATTGTAAACACGATAAAAAAAAATAATGAATCAAACTAACAAAAACAGACAAAGTATAAGATAAGATAAAGTATAAATAAATGCCATAGATTGTATGTGGTTGAGTGTGACATTGTATGTGATAACAGTTCTATATGAAGTAAAAGATAACTTAAAATTTTCAAATACATTTTATTCTCAAATTCATGTGATCACTCTCCATAGAATGAAATTCCCACTGCCAAAGTAAAGGAGTGACCAAGGAGCTATTAGCCAGTTTGTCCATGTGTGAACACATACCTCCTCCACAATTCCCATTTTAATTCTGGCCTTGATTTGTCAACAGGTCTTAAAGGTTTGGTTAGTTGAACCAAGCAGATGTAAGGTACTAGCTGTCAGATAATACAGCCATAGATAAATTTAAACTGAAAAGCAAAAGGGCATAAAATACACCAGCACGCATAGGAAATACAAAAGAATAAATTAGTTTCCAACAGTAGGTTGTTTGATTGTGAAAAACTGGCTACCATTGGCCCTATTTGGCACGTTTCGTAGATTTGGTAACTTATATCGCAGTACCTATGTTTCCCCAAAACTAAGTCATTGAAAAATTTATCTGGAGTATCTGTATGTACTTCTGTACTCTATTGGTCAGTTTCCTAGACTATGATTAAGCCTATGTCTAGACAAGCTTTAAGTTTCAATGGTGTAACTCCATTCAAAATGCCATTTAGTTCAAGACTAGGCTTAATTCATGTTCAAGAAACCAACCCTAAAGGTTTAAGTTGTCCTAAAATGTGATTATGTTTTTAGGTCAAGATTCATGTTGATATATTATGGCATTGTAATACAGTGTCACACATTCAGTAGCCTGCCAGCGAGGACACACAATAGTTTCTATGCTGCAAAGTGATGGACCAAATCACCTCTTTAGAAACTGTCTCTGCAAAAACATTCAACACACTGGACACAAGACACACACTGGAAACAATATTAAGAACTACAGGCTAAAATGAGCTTACAGGAATTGAACAACTCCTACAGTTATTTTTGTTGCATTGATTCTGTGTTGCAGCTGAAGTCCAATTAATATTAATACCATATCGATGTACCAACAAGTTTACTTACTTAAAAACAAATGACTTTTCTGCCCATTTTGAGAGGTAGGTCTATCTTAAGCAGGTATACAGATGTGTAATTTCAGACTGTAGCTTTTTGTCAGTGATCAAAATGTGTACACCAAATATCTGTAGCTATAAAGTATGTGTAGAAAAGTGAATGATGATTTAACTGTACAGTGTATATACATTGAAATGGTAAACTGGTTTGACTTGTGGACATTTGTATGGCTAATGTCTTTCATGTCAAACATTTATAAGCAAGCTTTGGAAAATTTTCAGTAGTGTTACTTTGGAGGTTCACACTGAATGAGGCGCATTGCGTCTTCATTTTCCAGCACTCCTTTAATGAATTCTCCTTCTGCAATCCGTCCTGTAATAGAAAGGCACACATATATAGGGGTTGTATATAATTCAAGTACATAATACAATCTACTTCTCTTCTTCTCTAACTGAATTCCAAAGAAATGTCAACATTCCTGCTAACAATCTCACCATTCTCTGGTTTGCCAAAGAAGCTCCACAGCTTGTCTGCCCTTTTTTCTGGGGTGTTCTCATCACTGGGCAACTCTGGGAGCTTCTCACTGGGAATCATTTTGAAAATAGCCTGATGGGAATACGTAGGGGAAAAAAAGAACATCTATAAACACCTCATTGAGAATTTTCAGTTGTAATTTACTACAAGGTACTCTATATATTTTCCTATAAACATTGATTTTAAATGTGAAAAATGTAAAAATTCAGTAGGTTATCCTCTAAATTATTTATCAAACATTTCCTTTTTTGAGAGTCATGTTTCTGAAATTTAACCTTGTCGCACCTTTTAGGAACTTCAAAGTCAAAGTAAATTATATTTCTTATATGTTATTGTCATCTCAGTTTACAGAATGCAAAGGACAAAGAAGGCACATAGAATATGCATATATAAATAGACTATAAAATACAAACTCTAACATAGAGGTAGAAAAAGGAAAATGTGCCATTTAGTTACATGTGGTGTTCAATGATTTGTGCAAGTATTGCAGCAGAAAAAACTACAGTTGCAGTCCTAAAATTGTCTTTTGCATTGAATGTGCAATACATCTGCAGCTGAAAAAGCTAGACGTAGGAAAATATGTGCAATTTTGTTATGTGTGCAAATATTGTTGTAACAACAGTCAAGTGGAGAAAACTATAATTAAAATCATAGAATGAACTTAAATGTGCATACAATCAGCAGCAGTAACATGAGAATACTGCCAAACTGTGAGTATAATGTTTAAGTCCTTAGCTATAAAATGTAAATGTTATTCAGTTGTATCCTTGAGTTGCTAACTAACATTCAGTAAAGCTAAGATCAAAATTCTGTAATTAATTCTCCAATAATCTCAAGAAGAAGAATCAGTTTGTATAGGATCAACAGATAACGAAAGATTTTATGTTAGATGACTAGAGAAGTTTATATTTTGTCACAGTCTCTCCGTGATGCATCTTTTGGCCACTTGGGGCCACTTTTGTCTTCTCTTCCCTGTACCAGTCTGTCCCGTATTAATCCTAATATCCTCTACCTGTGTCTGTTCTTATATCTTCTTCTACTCAGTTTGCATTCAATTTGTATTTTGATGTTCATTTGATTGAATCCTCTCCTGCTCTAAACGTGTTATTGTATCGATAGAAATGAGACGGTTTCCCTTACAGTTTGAGAGTGTAAAATCAGTCAAGCTTACTTTAAAAAAGCCCAAAGTCACTGCTGCTTTTCACATTAGTGAAAGTGAGTGATTATTTGTCATTGTGAACACACCACAGCACAGCACATAGTGCACCACAACAAAATGTGACCTCTGCATTTGACCCATCCGTGAAGGAGCAGTGGGCAGCTAACAAGCTGCCGGGGGAGCAGTGTTTGGGGACGGTACCTTGCTCATGAGTACCTCAGTGTTAACTTTACCGGCCCTGGATTCAAACCTGCGTCCTTCTGAGCATGGGGCAAACACCCTACTGTTATGCTACCAACGGCCCCTAGCTTGTAAACAAAAGAGATCCTTCTACATAAAAACTATTTTCTATCTAGCAAAGTGGCTGGGGGCTTCAATTCCAAACTAGAGTTGTTGAGTTTTACATGCTGAAGAAAAAGTGGAAGTCTTTAGCGGCAAATATGATTTAACCCCTAATTTCAAATTCTTTCATATTGTATCATATATCATATTGTTTTCTTTTGAATGTCTTGATTACATTTGGTGACTGAAACTCAATCTCTGTACACTTGGATCAAAATGGCAAAAAGTTTGTTTTCAGCCAACCCACTGGAGTGAATTAAGGTATGAAGCTGGTATTTTGTCCATTACTTCTGCCTCCTTAGTACACACTGTCTTGACGTTTAAAGGCACAACACTAAATCCCTTTCATTCTCATGTAATCCGAGTTTAGCTCCATTTCAGATCATTCTCCTCAGCCCGAGTGCTATATATACACCCTCCCACTCTCTGTCCCAACACCCACTTAGCTTAAGGGGTTGGTCATGGCAATATATTTACTTGATGAATCAGTCACCCTGTTATACCAGAGATTAACTGACAATGTTTCTAGTGTCAACTCAGGGCAACAAGAGTTGGACTGCTAGAGATTTAATCAAGACAAGATTTGATATTCAGTCAAGAGTCTTTCAATGTTCATTAGATTGTTAGTCAGCGTGATTACACCATGTGAACGTGTCATGACTCTACTGGAGAGAATCCATCCAGTAAGAAAATATCGTAATTTGTGTGTCCCACAACCAGAGGTCGTTCAGTTCTGAGAAAAGGGCTCTGGCACTGTGATCTCAATGAATCCTTCAGCAGGCATGGTCTTAAATCCTGATTGCACATTGAGCTTAGAAGATTATCTCACTCACAGAGCCCACCACCCATTTCCCATCCCCCCCCCCAGTCAATGAGGGCTTTTTTTTCCTGTAGAGCATCGGCTTACGTGTGGTCACCCTATATTGCACTGATCTTACATCAGCCTTTATATCAAAGGCTCTTGTTGGTTGATTATAGTACATGACAAAGACCACAAGTTGGTCTTGAGGCTTTCAGTTCACCATGAGAGGTACGATTATGTTTAAATACAGACATAATTTTAAACTTTAAGAATATGGTCTATCACCAAGTAATGTTCTTAATCCATAATCCAATAAAAATAAACTGTCTACTATTGTTGTAGAGTTTAAACTTTAGTCCTACAACCTCAGCAACAATACAAAACCAATATCAAACAATAATGTGATATTTTTAATATGCATGTTAAACATGTTCATTTGGCATCTTACCATTTACCAGTGATTGGTCTTGGTTTATCTGTAGAGATTCAAGTCCTGCCAGGCACATTTAGTAGCTTTTATTGTCTTAAGCAATCATTTCTTATGATTTATAAAATATAAATGAACAAGAATCTGGTGCCATAAAACCTGATTGCACTGGTTTGAAACCTGACCAGTGGAATCTAGCCAGACAGTTCAATTCCACAAGGATGTTGGTCCATATCACAAACTGGTCAAACATTTTGGAACAGAGTACGAATGGAAATCTTAATAACAAAAACAATATCAAAAAACAGTTCTCTGTGTGTTCATCGATAATCAATGGGATTGCAATTTGCTATTGTAACATCATAATTATCATCATTCTCTTACCTGGCAGATCTCTCGCACTTCATTCTTGGTGATGTAGCCATTCTTGTCTACGTCAAACAGCGAGAAGGCCCACTCCAGCTTCAAGGCCATTTTACCAGAGGACGTCATATGCAAAGCCACGATATACTCCTTAAAGTCCAGCGTGCCATCATCGTTGGTATCAAAGGAGCGGAAGACATGCTTGGCATATGTCTTTGCATCGCTTTCGGGAAAGAACCGACTGTAGATCTCTTCGAACTGAGCCGGCGTGATGCGACCTGAGGGACACTGCTTTTTGAAGTTCTCGTACCACTGTGTAATCTCAGCCTCTGAGAACTTTGTATTCACTTTCAGATCATTCAGAATCTCTCTGGATACCGTGCCACTTTTGGAGTTTCCCATGGTCCAGCAAAAGACTCCTCTATCTCAGAGATTAGATGTCGTGTCCCCTTCCTCTATGTTCTCCAGACTGCAACTGACTTAACTTGAACCTCAAATTTTAAACTTGACAGCTCTGTAGTGACACAACAAATATTAAAATACGATAACAGAACTGAGCAAGTAAAATCAACCCAATCTAAATATGTGGTTGCTTGATTTTTGGACTCATTGCTTTGACTTTACTCAATGCCCTCAAACATTACGAGCCTCAATTCAGCTTTCAATATGAACAGAACCAGTGCTAATTAAATATTACATTTAATGAAGATGCTACCAATTGACTGATGCACTTAACCAGCTTCCCAAAATCTAAATGACAGTTTTTTTTAATTCAAAGAGAGAGTTAAACCAAATCTTAATCTTACCTTCAACAGTGGAGCTAAGTTAACAGCTCACCACACCAAAGCAAGAATTGAACCACAAGTAAATAGGAGGAGGAGAGAAGGAGGAGAGAAGCCACACATCCATGTAGCATTAAGACAATTAACAGGGATTTCAAGGCTGAGCTATAAGAGGACCTAAATGAACTTCTTAATGTGCAGTATAGCTCCTTTTTTACTCAGCCCCAGTAATGCCCATATGCCTGAGAGTTAAAGAAAGATTGTTCAGGGTCCATTTTCCCCTGTTCACTCCTTGGTACCTCATGAAACTTAATTCCTTTAGTACTAAGAAAAGTTTACCAGCTTTGTCATATGACAAAACATAATCATTTTATTTATTAAAAGCCAATTACGTAATTTTAGTCTATTAAGGACTAGCAATATTTAAGTTTGTCATGACTATTACGTTGAAATGTATTTTTGTTATTAAAAGCACTGACTAATTTTCTTGCAACTTACATATTTAATCTCTAAATGCTTAAAGTGTCTGCTAATTATCAGCCTCAAGTAACTGTTTTCTATATAAATCTAATTAGGCTAAGTGAGGGTCCATTACTCAGAAGGGATCTATAGGTCTCAAATGCACTTATACGACTACCAACCTATATAAGGAGGCTGTTTACCAGCCTATGATACACCCCTCGTTGAATAAAAAGAAGCAATATGCAGATATTTTGCATACATTTATGAGAATAGCTTTTTCTGATAACTGTGAGAACTCTGATACTGAAAATTTTGTTATATTGTTAAAGGGTGCTGAACCACAATGCATACAAATCATTAATGAACATATCTTATGAGTTAAAGAATTGACCTGCAGTGAAACAAATGTTTGAAAGTATCTAATAAAAAGTACATTTATTTAAGATTTGTTACATTTAAATTTTGCTGAAAATTTCATATAAATATAGAATCATGAGATTACACCACCTAAAATGAGAGGAAGTGGCTGAAATGACTTTTACAGACTTCTAAAGTCTTCACTCTGAGCTGTAAAACGTAATCACATCCACATTTGACCTCTATCCCAGGCTTCATCGTCTATTCTCGCTCTGTTTTTACAGAGGTCTTTTTTAAGGGTGCACACAACCTCTACCACGCGTCTCCTTATCAGCTTACTGTCTCCCCTGCCATATTGCCACGCAGCGCCTTTGACACCAATCCCTAAAACCCTAACCTTTGGTCTATATCAAGAGATGGGTATCATAGTTAAAAGAAGGGGAGATGTTTAAGGAAAGATAGAGGAAGCTGTTTAGGGAAACATGCCAAAGAGAAGGATTGAATCCAAACCGATGCAGAGAGACCGGCCAAACACAGTTCGACTAAGCTAAGGACTGATATCTTTTTAATTGTGATTAAGGTTAGCTTCATGGCAGATTAAATAGTGAAGCCACCACAATGGCACCGTGCCTCAATTAAATAAAAGATAAGCAGACAAGCCAGAATTGGATGGGGTTTAGGGCCAAACAAGGACAACCCAAGGCAGTAGGATACAACATACATACAGTATAATGATTGCATTATTATATTAATTAATATATCCCGCTGATTAGGAAATGGACTTTTAATGATATAATGATATAATTATATAATTTCTCACCACCTTAACTTTCAATTACTCTAATTTAGTGTGATGTATATTTCTAAGTATGTAGAAGTCACATCTTAGCTTCATTAATCTGATGTGTACAGTGAAAAGAACATAAATACATCAATTCTCGATTAAAGATATGAGCAAGTTTGAATTTGTTGTCATCAAGCAGACGCTTACTTTTAACTCTTGCTCCATTTGAGCGCTAAAGTGTAGACATATCAGAGCAAAATACCCTGCCAGTAGACACTGTGCCACTAAGCTTGGCTGAAATCCCATTAGCAGGCTTACAATAGACGACAACTTAGTTAAAGGTTTTAAGTGACAAGAATTGCATCTCTAAATACAGCCTTGTGTTATTTTTCTATTGTTAGCAACCCTGTTTGAGTGTCCCTGAAAATTCTTTTGAGTTTGCCTTAACTTGGGATATCATTTGGATTGGGAACATACTAGGATATATTTTAGAACCCACTACAGGGATGTGATTTATTTTATTTTGAGTCCTTTGCACAGTCAGTATATAATATGCAATTATTACATATGCAGTCATGTATACACATGAATGATCAATACTGTTTTTTAAAAATCTGTGTTCACCATATTTCATAAGTGACTAGGTTATTGCTGAACCTTTATAGCTAGTTGTTACTTTCTAAGAGCCTCTCTGTACATCACCTTAAGGACTTGGATCTGACCGATTGTAATCTGCATGCTGGTACAAGCCTGAGACCTATCGTATTATGCTGCCTTAGTAAGGTATGTGTGACCATAGTGGTCGTGATTACCTTATTGCCCCCCAATTGATATGATAAATATGGTGTTAGCTTTCTGTGGCTTAATTTGCATATTCTTTCTTTCTACACTACGAATAATGCATTTATATAAAGGTTTTAGCATTTCTAAGTACAAATAACATTTTTTATCTTTCTATTATGTTTAGTTTTATTGTTATTTAGAGGGTATTATTAATTTTATTAATTCACTTAGGTTTAACCCCAACTTCAGTTTCATTCAACTACCTGAAAATTGCTATTAGAAGAAAAAAAAGAGTCCTATGTTTCAAAAAATATAAGACCTTAAGCACTATTATTTTTAAATAAATTGTGGACTAATAGATAGGAGGACTAAATGTTGTTAAATTTATCATAATACTAAACATTCCAATGAAACAATAAGATGATGTGAAATGATCTCCACTATATACAGTACCTCTTCACAGACACTAAAGAATAATCTTCAGTACAACTCAGTATAGTATAAAAATGCATGATAACATAATATGTATCTTATGTTGGGGAAATAAATTTAAATGGAAAACTAAAAAATTAACGCCTATGATAAATTAGGGATCCTGAGTCCTGATATTTGTTTGATAAGATATGAGTTCTTAAAAAGAGAATGTCTGACCTTATTTGTATTTAAGATTAAGGTACATGTTAAAATGGATGAATAAATGAACACCTCTGACAATACATTAACCTTAGTAGTGGTATTAAAAACCTTTATTTCAACATATTTAACTGGACTGTGTGTACAAAAACTTGAAAAAAAACTATTGGTCCGTAACATTTAACTTGACATGGTGAATAGCACAACAGTTCAAACTGTTCTTAAATAGAAATAAAAAGGTGGCACTGAAATTGAAATGTAAATTTGATATAAAGGTGTTTTCCTGTGTAAATACTGTTTTAAAATACAAAACACCAAATGATTTAATATTACATTTATTTCTTGAACATGCAAGTAAAGGCATTTGTTCTTAAGGACTAAGAGATGTTGGGAATGTGGTCCACTGTCATTATGACTTCCCACTTTGATGGCACTCAAAACCTGTTAGAAAATGGAAAAAAATATTTCTCTAAGTACACTGAAAAAAATGGTCAACCACAAAGATAATTGGTTGCTATCAACCACAACCAAATATTCCTTTCTTGTTCTTACATTTATGGTATTTTAATAAGTATTTGAAATTATTTGTTCTTAAATGTTTATTATTAACTGTATTTGACAATTATGTCTGCTATGGACAAAACAATGCTGAAAACTAAGTTTTTCTTACTTAGGCCCCACAACAAGAATTTGTGTATGCATCAAGGCCCCCGATGTGTGCGGTGAGTGCGGATTTTCCGACTGAGTGTGCGGGCTATGCGGTCCACCGCGGTGCTGATGTGGCCCATCTCCTTGGTGGATGGTGTCAGGCCGTCGATGTTGCCACTGTACCACATGACCCAGCCCCCGAGTGACATCAACACCATCAAAGCTCCGGAATAAACCAGCAGGTCACCAAAGTCTCTACCCTTTACTTCTAGTGGAACAAAGACCCCCACGAGCAGAGCTATGATGCCCATCAGGTCAAACACCACCGCGAAGGCTAGTGCCACTTTACAGTGGGACAGGCCACCGCAGGGGCTCATACCGACTATGCAGAAGCTGGAGAAGGAAGCAAAACACACAATGACTAGTTATTAATATTGCATTGCATTGATAATAAAATATGTAAGTAAAATATGTAGTACATTAATAATAAAGTACACATGTGGAGTGATCATGTATACTTTATTAATTATAAAGTATACATTAATACTATAATACTTTATTATGGAGATATGTATTGTAATTTTATAAATCATACATGTAAAATATTAATACTGCCTTTATAATTAATGTATGTGGAATAATGTTACATTGCATTAACAAAAGATCATGCATGTCAAACAGTGTTGCAGCATGCATGTAAAGTACTCATGTAAAATATTATTTATAAATATCATTTGTATAATATAAATATAATAAACTATGCATGGACATATAAAATTAATATTAAAATAGGCATATAAAATTGAATGTATATAATTAATAATAGTCTATGCCTGTAAAATATAATTGACAGCATTTATAATAAAATATGAATGCAAAATATGCATATCAATAAAAAGCTATGCATGTATAATGTTTTGCTTTCATAATATTATGAAAAATATTATGTATTGCTTTTATAATATACTACTCATGTAAAATAATATTGTGAATTGTAATGACAAACTGTACATGTAAAATAGTAAGCATTAAATTGTTTGTAGACTATGCAAGTAAAATAATTTGTACTGCATTAATAACAATACGTTTAGAGCACCTTTCATTTTAATGTTTATTGCCTTGTAATTCCTTAACGTATAACATGGCACCGCTTCTCACTGATAACTTGTGACTGTTTACAACCGTTCAGGTCACAAATTAATGATCAGGACCTTTTTTAATTGCAAAAGATGTAGCTAAGGTCAGAGACAGAGGAGTAGAAACGAATGGGCGCTTTGTGCCAAACCGGGATTAGGCCTAAAGTTCAGTGTGTTAAAGCAGTTCGGCGTCAAATTAGCGATGTGAGCTGGTAGTAATCGCCTCCCATCTGTTCATTTTTGAGAAGCAGAAACTTACCCAGCGATATTCCAATTTTTTTAGCGGATTACTTCATCCCGTTTTACCTCTGGTTTTTCCCGAGAGGCGTCAGCTCGCATTCAGTTCTACCTGAACCACTTCCGCACACACCTCTGCTTGTTACCTGACACCACCCGAGTCGCCATCTTGTGGATTTTTAACCCTCACCGGGAGAAATAATGGGGATTTACTTGATATTGAGGGGGGAAATGGCATTTTTGAATAGCTGCTGATGTTTTGTAGGAGTGTACATCTGCATAGAAGATTAAATGAATCATACAAACTTTACTTTTTCAAGTGTAAACCGGAGAATTTCTTTTATAGATGTCCCATTTTGTTGAGAAAATAGGCTTTTGTATCAAACAGTAAAAATGTTCCGGTATGACGTATTTGATTTAGACTGTTTTAATTGACGTGGATGGGACTGTTTCTCATGCACACGAGATAAAGTATTGTGCAGCCCTATTTGAAAAACAAGCAAGCAAAAAATATTTTTGCACCACCATCATCATAATTTTTCTACTATAACACTGCTACTACTACTACTACTACTACTACTACTACTACTACTACTACTAATAATAATAATAATAGTAGTAGTAGTAGTAGTAGATTAAGATTTATTTAGATTTGTTTTTAAACAAACAAAAAAAACATGCGTATTATGATCTTGGATATTTTAAATAATATTTTCATGCATGTATCTATCACAGTTAGATCGTCCCTTAAAATACTGCAACTGCGGCGCTCGAAAACACTGATAATATACGAAAATAACACAATTAATCCAGCCACGCGCATGACCGGAAGTCTGGTGAGGGCGTATTGTTCGACTTTAAAATTGTCTTTCTGCTCCCTACCTAGTGTACTACTGTATTTATTGGGGGAATGGCCTTACACGCTTTGTATCTACAAAATAGATTTTGTTCCCTATGTAGTGGCCTCCATATCGAATCGAGAGCCATTTTTACAAGTAAACTCTGTATTGAGATTTGGTGCACTACGTAGGGAATGAAAAACACAATTTAATCGCGCCCATAGTGCCCTACAAAGGGTGTAAGGAGCCATTTGACTTTTAAGTTTGTTTCATCTGTTTCTTTAGACTTGGGGAAAGGCGCTAATATTACTCCATTTTTAAGAAAATGAGGATTAGCTCCGACGCCACGTTGTGCGTGTTGATGTTAATCCGTTTGCTGTAGCGCTCCGCGAGAACGGTTAAAAAGTGACTTCACCTGGAGACGCTCGGCGCGTGGCGCCTGCGGTTTTTCGAGCAAACGCGTTACCCGGAGCAGAGTTTGTGAGTGAAGTTTGTATTTAGGTTCACCAGCAAAATAAGTAGCCAATAGATACCTGTTTCATGTACATAATTTCTTATAATTTGCTGTTATAACCAGCCGTGTTAGCTAGAAAAGTTGGGGGAAAAAAGTAATGCAAAATCGTCTCATGTTTGCAAACAAAACATAGATTTTTCTGCTTGTATTTGTTAATTGACCACAAGTTTGTACAACATGTTTTGTTAAATCTTTTTAGAGGAATATTGTTGTGACTTTTTTTTTTATTGCAGCCTTACGGCGGGATTGCGGGCTTCCAGGGCTACTGATGACTAACTGAAATAATGACCGACTCACAGAAAAACACCTCCAGGACCCCAACAGGTAACAACTGACTGACAAATTAGAATGATTAAAATAAAAGCCCATGAAAAGACACAAATGTAAGAAGTTTATACTGCACGATATATCGGACGTCTATCGGCATCTGAGCACACGCGGTTTGGCCGTATTTACCAGTGTTCATGTTGTTTTCAGCTTTACTTATTATTTTAATTATTATAAATGCATCTTATTCTTCTAGGTGTGCATGCAGATGCATTCCCCTACAAAATTACCGCGATCAAACAAATATATCAATCATATGTAGTATGTACACGCACGCAGATATTTAATTTTTTTCCACTTATATCATGCAGCCCTGTTATGCATATTGTACATTTTCAACTTTTCTTGCTTTTCTTGTGTACCAGTGGTGTGCAGGGCTGAATGATTTATCGAATTTTAACCGAAACCGCAAATTTGAATAAATGCGATTTGGAACGATTTGGAACGATTTGAACGACTGCGATTATTTTTGCAACCCCAGACTTTGATCCATCGGTTAATCACGTTGCGTTGATGTCCATGTGTGATAATCATGCTCAGCAATCAGGAGTGTCCTTTCCCTCACGCTCACCAATCAGATATGTCTCAAGTTAAAGCCACGCCGACTACAACGCAAGCAAGGAAACTCATTCGTGGTATACTATTTAAAATAACTGCATCAGGTGAAAGTGATATGCAGAACATGCCGTCGAACCATTGCCACTTCCAGAGGTAACACGACAACACTTAAAATATCACCACAGGCGGTAGTACAATGACTGTAAAGCTCCTGCAAGGAAGCCAACCGAACGTGGTCCTACTAACGTTACCAGCGCTGCCCAAGAGACACGTACAATATCAGAGAATATACAAGTTTTTTCACGCAAATATATGATATTAATCTCAGAATTTCGGACTTTTTTCCTTGTAATTTTACTCACCTCCCCTCCCCAAATTATTTTTTAATATACAATGACCCTAATACGCTGTCGTACAATAGGGGTGTTTTTGTTACGGCAGTGTTATAGATTATGTAGAAAAGGACGTTGTGCTTTGGTCATCGAATTCACCTGCTAATTGGTAGGAGCAAGTTTGATCAAATTAGCGTTAAATGCGTAAGTGTTTATTTACCGAAGTCAGAGTTAAGCAAATAAAGGTGCATTTTAAACTGCTTCCCTTTTTTCGTATATTATTAGGGCCCTTTGATTTCCGCTATGCGGAAAACGCGGACGGAATCGCGGAATTCATCAAATCAAATGGAATCCGTTGTAAAACGCAGAATGTCGTATAATTCACTGATATCTGTGTGTGGGCAAAGCAAAGCAATGGTTTCTAGTACATTTTGGCTGCCGCAGCCCCCTGTACGTGTTACCTGTTGAGGCGGAACTCAGCTTTACACACACGCACAGACACAGAGGGTAAAAAGTCAACGGTCAGCGATGGCGAAAAGGCTCACTGAAACACCGAAGTCCTCAAAAAATTACAGAATTCGAGTGTTAGTGCTAAGTTTAGAGCAGAACAATACCCAAAAGATTATTATGAATCGGGAGAACTCTTTCGTGAGCACACGATAGACTGCACCCGCAAGAACACGTGACGACCAAAAAAACCCAAATAAACAAAAAAACCTTACCTGTTGTTTACAGGTGAATGTTTTACCAAAGCAGAAAATGGTCTGCTGAACCCCAGCACTTTCTTTGTTGAATAATAGTCATTTAATGTGATTTTTTCTTATTGCATTGTTCTTTTTTTCCATAATTAGACACTTTTTAGGTGAATAAATATGACAACGTAAAACACGGAATTCAGAAGAATAAGAACAGAATTTAGGAAAGAACCAAACAGAATTTAGGAAAAAAACAAACAGATTCCATAGGGCCCTATATTATGACATGAACGTCTTAAAAATGGCTGTAATATATGTAAAGTAAAATGCTCCTAGGCTGGACTGTTTTAAAAAAAAAATGTTACAAATGTATTTATTAAAAACAAATGCATAAATTAAATGCACATTTATTGTACAACCATGTGTTAATCAGAATTTTTAGGCCTAAGTGAACTTCCTTTTAACATGAATTAACAAAACATTTTGAATCCATTTTAAATCTTATTTATTTAACTTAACCAAAGTTTTGTAAGAAGTGATCTATGGTTCATTAGGTGTATGTTCTAAATCATTTTTGTTAGATTAAATACATTTTGGATTCAATTCATGTATTTCCATTCTTATTTTTGGATTAGTGTATAGCGCAGTTCATATTTCAATGTACGGTTATGCTACAGTTTTTAATACACATAGTATAGTGAATACTGAAGTGACTTTGCAAAAAATCGCAAATCAAATCGCAATATCTGTCAGATAAATCGCAATTAGATATTTTCTTAAAATCGTTCAGCCTTAGTGGTGTGTATATAGTACTTCAATCCATAATTCAGTAACTGAGTATTATTTTAAGTACTTTGTACCGCTCTCCACCCAACTACCATTCTAGTTGAACTTGATATACTACAAATCCAAAGCAAAAGTACGTTGTGAGGCACTGGTTATATTCTTTACTAATGTTGACAGTAAAGTGATAGATTACACTAATGACTTAATAAGTACATGCTTGTTACATGCTTACATTTACAGACGAACCACTGAGTAAAAGTAAGGATTCTTTGTAAAAATGTTAGTCACCCATTAGAATACTACTTAAGTAACCATGCTTGATAAATACTAAGAGTATGCAATATTTAATCAAAAGATATTAGAATGAAAGTAATAAAAATAAAAGTATTGAATATATTTACCAATATTTGCTGGTATTAGTCATCTTAAATCTTTTTCTATACCATACTAACAGGAAAATGAAAAGAACTTTATTTAAAACATTTCCACATTATACCACCAGTTCTCAAATTCCTTTAATTCGAAACATGAGGATTAAAGAAAAGAATTCAGGTGGCAATATATTTTCTTTAGTCGTGTTCTTTTGTGTTATTACAGACACCATTAGGGTGCAAGTCATAACAAGAAATTACTTGATCAATTAAAAAAAACATATTGCATAAATAGCTTTTTTGATGTTACGTGCTGGTGAATTGATGAAGTGTATTCTACTTCATGTGTCAGATTTGAAAAATGAAGATGGCTATGAAATCTCCATCCCATTTGAAGACAGCGCTACAGACCAGGTTGCTTTGTACAACCAGAATGACCATGTGTTTGATGGTAAAGTATTTCTTCAGCTGTGTAGCAGAGGAAATAGCTGTAAGGTAATGAAGGCCTATAGAACTGTACCCAGACATTTCACAGATTAATTCATTATAATCATTAATAATAGACCATCCAAATTTGACTTGTAAAAAAGTAAAATTGTATTTAATAATTTTACATCATGGAATTTTGTTGTTGTGAATCAAACAAAGAGCCACTTTACTGGTCATGAACAGTTGAGGATGATGAATATTAGCTGAGCATGTCACTCCTTTTTTTTTTTACTCCTGTCCATAACCGTTATGTTGGTGATTTGTATGGATGTTGCATTAAATTAGCATTGCCTGACTTTCCTTTCGAGATCTCCAACTTTACAAATATATCTTAGAAGTTTTTATTGTCCTGTACGAGAATGCAAAGAAGAACTCATTATCCATGTTCTTTTGCTTTTGCTCTCAACAGAAACGGCTTCCGCCCAGACCGCCCCCTGCAATCCGTACCTGTTGATCTCCAACCTTCGTGCCCAGCTGCAGATTTCCTTGGAGAAGAACTCCTGGCTGCAGAAACGCATCGAGGATCTGGAAGAGGAAAGGGACTTCCTGCGCTGCCAGTTAGACCGCTTCATTTTCACCACTAAGAGTCAGGAGCGAAATGGTGAGGACTAGGATTCCACAAGGTGATGATGACAACAATATGTTTGGTTAGATTTAACAGTGGGAAGAGTAGCGATTCTAGGTCTTCACACCTGAATAAATCAGGTTCAGAAAAATGAATTTGGTTCCTGATTGAGGTCTGGAAATTATAGAATCTGAAATGTGCAGGGTCCTGACATCACGAATGGGTAGATTAAAAAAAAAAAAAAAAACTTTTTCAGACACACCACTGAGTTAAAGTAAAGACGTTTTTACAAAGAAAACGACAATATGAAAATTAAAGTTGCCCATTAAAATGCTACTTGGGTAAAAAATATTAAAAATACGTAAGTTTTCATCAGTGATCATCACTTATATTTACTGAAATCACTATGCATCTTTTTATTCTATCTTCCCTGTTTGTCGCCTCCATAATGGAAGCAAATCAGCAGGGCATATGTGAAAAAATGAATAGAGAACATTCATTTTCCATGGCAGGGTTTGCCCAGCTCATTTTCTGGAGATCGATCAGTCAATCAAAAAAAGTTTGTTCTTACCTTTAACCAATCATCTGATCAGTCTAATCAAGGTCTCAGGCAACACTGGAATAGCACTTGGGGTTGGTAGACTAGGATTAGATCTAATCACTGCATCTTCAGGAGCAGTGACCCTACTTTTATTTTTAATTGTTAAATTACTATTTGAAATATGTACAGAGATAACACCTGCATTTGCAAATGTTTGCACTTTGAACTTGTGAGGGCAGCATCTAGTTTGTAGGAGGGTGAGAACAGAGTTGGCTTACGTAATAATAAATGCAGGTAGTTATCTGTGTAACTTGAAGTTTGGGTAGAAAATCTCATAGAACCTTGAACAGCTGACAAATGCAAAAAATCCCCATTTGGTACTGGCAGTACAAAATTTTAGTATCTGGATCAGATCAGTAGACGTTGCATTGAGCCAGCCCTATTATGTTGTCTCAGGTATTTGAGAGCATTTTCAGTTGTTTTACTTTGCATTTTATTGCAGATTTTCCATTGCAGTGCTGAAGTTGTAGTTTTAGGAGGTCTTCAGATACCCCAAATTCCTCTATATTCTGTGCACTGACATTAATGAGACTTCATACTTTTGACATCTATGTACCTTTTCTTTCTCAAAACTAGTTAGGTCAACACCCTTTTTTAGTTTTCAGTTAATTGAAGCATCCTGTTACTTTTGAGGTGACCACTCAAGATAAACAAAAAAAAATCAGTTTTCTCTCTTAAGCACAATGTACCATGATTTACCTGATTAAAACTGATTCCATTTCACATGGTTAATGATCCTGACTTATGGACTAGTTTGGTTAGGGAGCTTTGACAATATGACATTGTTCATGCAGTATTCAATTTGCTCATATGGCGTGTGGAGCCGGTGCTGGCTTACTCAGTAGTAATAAATGCAGAAAGTAAGAAATGTTCCTTGAAATCTTTGGATGCAATGTATAGCAGTTGACAAACGAAAATAAACACTTGACTGATTTTGGCAGATGATGATTTTAGTATCCGGATCAGATGAGAGGAAGTTATACATCACTATTATGTAAAGCGCATTCTCAGCTTTTACTTTTCCCTTTTGCATTTTACATCAGAGGTTGTGCAGCAGCCCACTCCTCAAAAGAGCCTTCTTCGTAGGGCTTCCACTCCATCTCCAACACCTATGATGACCCGCTCTGGCCAGATCGCCACGCGTAACCAGAACCTAAAGCGCAGGAGGCGAAAGAACAGCAGTACCCAAGGTTGGCTTCTAGTTCTTGGTCTCTTCTTGAACTGCTCCTTCAGTTCCTTTAATTTTTTAATAAGTATTTCAAATATAGTTATTGAAAGCATCTCGTGCAATGCAATGTTTTTGTAGATGATGAAGAAGAAGTGATAGAGGAAGAGGAGTATCTGGAGGAGGGCTACCTTGAGGAGGAACAGATTGTATCAGATGACAATGACGACTCGGACAGCAAAAGTTCCAGAAGAAGCAGGTCAAGCAGTCGTTCAAAAAGTGGCCAGACAAGAGTGAAAAGGACCAGAGTTTTCCGCATTGCACGCAGCATGGAAAGGCAGCGAGGTAAGACAGGGAATTTCTCCGTGACAGGTGACGTGCAGTGCTTGAGAATGGTACCTCAATGGTACCTTTACTGGTCTGGGGCTCCGATCACAAGGGCAACCCTCTAACCGTTACACTACTGCCTGCCTGATAAATTCTGTAAGGAACAGGAAATGATTGAAAACTAACAAAATCAGACATTCAGTTAATTCAGACATTCAGAATTAATTGACATAATTGTTCATGTTAGTTATTTCAATTATTTTTGAAAATCTATAAATACTGTTGATACCTTTTCAATTAATCGTGTTATTGATCTGATGCCCAGCCCTAACGTTTTGATTGCAGTGAAAGACCCCGCTGGAGTCCTGCTTCGATACAAGAAGATTTTGGTGACGTACCAGAAGCTGAAGAGCATGTCCAGAGCGTTTCAGGTGCACGGCGTTGACCGCAACACCGTCGCCTCCACTACTCCCATCGCCGAGCTGCTCCTGGTCGCCCCCGAGAAAGTGGCGGAGGTCGGCGAGTTCGATTCGTCCAAGGAGAAGCTTCTAGACTATGCACGGCGCTGCTACAAGGCCCTCGACGAGACGGCTCATGCCAAGGTCCAGGCTCTGAAGAAAAACAGCCTCTTGCTGCCCATCTCCTACAGATTCAGGAACTGATTTACCAAAAACAAACTGTCAAATGTTGCTGAAGCGAGGCCTCGCTTTCTACCTCATCTGCTGTTTGTTATTTGGTCTGAAAGAGTCCGTGGTTTGTGGTATTGCTTCTGATTTTGATGATCATGTTTATTTTGTTGCGATGGAAGGTTCACTCCTTTAGTAAGGTCCATCTCGATTTGAGCTCATTGGTCCAAGAACGATGAAGCAGTGAGGGAAGTGGGGGGGAATGAGAAGCTAGAAAGAAAAGAATTTGACCAAAAAGATACTTTTTTGCAGTATTTAAGGGCTATTTCTATTTTTGTACTTACTACTATTATTATTATTTGGAGAAAGGTTAGTGCACACCTTGCTCTCTAGACAGCATTTACACCTAGGAAATGTTATGATTTATGGGACTTAAAAAGTTGAGACGGTGGGATTGGGGAGATTGGGAATGATTCTCAGTTTGAAACCAAGCTAGCAAATGTAAGAAAGAAAAAGGGTTTTCTTAAGTAGACACTGTAAGAAAAAAAGGAAATTAGTGGTTGATTTAAGCACTGTGTAGCTCTTTCAGTGATGTTCATGCCAAAAAAGAAAAACAAGCAAGGCAAAGGTTAGCTGAAACCAAAGATGCCATTGTGTGATTCTTTACTTATGCTCAGTGAACGAGCTGGCCAGGAATAAAACAATAAACCACACATGGTTCCCTTACTAAATATCCGATGTCTTAATATACTGTGGAATAATAGGCCAGTAATCCTGTATGTTTCTTTGTCTGTGTAGAAAAATACGCTTTTGTGTTGTCTGTTTCCACTTTTTTCCTAGTTTTTTTCTAGTCTTTCTTTTTCAGGTACTAGTCAGATTTTAGGTCATCAAACTTCCCAAATCCAAATTTCTCTTCTTGGGCACTGGCGTGACAACGATCCAGTCTTCTCTCTGTCTGGTGCCTTTTTCTCATATCTCATTTGATTACTTATTTTACTTTTGAGATGAAACGTACAGATCACACACAAGTTATAATTTATGGATGGTTATGAGGCTTCAGTTTTTCTTCCTTGCTCATCGCAGTCTGTACCATGATTTCTACTGATTAGCTCCTCATTCTCAGGCGTCTTACTTGATTCCTCAACCCTAATTTGTGGAATGCAGTTTCTAGGAGTTTGATTATGTTTTGAAAGGTTTTTGGTTTCACTTATCAAAGAGTTTCCTAATCAGGAATAAAGCTGCCTTGATGGGTCGTTGATGTCTTTTCCCTTTAGTTTGGGGGAAAGGATGGTGTTAATATTTAAGTTAATCATGTAGTCAGCCCAAACTTCATGTTATACTCCAATGTTTTAAGAGGAAGTATTTATTGTAACTAATTTCTAACCCAGAATTATGACCTTTACCCGTACACCACTTCAGTTCTGATGCTCTTGTGACTTAATGGAACTGATTTCATGATGCAACCCTGAGATCGCTGTTACAAGAATGATTAAAAATATGTTTGAAGCAGTGTTTCAGAACCTGTCCTTACATAACTCTGATCTTGTTTTCCAACATTTGTGTAAGCCTGAAAAGTTTTCTCTTGCTTTACTAGTAAAAAAAAAATATATTGAACTGTTGGTTGTCTAATGGTCTGCTAACTTTTTATAGTACTGTATTGCTTGGTACTGTTCTTAAGACAGACACGAAACCAGTTGGTAAATCTCCACATTAAACACAACTGGGTGTGTTCCTCAGTGATTTGGAGGGGGATGGGCAGGAATAGAAATGTACATTTGCAGCATTTAAGAGATGCTCTTGGCCTAAGTAGAGGTTAAACCGATATTGGTTTTTCAGGTCCGATATTGAAACTGATTATTGCTGTTTAAAAGAACACAATAACAAATAATCGCTCACTTGCACTTTCTACGTTTTAGTGCACAGCAATCATGCAGGAATGGTTGGTCTTGTTAGGAAAAGCAAGTCACAAAGTCAAAGTAAACTTTGTCATCTCAGCTATATACCGTACAAGTATACAGAGAGACAAGACGACATGGTTCTAGTTTTAACAGTGCAAAGAACAAGGAACATAAAACAAATAAGGCACATAGAATAAAATATATAAATAAAACATAAAATATACACTTTAAACTAGAAGTAGAATATAAATGTAAACTTTAAACTAGAAGGAGAAAGCCAATTAGGATGTGGTACTCAGACTACAATTATGGTTTTGTAGTTGTCTTTTATACTAAATGTGCATGTGAATGTGCTGAATGTCCATGAGGTCAGTAACAGTTTCAATATGAAAAATTTTATACAGTCCATAAAAAAACGGTATCTTTTATCAATCTGAGCTAACATACAAGTCTGATCTAGTATGTGCAGGTATTTCAACAGCACACTGGATGTAATAAACGGCCTTTCCTACATTTCTGCATTATACTCGTACATTTGAGTCACATTATGAATGTAGCTATTACAGACTTTTTATTCATTTATAAGGTGTCAGAGTACGAAATCATAAAATAATGCAGGTGTATGGGGTTAATATTTGTGAGGGTAGATTTCCAGCCACAATTTGACTCCTGGCCGCTAGGTGGCGAGAGTCGGCCACAGCTGAACACGTGACTCCACGGTGGAAACACAATTCGTTTCCGCCGGTGCAAAGACTTAGTGAGAAACGACGCTGGCTTCACGGCCTGCTCGGGCTCGCGTTTATTAACGAGAGAAATCCTCTCATTTCACGTTGAGTCACGTTTATTACGATCTGCACGGCATCCAGTGCACTAAAAAGACCTTTTAGTGACGTCGGCACCGCAGCTCTCGCTCGCGCGGTCTCGCGAGGGATTCGAGGGCGCGTGGAAGCTAACTAGCTAACGTTAGCATTAGAAAAAAACGCTTTTTTCCTCTTTTTTTTGCACACACGGTGTTGGTAACATAGTACCAAGTTTCTCAGTTTGACCGTATTAAACTAAGAGGATAGTGTATGACAGACAGTAGTTTCTAATTGGTTTGTTTTCTGTAAGATAGCTACATTAGCCCGCTAAGCTAATCCTCGCGTCTCTTTCCGCGACAAGCGGCCATTCAAAATGTCGGATTTTGATGAATTCGAGCGGCAGCTGACTGAGAATAAAAAAGGTTTGTGTTTTGTCTTTAAAGCACCATTTTGATTGTTTGTTACCCAAAATAGTGCCAATTGATGTGGAACGTTAGCTTAGACTCCCATTTCTTTTGTTGATGTATTTTCTGTGTTTATTTCCACCCCAAGAAGATAACGAGTTCATTGCCTAGGGCAAGATTTTTACGCTAGAAGGCTTTCAAAAGTCACGGTGTCTGATCATATTGTGGATTTTTGCATTTACTGACTGTTTGGTGCGGGTTTTGGTTCCGACTTGATAGGTTTAAACTACGCGATTAAAGGCTGGTTTTAAACTGCACGAGTTCTATTTTTAACCCCTGGTTCTCAGGAGATTTAGCGGCGCTTTGCGCAAATAGCGTAGTTTACAGGGACACATTCTCTGTTATTTAACCTTACGACTGAGTTTTTTGGGCTAGTCGAGGTTTATTCAAACGACTAGAATCGGCACACATTCAGCGTTTAATTCAACGTCATAATTTAGAAGAATGTGTGTGTGTGTATGTGTGTATATATATATATATATATATATATATATATATATATATGTATATGTATATATGTATGTATATATGTGTGTGTGTATATATATATATATATAATGTGTATGTGTATATATATATATATATATAGAAGAAGACACACACACACACACATGCCATTTAATACATACTTAGATAGGTGTAGGTGTGTGTGTGTATATATCAGTCCATATATTTGACAAATTATACGCACCCCAGGGTGCTGAAAGAAAATCTTAAATTTTGCATGTTCCTAATTTTTTAAAACAACTGAATGGTGTAAATGAACATCAGATGATCACAATTTTTCAATGTATTTATACAAGTTAGCTTGTTTAAAGTTCCTTCACTTTGCTTCACCACTAAATGTGACTTGTTGCACAGTTGATTCCTCTCAATACATGTTCCTGACAAAGGAGAAAGGCAAAATTAAAGCAAATATGATCAACAAACCGAACAAAGCTGATTGACTTCTAGAATTTACACAGAGAATCGGAAAAAGTCTTGTTTCTCTTTATTTCAGCCCTGTGATTAAGATGCTCTAGATCAGGGCTAAGCGGTTCCAGTTCTACAGGGCTGGTGTCCTGAAGGTTTTTCATTCTACCTGATCGGTCTCGTCTGGTGTTTATCAACCTGAGACCAGGTGTGAATGTTCTGAAAGGACACTGGCCCACCAGGACAGGAATTGATTACCCCTGCTCTAGATCCACACAGATCTTTAAAGGATAGTTTTAAAAGTATTTTTTTGTTGTGGAGAATTATCTTTGAAATTCATTAGTTCAACGCCTTTTTAAGAAGGCGTGCAAGTCACTAAGAGTGTAAGGAGAGAGAAATTTCACAGCCTGTTTTTAACCCCCTTTCATTCTCATTTTCTTTTTTTTTTCAACACAGGTGACAGTCTTAATGGCCATGGTGGGTATCCGTGTGGAGCCGCTCCTGTCTTCTTTCTTTTCTAATATTACGTAACCCCATTTTCTTCAGATGCGTTTTTTTAAAGCCGTTTTAAAATTTCTGTAGCATTTAATTGTTCAACCTTTATTTTAGGGCTCAGGTGGGTCTTCTTCCAGGCCTGCGTTTGTTTGTTTTGTTTGGGTTTTTTTCCCCCTCTTCTCTTTCCCCCCCTCGTTTCACTACTTCTGCCGCTGATGCTGCTTTTCTCCTCAGCAACAGTGTCCTCCTCCTTCCTCCTCCTTCACCTGTTCTATCGCTCAGCCTCTTCGGCTCTGTCTCTGTGCTTCTGACTTTTATGACCGATCCTGTTCCTTCTCGCTGAGTCCCGCTTCCTCTCGCGTCTCTTTAGAGAGGGACAAAGAGAACAGGCACAGGAGGAGGAGCAGCTCTCGCAGCCGCAGCAGGGAGAGGAGGAGGAGGAGGAGCAGGGAGCGGCGGAGCAGCAGCAAGGACCACAGGCACCGAAGCAGGTGAAAAACAGGGGCTCCAACATCATCTGGAACTTGGAGTGACGTATTGAATTAAGGCTGGGCAGTATAACAAATGCCACAATATGAACAGTGGTTTTTTAATATATTGTTTGGAAAATATAACTTGCGATAGATTCATGTGATGGGTTAAACTAAACATGTTGGCCATGATTTCTACAGATTGGGGTGTGTCTTAAAGACGGTCCTCATAGTGTCTAAAGCTCACCTCCTGCTTAGCATCTTAAAAACCAAAAACAGT
Organism: Distichodus sexfasciatus; assembly: GCA_032718565.1. NCBI lineage: Eukaryota > Metazoa > Chordata > Actinopteri > Characiformes > Distichodontidae > Distichodus > Distichodus sexfasciatus. Next base: position 2,085,259 of record JAVGVS010000023.1, on the reverse strand, counting down.
TGATAGACTTTTGTTTCTTGTCTCAAAATGTATGAAGTTACCAGAATGTATATTCTTGCCAACTCCTGCTTCGCAAAACATAGCTTAAAAAGAGCACTTTTTATTTTTAAAGTTTTTCTCAAATCTACTAAACTAGCTTAGTCAGATCATTGGCTTTCATGCGTTGTTGTTTATATGCGTCTCTTGCCTTAATGTGTTTGTATGGTTTATGCATAACATATAACATTGCAATTAGATCCAAATAATTTAATACGAGAGCATAAATGAGTAAATATACATGAGCATCTTCTTTTTGAGAAGAATGCATAGAAAAAATTTCAGCACTTGTTGTCCAACATTTGGTCCAAAATATTAAGTAATCTGAGTAATTTGTCATATTGTCCAGCGCCATCCTGAACCTTTAAATCTTAAATCCCCTTCTGAGTCTTGGTTCCCCTCAAGGTTCCTTCCATTTTTCCACAAAGAGAGTTTTACCTTGCCACAGTGGCCTTATAGTCTTCATAGTCATTATAGTCTTGCACCTGGTAATGTGTAAAGCTTCTTTGAGACTTTTTTTTTTTTTTTTGCTTAAGTTGATGAATAGAAATTGAGAGAGTTGTATTCTATTGACAATGACCTCTTTGTCGTCCTTTCCCCAGCCACTCCCCACACAGGGAGAAGAAGAAGAAAGTGAAGAAGTACTGGGATGTCCCTCCTCTGGGGTTCGAGCACATCACACCCATGCAGTACAAGGCCATGCAGGGTGAGTATAGTGTACAGTTTAGTCTTCTTCTGGTTGAAACTTTTGTCACCTGCTGTTCCTGAGTAAAATCTTACTGCTGTTTATGTATTCATAATCAAAGTTGTGATTCTGTCTCTCCCTGCTTCTTTCAGCCGCTGGTCAGATCCCTGCCACAGCCCTGTTGCCTACGATGACTCCGGAGGGTCTAGCCGTTACTCCTACTCCGGTGCCCGTTGTGGGCAGTCAGATGACCCGTCAGGCACGAAGGCTTTATGTGGGCAACATCCCGTTTGGCCTCACTGAGGTGAGTGGGCTCAAGATTGGAAAACAAGACACCATTCATCTAGAAAGTTGAATTCCCTCTTCCTAGAATGCATTGGCCATGTAATAAGTCAGCTGTTAATTTCTAATTTCTAATTAATTAATATTCCTAGACTATGGGGAATTTATTAGATTTAGATTATTTTCAAGTTCTCTCTAAAAATAACAGATTTAGTGAGTGTATTGGTCTGTTGAGGAAACCAAGTTATTGGTGTCTATTTGGACATCAGCAATTTCATACTAAATTAGGTTAGGATTTACTTTAATTCTGGATGAGTAATTTGAGCAAAATTATAAAAGATGGCAAGATGCAAGAGGCAAATTGATCTGAGCTGGTTTGTGAACAAGAACGGAAACACCTTTTAGTCAGAATAAAAGCAATGTCAACATTTACGTTTCCTGACTAGGCTTAGGTGGGTGGAGTCTTGAGTCTGTGGAGAGGAGTCTGGTCCCAGTCTGTCTAGAGCTTTCTCTTAACATGTCTCTGTTGTCTTCAGGAATCTATGATGGACTTCTTTAACACTCAGATGAGACTCGGAGGTCTCACTCAGGCTCCAGGGAATCCTGTCCTGGCTGTCCAGATTAACCAGGACAAGAACTTTGCCTTCCTTGAGGTGGGTGGTTCTTAGGCTGCCTCACATACTGTACCCAGGTTTGGTTTTTGCACTAGGATCAGGAGTAGGTTCGGTTCAATTCTAGTCTCATGTGCCAGTTTGTGTGACTGCTGATTTTTGATCGATGTGCAAATAAAGAAGCCTCTTAATTTGAGTAAAGTTTGCTGGTTGATGATCCTTGATAAAAAATCTTTACTTCCCTCTTTAACTTACAACTTCTGTTAGAACCACTGTCAGGATCATTTAAGTGAAAAGAGTGTCAGCTAAACATCGGAACTATAGTGAACTGATTCGTTCTTTAGTCTTTAATCTTTTTTTTATGAACTAATTTGTGCTCCTTACACCATCCTCCCTCAGTTCCGCTCGGTGGATGAGACCACTCAGGCCATGGCTTTCGACGGCATCATATTCCAAGGTCAGAGTCTGAAGATCCGCCGTCCTCATGACTACCAACCGCTGCCAGGCATGAGTGAGAACCCCAGTGTCTACGTGCCAGGTGGGTTTGAAGTCTTTGTTAGCCATGTCCAAACATTTACAGGCCGGAACAAAAAAATGTGTACTTTAGACAAAAGAGTGAAAAAAGTGGCCATTTAACACAAAATGCTATTATTTTTTAAGAGCTGGTCACATGATTGGATGTAATTCCTTTACTTGTGACCATATTATGTTGTAGAAATATGAACTATGTTGCAACTTTTTCCTTTGTTTTCTGCTTTTTTTAAGGAGTGGTGTCCACTGTAGTACCAGACTCTGCTCACAAACTCTTCATTGGAGGTCTGCCCAACTATCTCAGTGATGACCAGGTTGGTTTATGCAGCTTTATGAGCTTAAACTGTTGGGTGACAAATGTTGACCAAGAAATCAAATTTTGACTTCAGATAATATTGTAGGAAGTTATGCACAATGTTGCTCTTGTTTCTAGAACTGGGCACTGGATTTGTGACTGAGAAGGTTATTATTAAGCTTATGTTAATAATAGTGAGGCACCAATATTGAACTTGCGAGCCATTACCAACATTAGAATATTTAAAAGGACATGAGCATTGGGCGAAGGACATAAGAGAACATTCTGTTGTTCATTTGCGGTAGATACACTTGTATTAAAATGTAATATTTTAACAGCGCTTTAATTTTATATTGGTCATTTTTATGGGCAATTAACACCTGATGATATCTTAATGATAAATAGGCATTTTTACTACATACGCCAAATATTGCTCCTAACAACGTTTAAGACTTGACAGAAGTACTGCAGAAATTGCAGAAAAGCCATCTTAATCATTTCAGCCCATTCTTGCCTGGACACTTTCTCACTACTTATTGACACTGCGGTGGTATTTTGCATCTGCCTCCGTCTCAAGAATATTCACCACTTTATGATCTATTTAATTTATCCTAAAATAGTTACTTCTGTTACCTCTTCGTAATGCACAGGACAAATTGCAAAAAGCCGTTTCCACTGCATGAGTCTTAAAAAGAGTTTTAACCTCCCTGGAATCATCGCAAGTCATGTCACTTTCACTCTCATTTAACTCAAGTCACTTTCCTTCTCATCTTGGTCTAAAAAACGAACATAAAATGTTATGATTTGTGATGACTTAAAACAGTTGTTAATGATTAGTCCCTCACAGCCGTCTCTTCTTTTATTGTGCTTTAGGTGAAGGAGCTCTTGACATCCTTCGGCCCCTTGAAAGCTTTCAACCTGGTGAAGGATAGTGCCACCGGCCTCTCTAAAGGCTACGCCTTCTGTGAGTACGTGGATGTCAACCTTAACGACCAGGTCAGTGGAACTTTCTCCCAGAGTGTGTCGTACCAACAGATTTATTCATAATGCGTTGTGTCATAACTGGTGAAATGTTTGGTTTGTGTTTCTGCTTGTTTGACTCTCAGGCTATCGCAGGGCTGAACGGGATGCAGTTAGGAGACAAGAAGCTCCTGGTTCAGAGAGCGAGTGTTGGAGCCAAGAACGCCACTCTGGTAAGAAAGCAGGGTTTTTCCTGCACAATTTAGGACAATTTTGATATGGTCAAGCAGGGGTGCGTTAAAAAAAAAAACTAATCGTGATTCTTTCTCTGCCGATTCAAAATTGCTTCATGCATTCCAAAGAATCTGTTCAATTCTTCAACTAACGTAATGGCACTAGTTTGCTATTTCGCCGACATGAGTCCACAACAGAAGTCATTTAAGTTTACTTTTCCAATGGAACAGGTCTATACATTCTTTTATTAAACAAAAAACTGCCTTATGTTATTCATCTTGTTTACACAACTTATTTTACATCTCTGTCTGTACTTGGTCGTTGACCAGAATAATGTCTCCTCTCGCAGAGAAATACACAGCTTACCAGGATCGGACGATACTCAAAGCCCAAGTATCTGTATTTGTATCTCAACTGAAAAAATAGTATCAGCACATTCCTAGTGCAAACAAATAGGATTAAATGCACTAATTTTTAAAAATGAGAAACTTTTAAGCTGCTATAGGCCTCACTACATGGTAAAGCATGCCAAGTAGTTTTTCCTAATTACAAGGAGAGTTTCCCTGGAGCAACTTGAGGTTAAAGGCCTTGTTTAGAGGCTTAGTAGTGGTTGTTCTGGCAGGAGGATTCTGTCTGTACACGATTCCTAACAACTGTGTAGGAGTTACAGCATTTGGCGCACACCTCCTACTCAGAACGACTTCCCATTTCTTAATTATAGGGACAGTCTCCCTGGAGCAACCTGGGCCTTGTTTGTGGCCACAACAGTGTTTTTTTTTTTTTTTTTTTAAAGGCTCAGTTGGAGATTTGAACGGTTGCAGACCACTGAGCCACAACAGCCCCTACAATTACAGTTGCAAATACAATTCTATTGAAAGTGTGGATGTGAATTATGTATTAGGAGTTTTGTTCTGGGAGATGAGATTTTGTTAGGAAAAGAATAAATTGTTCTAGAAAGTTTGGCTGGTTTGACGGAATCTACACAGAAAATACAAATAATAACGAACTTTATTCAGTTATATCGGTCAGATTTAGTCATGGAAAATAAGAACCAGTTGAGTTTTCCTTTTGTATCAACCACTTAAAATTTGTACCCTATTTGTAGCAGCCCTATTTTCCATTTGTCGTTTTTATTTGCCTTTAGATTCTCATTTCTCTCCATTGTGAAAGCCTCTAACCATCTCCTACCTCTTTCCTCCTCCCACAGACAAGTATAAACGAGACTCCAGTGACCCTGCAGGTGCCCGGCCTGCTGAACAGCACAGTGAATCAGATGGGCGGCATTCCCACTGAGGTGCTTTGTCTGATGAACATGGTGGCACCAGAAGACCTGATAGATGACGAGGAGTATGAGGAGATCAGGGAGGATGTCAGGGAGGAGTGCTCCAAGTACGGTGAAGTCAAGGACGTCGAGATTCCCCGACCCATCGAAGGCCTGGATGTCCCTGGAACTGGCAAGGTGCAAACACAGTTACATCTACGTTAACTAGCGGTGCTAACACGCGAGTAATCGACACAGATGTCAGCAACATATGATGTTTATTCATTTTAAGGATGACGTGAAGATGTTTAACATTTATACCAAGTTTGATATTTGAAGATTTTTAACTTTTAATTAGCTGATATTTTTTAAATGAAACACTTTAACATAAAGACAACATGTACATACATATTTATCCTAACATTTGTTATGTGCTGATGCATGAGTCGATATCAAGATAAATATATAATGGTCCATATTCTAGGGACATTGTCAGTTATACAACATGTATAAGAAAAGTATTTAGAAAAGGATAACTCTAAAGTAATGAAAATGTAATAGTGATAACAAATGTAATAAATGGCAAGTATCCTACCACCAAGCTTGGCACCAACAAACCTAGAGTTACCACATTATCTTACCCATCAGATATCAACAAATATGTCTAGTAATTGTCAAAGAGGCCACCAGAAATATGCTGCGTTCCGATTTGGATAGTCTTTGTCACCTGAACGAGCAAATGTTCTCCCGTAATGTCGAACTAGTAGGCAGCTTTTCCAAAAATGGAATATGGCTTCTGTCTTCCTCTTACTACATCTTCTCTTTCTTTCCTTCAACACAGATCTTTGTGGAGTTCAACTCCGTCTATGACTCTCAGAAAGCCATGCAGGGCTTGACGGGCAGGAAGTTTGCTAACCGTGTGGTGGTGACCAAATACTGTGACCCCGATGCCTTCCACCGCCGTGACTTTGCTTAGACCTGAACAAACGGAACGGCAGCCAGGATGGGATTGGGGCAAACGGAGGAAGAGGAATCATGTCCTGAGCTGTATGAAGGCAAAGGAACGAGGGAACTTTGATGTATTCAAGTGGAAAATGGCATTTCCTTTTTTTTTTTTTTTTTTTTTTAAATCTTCTTATTTTGGGATGGGGCAGTGGGTGGGAAGGGGGTTAAAAAGCAGAGCATTGCAAATAGCCGTGGCGTCATTTTTGTCCAAGTTTCTATTTTAAGAAAACAAGTAGGATTGATTCAGTTACATTTTAATTGTTTACTCTACTAGATTCGTTTTCGGGGGTAACAATGACTCCCTTCAACAGAGAATGGTAAGATTGAGGGGGTAAAATGCTTATTTCGGTGTGTGTAACCACCAAAGAGTGGCAAAGAAATGTGGACATACAATCTATCAGTCGTATTCTCTGTTTTTTGAGCCGACTTACATTATTTCTAACCCCTCTCTCTTCAGCTTTCTTTCCCACGTTTGGTTTTGTGTGATTCATGGATTAGTTGATCCCTAGCTTTTGTCTGTTAAAATCCCAGTAGTCTTCACCCTCTCCAGCTGTTGCATCCAGTCTAGTGTGGCACTTTCCTGTGTCTCTATGTGAATTTGAATAACCCTCTTTTGATAATAAAGTTGATAAAAATCACTTGAACTTGTTTTAGTGGTATCTCGCCCTGTCTCTGGAATACTACTTCTGCCCGCATCCTCCAGCTATTGTTGGGCAGTTGGTGGCGTAACGGTAGGGTGTTTGCCGCATGATCAGAAGGTTGCAGGTTCAAATCCAGGACCGGTACTCAAGCAACGTACAGCCTCCAAGCACTGCCCCCAGGGCATTGCCCTTGTTAGCTGCTAACTGCTCCTTCACGGATGGGTCAAATTCAAAGGTCCCATTTCATTGTGGTGCTTTGTGTGCTGTGCTGTGTTCACAATGACAAATAATAACTCACTTTCTAAGTAGGAGGGACGTCAACATTTCCTCCAAGGAAACTTAACTCTCATGAACTTGGTCCAAAAGAATAAAACCTTTTTCAAATTTCTTGTTGGTTCTCCGTTGATTAAGGTGCCAAGTTGTTCCAGATGTGAGTTGCAGTTGTTGTGGCCTTGTTCTTGGTAATAATGAGAAATAATCTAGTAATTTCTTTTTATAATATCTGAAATAATTATATTTGCTTAATTTACAATTCTTACTATGAGTCCTAGTTGGTTGGCCTGCAATATTTCATTCCCACTGTCTATATAAAAAGCAGTACTTTTAAAAGCAGGAGGTTACTGTGGCAGATTTTATACTCGGCAGTGGTACAGTAAGAAAAAATATTGCACACATCCAATGCTTTGTTGAAATAAAGGCATGGAAATTGTAGACAAGGCTACAGATTGGTCATAAATGTACAATTACAGTACATGTTATGTTGTGTAATATGACCTGATTTGACAAGCCAGTTTACGGGAAGCTGAATTTCCCTCTGTTCTGTGTGCAATCAGTGAACACAAATGATATATTTGACATATTGCCATCTCCAGCTTATTGTTCATTTATTAAGGGTGTATTATTACAGTGTATTTTACTGGCCTTTATTTTATATTTCCTTCTAAGAAATGACATGAGAAAATGCGATCATGAGAATCTGTCATTGATATAAGAAATCTCATGTCCAGATCTTGTGACAATTGACTTCTGATCTTGAGATAAAGTTTTTAAAGTAATTGTGTCATTCAACTGTTTCTCAAGAGAGCAAAAATAGTTTTGTCACTCAGAGCAACTCTATAGTCTTATGTCGTAGACCAACACTTTAGATTTTACTTTGGTCATAGACTCTTAAAAGCATAAACAGAAATATGTGTGCAGTGTTTTATCATATTAATGTTAGCAGTTTGAGAATGAATCTCAGAGGCATGCAGTTTTGAACTCGTGATCATTGTTGACATGTCTGGGTCATGAGAAAAAATGACTAGTGGTCTGAGATAAAATGATATGTCGAGAAAATGGTGGTTTTTAGGTTAACAGTTCTGTTTCATTCATGGCAAAATTAAAAATAAAAATCGTAATATAACATTTAGTAATGTCGTTATCGTGAGAACATTAACTCGTAATCCTGGGAACATTTTATGACTGTACATTCATAAACATCTCAACCTTTGTAACTGTTTATAAGACAATATTAGGGTTGTGTCGACTTCGTTAACTTCTTATAGTAAAATATTAACAGCAATAAAAGACCATGGTCCAAATTTGTTATTTGAAAATTATGTCAATACCCGCGGTGCCTGGGATATGGCGTGCTCGATTTTTCCCAAATCTAGGTATATCGCTTTTGTCTTATTCTTCTTACGTCGATCTTTTAAAATTTCACGTCTTTTTAATTGCTGAGGAAACACGCCGAGAGGTTTTTAACGCAACATTTCAAGAGCCCGGTACACCTTTAACCTCGCAGTATTCACCAACCATCACCCGAATTACACGGAAGCTGTCAACCTGCGCTGCTAGACGGACATGCGCCTCTGTCCAATCGCAGCTCAGCACTGAGGGCTATTGTCCAATAGCAATGGAGGGGGCGGGGCTTGGGGCAGTCGGCGCTTCAGCGGAGGAGGTGTTCCTGGTGGCCATCTTTGATACGCGAAGTGATTGTTTGGCGAATAGAAATAATAGGAAATAAAAATAAAGCCGGAAAAGTTGGGAAATTGTGGTCGGAACACAAGGTGAAATAAAGACGGAAAGTGAAACTCAGGAAAAGCAGGTAAACCCGCTCTCGTCGGCGAGGAGCATCACTCAATTTACATGCTTCTTTCCCCCCTTTTCCTTTCCAATTTGTAACCCAGCCAAAAAAAAAAGCTTAGCCGGTCGCGTATACCAAAGTAACCCATTAGGGATCCATTGGCTGCTAAAATACGAAGGGGCTTCCGAACTCTGCAAAGTAACAGTAGTCTTACTTCGACGTTTTGGGACGTCCAAAAGCCATTTTGCACTTGACTTAAGTTTGAACTCGGAGCATATCCGAGCAACCTGGAGCTCCACATGCAATTAAAACCCTAGAGCGTCACCGTTTCAAGTATTGTCCTGGGGAGCTTCGAGCTAAACTGGCTCATTTCGGTGGAGTCTGAGAACTAGCCGAATGCCAGGGATCGGACGAGTACACTTTAAAGCCACAGAACCATCAGTAAAATGTGGCGACTGATGCGAGAATCACCGCTCCATCCAACTTCGGAGCTGGAACCGGCGGCACGCGACGCGTTAAAAATGAAGCCCCGAGGCGCGCGTGCAGCCTGTTAAATTACGCGGTAGAAGCGACTCGTAGAAAGTTTCTGGCTGACGAGGAATTCTGTCGTGTCGTTTCTGTGTTGCCGGCGTGAAAAAGTTGGTGGTTTGTAGTAAGAATTGTAACTATTTGTTCTTTCTAGCCTATTTTCCTCTATTGGTTCCGTTTGTGTCACTCTGGTGACTAAAATTGCCATAGTCGGGTCACGCTGCCTTTTCCTCCCGTTAGGTTTCACACTTAACACACTGCGCTAAAATGTCAACTCAACGAGTCAAAAAGCTCTGCTTAATGAATCAAACCCCCAGAAGGGAGGGACAGAAGGTATAGGCCAGTAGTTTATTTTAAAGTGATGGAAATTAGTTTCTTATTCAATCTCTTTACTTCGTGATTTTGTCCTATATAGTTGTGGCCATGGTGGACTGAGTTAGTGCTGAATCAGCTCCTGTGTGGTGATGCTGGTTGTCCAGATGCAGACTATATGTTGGACTAAATATGACTATGTTGGAGTCTAGCCTTGATGTGTCATGAGAGTCTGGGTTCAACTGGGTTAAGTTGGGCTTTTTTTTTTTTTAAAGAAGTTACGTTGTTGGAGAATTAGATCACATTTTAAGAAAGAAGTTTCCTAAAATATCTGCATATACAGTACATCTAGCTGTATGTCCATCTGTCTATCTACGCATGCGTTCATTCATCCAGCTGCCTGTTCATCTATGTAGTAATTCATGCGTTCACCCATTCACCTATCTCTACATCTGTCTGCCCTATTCATCCATACTTTCATCAACCCATTTATCCATCCATCCATTCTTGCATTCATTCATTTACCCCTCTTTCCATTTGTCTGCTGATTTATCTCTCCGTCTGTCCATCTGTCTGCCTGTTTATTCATCCATCCATTCACCTAATTATTTATCCATCTATGCAGTAATTTGTCCATCCATTCTTGCGTTCATCAGTTGAACTGCGTATTCTTCTGTCTACCCGTTAATCCAGCCATCCCTCCATCCATCTACCTATCTGACTTTACATTCCTCCTTCTATTTATCTATCTGTCTATTCATTCATTAATTCTTCTTTTTCCCCACCTATCCATCTATACATCCATGCATCCACCCATTCGTCTATGCGTTCATTCATTCTTCCATCCATCTATGCATTCAACCATCCATCTCTCCTTCCGACTGTCTTTCCAACTATACATACCTTCATTCATCCATTCAGCCATAATGCAGGCATTCGTCCATCTATCTTTCCATTCCTATATTTTTATGCAGTCGTCAGTATTTTGTTTATGCATCTTAGAACAAGGGTGTTTGCTAATGCCATTAGATCATCAGATGTCAGCCTCTTTATATATCAATCTATGTATTATATGTATTTGTATATATACATACACACACAGCAGTTAAAATGCACTTCAGGTTAAATAAACCTTGTGTTTAATGTGTACACATAAAACCACTAAAACATGTTGGTCTGGTAGTTTTATTCTAAATAATGTTCCTTCAAAATTCCATCGTCGATCAGCTTGGAGTTTGTTGCAGTGTTGGATCTGCTTGATATTTATGCTGTGCACAATTGTTGTTAGTGTTGGTACCTTAGCAGGGCGGATCAGATCGATTTCATCAGGTTTTCTATTATAAGCCAGTTCTTTGTAATGGTTTCTATGTGCTGAGTGAGAACTGACCATCCAGTTCCAATGTGCATGTTCAGATCACATCTTGTGTTGCACAGAGCACACTTGGAAGGAAAGGAAATAATAGACCGTCCGCACACTATGTCGAGTAAAAGAATTACCTCTGTCTTCCGGCGTCTGTCTGTTAATCCATCTCTTCATCTTTCAGTTTATTTTGTCTGTCTAGCCATTTATTACCCCTCTCTCACTGTTAGGCCAGTGCCAAAAAACATTCTGCAGTTTGGGGGATAAAAGTAAGATGTGTCTGATTTTTTTACATATTTTTACATATCTTTTCTCAGACAACGAAGACTATAAATAATAAATAATAATTTTATGTAATCAAATAATAAGAGAATGTAATTTCCCATTATACATTGACACAAAAAGTCTGTCCTTTGATAAAATTTCCAAAAGGATAATTCATCCTTGGTGAATGGGTGAAGAGACCGACTCAATGCACAGATAGATTTAATCGTACATACATTATATGCCAAGTTCCTAGATTTGGTGATATTACAGTTGGTAAAATTAGTTTTATTTACCTCGAAGCATTTTTATAAGCTTTTTTGCCACTGAACTTCTCGTCACAATGCCCTGTCTCCCATTATGTTGTTTCAGCGTTTATCTGAAGCCGAATTTGTAAAACATCAGATTTTTGCTCTCTGTCCGATTTCCAGGTGATCAAAATGTTTCTTGGTTTGATACTGTGGCGCAGCTCCACAAGAACATCACATTTTTTCTTGGCAATTATTTTCAGTAATGTATTTTGCGTCACGGTGTAGGAAGAAATGGAAAGTTCGTGAAATGATGCAGGTTTCGACTTGAGGAAACGCAGACAGGTGATGACCAGTTTGAGATTTTGTTTCTCTCCCACGCTCTGGATTCTATTATTTAATTTCCTAAACAATTAGCCTAAAGAACACATCCAGCTTGCGAGTAATGTCACCAATGAATCTTTTTCGAGCTTTTCATCAGGATTATAATATTTTATTTTTTGGTCAAAACCTGTAACTGCGAATCACTAAATAAAAACGAAGCTTCGATTGAATTGCATGCAGAATGCACAGACATCATTTAAAAAATCTTTTTGTGTTTGGTCGTCTCCAGTCAACGTGACTGTTTATTGAAATCATGGTGGCTGCAGTAGAGTCTGAGTGGCATGACAGTACTTCACATTTATCTGGAAAGAAAACCCTGAAATCGACTCTGAAAATTTAGCAACATTTCAAAACCGGTTTATCATGTTTTATGAGTTTAGTAAGTTTAGTTCTGAAAAGCATAATATAACAGTAATAAATATTACTTATTTAGTATGTAAATGCTGTGTGAATGACGTCGGTCTTATTTTGAGCACATGAATATTATGAAAAACATTTGAACTATATGTCACACGAGCAGTAGCCAATCAATACTGAAGCCTTGTTTCACTCACACCACACTGTCAACGAGCGCAGCGTGTTCCTCCGAGAAGGAGAATAGGAGAGAGTTTCAGCTTAGCATTTTCTCCTTTTTGCATCTCTGTTCCAAATATCGGCCCCGTTAACTAACAGTAATTGGTATCTCTATCGGCCCTGAAAAAACAATATCGGTCGACCTCTAATTTGCACGAATGATTGTATTAATGTAATAAAGTTATAGCAGTATAGCGAATGAGTGGCTAAATAAGCGGCACAATAAATAAAAGAGTCAGATTTTTTTAAATGACTAACTCATTTGGATAAATTGACTAATTAATAATTAACACATGAATTAACTGATAGAAAAATATTAATTAGTGGATGTCAAATGTCTTAAACATAGCAACTTAATAAGAGGTGAAAGGATCAGATTAGTAGTTATATTGTTAGGGTTAGGGTCATCCACTTGTTTTAGAAGCATTCGTAAGCTAATTGATTATTTTTTTTCCCCTGATTCTCCAACAGTGAAAGAAGGCATGAAGACAGTATCCTAGTCCAGTCATGGCTGATAAAAGAAAACTACAAGGTGAGTGTCACCTACAACAAAGCCCTTGTCCGTACGAAACAGTTTTAATGGATATTTCATGTCTATAATTGCCTGTGGCCTTCTGTTAGCTGGACATGTACCATGATTCCTCTTCAACACCACCCGCTGCTCCTGTGTTAAAGTTAACTGTGACTGACGCGTCCAGGCCAAGTAAGGGATGTGAAAGTACTGAGCAGTTTGAGTTTGTGGGTTTTAAGATCTTTGAGCATGTATGTTTAATGGCCAGCCTGGATCCTGTAAGTGTGAGTCTTAGTTCCTGCAAGAAGGCATTCATCCATCTTTGATGCTCGATGACAGATCTGATGCATGTGCTTGAATATCTTTGTCTCTGTTTGAGACCAGCTTTCCCCTTGTCCTGACTAAATCTAACTTCCCTTGTTCAACCATCTTTAGGTGAAATAGATCGATGTCTGAAAAAAGTAGCGGAAGGAGTGGAACAGTTTGAAGACATTTGGCAAAAGGTGAAATTTAGATATTAATGTTTTCTTTTTGAATATTACCTTCTTTTATCAAAGTTTAGGTTTTCTAGATTTGCCGTCTCGTAAAGCTTAAAAGGTGCCACGCCACACGTATTTCATTGATTTTGTGTAATGCCACAGAACTGATGTTTTTCCACGGACAACTAACATTTTTTGAGGGAAAAAATGCCTCGGTTCTCATGTTTCATGCCAATCTAGCATGGTGTGGGAAACCTGCACATAATGTCATGGTGAACCTACAACGAGTCCATGTCAGTGCTGTTAGTGAAATGAGAATTACCCATTGCTCTACATTAGTTTAATCGTACAATGTCATTCAGCAAAAAAAAAAAAACGGCTTGGGATTGTGTTCTTTGCCTCCGCCGCATGCATATCAGGACAGCTCGGCGATAGCTGTTATCATAATTTAGATTGAGTTTCATGGCATGAACTTAGCTAGCCTAACGAGTACTAACCTCATGGTAGCGGTGTTCAAATAGACATGAAACCGTTTAACATTGCATTTACTTATGCTGACAATATTACTTACGGCCTGTTCACTGGTCGTCGACTGTTGTGATGATATTGCTCCAGGTTTCAACAGCGAATGCTGAATTCGCCGTAGTTGAGTCACTTTCTTCAAAATGCGATGAACAGAGAACTAATAACTGACTAATGTTGAGGTATTGCTCCAAAAATAAACTGAAGCCATTTGTCCCTCCACGCTGTTTTCTTGGGCAACATGTGCAGTGTTGAAATTCTGTTCTTGCATAAAGCACAACATCGTTGTCGTTCTTGCTGTATACGAAAACTGAGCTAGACAAATTCAGTGGGCGGTCACAAGCGGGCGAGATCATGAATAACAATGAGTTCTATCAGCGTTACGTAGCACTGATAGACTTTTCTAATCGCCGTGTGTTCTCTGCTTATTTCTTTTCATTGGGTATTCATTTCATACAGCAGAGGTAACAGTACATTTTTACAAGCACCAGATAACACAAACTCATATAGAGCTATCGTTTTGCGTCGCATGGCACCTTTAAAAAAGAAAATGTCATACATTTAAAAAGTGATCAACCTAAATAAATTCATGTTACAAATGTTCTTCATTTTACCCTACCAACTGCCCACACACCTGTGTGTGTGTGTGTGTGTGTGTGTGTGTACCTTTTTACCTCCTCAGCTTCACAATGCTGCCAACGCCAACCAAAAAGAGAAATATGAGGCTGACCTCAAGAAAGAGATTAAAAAATTACAGGTGATAAGTTACACACGTGTTCATTCATATTATGTTCAGGTTCAGTTCTAGTAACTCAATCTAATCTCATTTTGAAGAATTTAATCAGATTTTATTTCTGATAAAGTGAAATAAATGAAAGGAACCGTTTATTTCTCACCTCTTGATAACTTGTTAACTTGTTAGTTCTTTTTAAAAGCTTGGTCAAATGATTTTCATCGAGGCTTGTTTATCTTTTTTTGGTCAATTTGAGGACTACTGCTACCCAAGCGCTCTCTGTGTGTGTGTGTGTGTGTGTGTGTGTGTGTGTGTGTGTGTGAGCGAGTGGTCCAGGGTGCTTGGCCTAACGGGGCGAGTCCTTGCATGCTGGATTAAGGTGTACATGTCTAAATGTCCTCCTTCCTCTCTGCCCCGTCTCGCTCCACTTGCTTTTTCTTTCCCTTTTTTCTGGCCATTACTTCGGCCTGGCAGCGCCTTCGGGACCAGATTAAGACGTGGGTTGCCTCCAACGAGATCAAAGACAAAAGGCAGCTTGTGGAAAACCGCAAACTCATAGAGACGGTGAGTTGGAGAGAGCTGTGTGCTGAATAGAGCAGAAATATCGACTCTCTTATCTAATACTAGTTGAACAGTTTTAATAAGTTAACAACTTATCTTGCCATGAATCATTTGTTAGTGTTTTTTTTTCTTACTTATATTATTAGAACTGTGAATTAACTATAGTGATGTTATGTACTAGGGCTGGGCGATATGGTCTAAAATCAATATCACTATTTTTAAGCTATATCGTGATACACACCTTTAAGCTTCCTCCAAATCACTGTAGAAATGCTACATTTACTGGTTGTTGTTATTTATCAGCTAAAATGAGTTGTGTCTGTGATAAAAAGGGAAGACTTCACTGAAACGTAGCATTTTTGCGAGTGCTGGAGTTCCGCCTGAGGGTCGCAAGTGCCACACACAGCGTGTGTTTACATGGCGTAGAATGTCATTTATGCGTTTTTTACACATTTACTTCTGTTATTGTTCACGGAATAACAGAAAAAGTGCTGTTTTTCTTCAGAACCAAGCCATCCGCTTCCATCTCCAGTTAATGTCTCTTAAAATGCGTGGATGTTCACTTCTCTTTATGCTTACGATATAGTTGTTTACTGCATCACACATGGAACAAGCCTTATATTTATAACAGCGTGTGTATGTATGTGTATATATATTAGGGCATTAACAGAAATGCTGACGTCAGAGGCACAAGTCGATGACCCCTGAGAGAAGTTGACAAGTCGTGTGGGTTTTTTTTTTTTTCCTCTCTCTGTGTGCGCGCTTGTGTACACAGTGCAATCTCTGCCTCTGATTGGCTTACACTGACATGCATACCTTGACTTAACCAATTATTATAGTCACTTCATAAAAACGGGAACGTTGGCGTGAGGGGAATTTAAACACAAGACGATGTTTTGTTACGTTTAATTGTCATCTTGACTGTTAATGTTACAGAGAAGTTTAATAAAAGTTGCTCGTTGTTGGAAACCTGTGTTCCTCCGCTGCGTCTGTGTGATGACGTCATCAAACGACTTGTCAACTTGACTTCGACTTTATTGACGGATAAGTCGATCTGAAAAAATTTGAAGTTGCTAATGCCCTAATATATATATATATATAACCCGTCAATTATAATGACATCTAGTGAGATTTTGTATATTTAAACTGCAGACATAAAAACACTGATATTTACCCCATCATTATTCCTGATTTGATGTGACGCTTTAGAAAATGGTTTAGAAAATCAGAGACCGGTCAGAAATGGCTTGTGGCACATAATTAATGAAGAGCTTGTGATTTGATAGCAGTAATAAACTATACATTACACCCTCCAGGTTGGAGATGACACCGAGGGGAATTTCAGACATGTGTTAGACACGTTGAGTTTCACAAACGCTGATTAGCAACAAATTCACTTTCAAACCGAAAATGGCACCTACTCTTTCTCCGAGAATCCCCACATCAAGTTGACTCACCAGGACAAGATCTGACAATATTGAAGATGAGGATGGCTGTCATTAAGTATTAATTGATGTAGTTTTTGGCACAGATTTGGCACATTTAATGGGGGGTAGCGTAACCGTTAGGGAGTCAGAAGGTTGCCGGTTCGAATCCCCCTACCGATAAAGGTACACTCCTCTTCAGGCACTGCCAGTGTCAGCTTCACACTGCTCCTTCACAGATGGCTCAAATGCAGAGGTCACATTTCGTCAGTGGTGCACTATGTGCTGTGTTCCCAATGACTCACTCACTTTCATATTTCAGATTGGCATTTAGCAGACACTCTTATCCAGAGTCACTTCCACTCTCTAATTTCAGGAACAGTCTCCCTGGAACAGCCTGGGATTAAGAGCCTTGCTCAGAGCTCAATGGTGGATTTTAGGCCCTCATGGGATTCGAACCCCACCATAGTCGTGTGTTCGCCAGCTCCCAGATTCAGGACCTTAAACAACTGTGGCTTTTGCTGATACACATGCGGCATCTTTGCTAAAATATATTCTGGATAATCCAGTTCTGCTTTTCAAGTTCAACAAACATCTTTTCTCCTAAATTGTTGCTCCGTGATAATGGAATGATTTCGAGTGTTCATTTGGAATTTGAAATAAAAGCTGGCAAGACTTTTTTGATGACAGACCCCTCATCACAGGGCAGTTCGTGTAGCAATATTTACGTCTCCAACTGTGAGGAAAGGTTTTCTGTTGAACTAGCATTTAGCCAGTTAGGTTATGATTTTGCTTTTTATATAAATCTTGGCCTTGGTAGTTAATATTGTAATAAACTAGTATGATATCTAGAGACCGACTAATTTTGGTTTTTCAGGGACGATATTGATACCGATTGTTGCTATTGTTGCTGTTATTCTTTATAAATACTTTACATATTTTTTGATGTTTATGACGTTGATCTTTGCATCCACAGCAAATGGAACGCTTCAAAATCGTGGAGCGAGAGACGAAAACGAAAGCATACTCCAAAGAAGGACTCGGCCTTGCCCAGAAAGTGGACCCTGCCCAGAAAGAAAAAGAGGAGGCTGGGCACTGGCTCACGGTGAGCGCCTAGATTTTTTTGACGTGATTATTAGCGTCTTATCGAGATGTTTGACGCAGTATTTTACATAGTGATCATCTGTGTATTCCCCCTTCCTTTGATTCTGCCAGACGACGATAGACACGTTAAACATGCAGGTGGACCAGTTTGAGAGCGAGGTGGAATCACTCTCAGTCCAAACGAGGAAGAAGAAAGGAGACAAGGAGGTCAGTTCTGTTCAAAAAAGACAGTTTGACAAAAGACAAAAAAGACTTTTAATTCAAATTGCACCAACAAGGGTGTCATTTTTCACTAAATGTACTTGTAGATCTATTATGTGACCAATTAAGAGTTTTGAGAACATTGAAGTCTTTCCGTTTCTGCTTCTGTCAGTGTGTTAATGACAGTTGTGTCCTGGAAGTGAGATACTTAGATTGTGTGTCTGTGTGTGCGCGCACACGCTTGCGTCTTGCAGAAGCAGGACCGGATAGAGGAGCTGAAGAGGTTGATAGAGCGGCACCGCTACCACATCCGAATGCTGGAGACCATCCTGAGAATGCTGGACAACGACTCGGTGCAGGTGGAGGCCATCCGCAAGATCAAGGATGACGTGGAGTACTACCTGGACTCCTCTCAGGACCCCGACTTCGAGGAGAACGAGTTCCTCTACGACGACCTGGACCTGGAGGATATAAGTAGGCTTTTATCACTTCATTTATCACTCATGCTAACGTGTACTTCTATCATTTATTTCAACATAAACAATA
This sequence comes from Distichodus sexfasciatus, assembly GCA_032718565.1. Taxonomy (NCBI): domain Eukaryota; kingdom Metazoa; phylum Chordata; class Actinopteri; order Characiformes; family Distichodontidae; genus Distichodus; species Distichodus sexfasciatus. The sequence continues at coordinate 2,066,903 of JAVGVS010000023.1, read as the reverse complement.
ATTATCCAGTTTTTATGAGCTTTCAGTGTTACAGTGTAGGTTTTTAAGGGAGTTCACAGAACTGTAACTTAAAGCTGTAAGATGTTCTGTAACTACAGCTATGTTTCGGAGTGGATGTAGACACAGAGAATACTATGGTGTTATATTTGTGCCTTAATTCTCTCATTTGCAGTAGTAAGCAAAATCTTGTCTGTACACACTCAACTCCTCGAAGCACTTCACGCATTCGGATCTACATGCCCTCGCGCTCAGATCTGTGGAATGCCAAGGGTGCCACAGTTGGCCTTAAAGGCACCTAACCAGAGTGCAGTGAAAAGTACTGCCGTTTACAGCCATTTTACGCCGCGAATTACGGACCTTTGGCCGTCCACTTGAGCACGTGTGGAGTGTTTCGAGCACGCGTGTAGGCAGAATTGAGTGGGCACAGACAGAAGATTTTGCTTGCGCGAGTTTCTCAGAATTTACAGAAAGTGTACTATATTGTGATATATATCATTAGCGTGGTATAAAATTACGTATCGGGATATGAGATTTTGGTCATATCTGCCTTCTTATATTAACGTGAAAACTCATAAAAAGAATTTGCAATAATTATTCTTTTAAGTTGTTAAGTAAATGAGAAAAGTATGTTAACATGACGAATCCATCAAATCAGTGTTGAACTCTAAGGCCTCTGAACCAGGTGTTTTTCTGGCGTTCGTGGCACCAGGTGAGCGCCGACTGAACGCCAACCGTTTTTCTGCTCATTGGGGCAAATCGAAGCGTCCACACGGGCCTTCAGCACCGGCGTTCGGCCGGCTGTGCGTTCGGGTGGCGTCAAATAAACGCTGCATGCAACGTTTTCTTGGCGTCGAAATCCCGACGAACGCGAGGAAAACGACGCCATTGCAAACGCCAATCGAACGCAGCTACAAAACGCAGCAAAAATGTGCATGGCGTTCAGAGGGCGTTCATTTCAAATGTCCTTGTGGACGAGGCCTAATTCGGTATTTTCTCGCTCTTAAAATGGTAGCCCAGACCCTGGTGGCCACGTCTCCACCCTCTCACACAGAGGACGAAATCTTCCAGCACTCCAGTTCCACGCCGACCTCCACCACCTCGTCTTCCCCCATCCCTCCATCCCCGGCTACTTGCACTACGGTGAGCAGCTTCTTACTCCGACTCGCACTCACTGCCACCTCCAGCTAACGCTAGATATTTTAGATGTGTTGTGATGAGGTAATATTTTCTTAATGACTTGAAATGCAATTACATTACTGGCTGCACAATAAAGCTGAGATTAGAAACGTTTCAAAGAACGAGAAAGGGCCAAAAAACAGCATTTTTTGGGATGAATATACTGTAGAACAGGAGCTACAAAATGCTATTGTTCCTGATTGAAATGGCTGTTTTAAATATTTAACATCTAGTACATAACATTATAAATGAAACATTTGAATACTTTGTTTAAGTGTTAACATAGTTATTAGAAGATTCCGTCGTACCAACATTTATTATATGCTTTTTGTTTTCCCCTTTTTCCTTCCCTGTCCATTTTCGTTTTTTCTTGTGAACTGGAGAATTCGGAGGATGACAAGAAGAGAGGACGCTCGACAGACAGTGAATTCAGCCAGGTAATAACATTAATAATTGTAGTAGTAAGAATTTTGAGCTGCTTAGAGCAAAAGAAGGTCAGTTACAATCTTTCTAACCTTGTTTGGAAACACGTGAAAGTCAAAGTGAGTGATATTTGTGGTAGTGGTCGACCGATACTGGATTTTCATGCGGTATCAGTACTGATGACTGCTTGTTAACAGGGCCGATAACCGATATTTGGAAACGACAAGCAAAAAAAGATGATGATTTGTAAAAATTTTCAATTTTACAAGCGCCAGGCTCAGCTAAAACTCTTCTCTCTCCTCTTCTCCTTCTCGGAGCTTCACGCTGCGCTCGTGTGTGAGCGACAACATAGCTTTGGCGTTGATTGGCTACTACTCGCTAGGAGTGCTGAAATTAATCATGCATGGATGCATCGCGATGCAGACCTGGACGATTCTGCATCGATCCAATAGCAGACCATAATCGATTATAACCACCACCCCCCCCAGTGGTCCGCGGCGGCATTGCAGGTGGTCCGTAACATGCAATCTAGCTTCACTATTGAAATCACTTTTTAAACATGATTATATTTTTCCAGACAATTTGGGCATCTTTATGAATAATTAATTTAATGCAAGTATCTAAAAAGTAATTTAACTTTTATATAGTTAAATTACAGAAGCAGTTGAAAACCCCTGTATTATATCATAATGACATTACTTGGTGAGTTTCTGGCTATGGCATAAAAATTCTAGTTAAAAAGAAGGTTTATTCATGGGCTGCATCGAGATATCGTATCAAACCGAATCGTATCAAACCGGATAATCATAATGGAATCGAAACGTGATACCAGCGAAGGTTACTTGTGTGACATGTAGCCAATCAGTGACTGTTGTGGCGGGACGTTAAATGAAGCAGCGAGTCGAGAGCAAACGGCACAGACAGAAGAGACGGCGGTGGAGCCACTGTAGAGCACCTTGTAATTACTTAATATCGATGATGGTCGAAATTAAACACGGACACCGATAATCTGCAAAATGCGTAATATTGGCCTCCAATAATCAGCCTGGCTGATAAACGGTCCACCCTTAATTAGTGGGATGTGGTGACTCTCTTAGTGCTCCTCTCGCACTGTAATTCAGCAGTTTGCAAATTAGTGGGTCATGGCAAAACAAGGGAATTTCATTAACTAATGGCTCTCTCACAGCTGATATCAGATGTTGAAGTTGACTGTTTTTTTCCCAGCGTGCTGATTAAGGCCTCGTTCACACGGACGTCTGAACCAGGCGTTTTTCTGACATTTGTGGCGCCAGGTGAGCGCCGACTGAACGCCGGCCGTTCTTCTGCTCATTGGAGCAAATCAAAGCGTCCACACGGCCTTTCAGCACCGGCGTTCGGCCGGCTGCGCGTTCGGGTGGCGTCAAATAAACGCTGCGTGCAATGTTTTCTTGGCGTCAAAATCCCAACGAACGCGAGGGAAAATGACGCTGTTGCGAACGCCAGTGAAACACCAATCGAACGCAGCTACAAAAAGCAGCAAAAACGCGTATGGTGTTCAGAGGGCGTTCATTTCGGACGTCCATGTGGAGGAGGCCTAAGTTTTAAAGCAAATTTTGTGCAATTTTGAGAAAGTCTGTTGAAAGCTAACACACACATTTTAACCTGGAAGCTAACATGTTAAAATTTAACGCAAATTAATCACATGAACAAGCTTGGCAAAAACTCCAACAGAGATGTTCATCTGAAGGATGGATGGTTTATTAAAGAGAAAAGTAGACTTTTCACTGCATCTGTCTAGTTTTGGGATATAGTTGCAGCAGCTTCCAGTCGAACGGAAACGTCATTATAAAGTGGAACTGGAGTAAATTAAAGTGCAAATGATGCAGTGTGGGGTGGGAAGGGTGGGAAATCTTGTCCAAAAAACAGGGTCCCAGCAGAAAAGGAACCACTGCTGTAACTGTAACTTTTTCCCCACCTCCAGTCTCCTGTGAAGAATGGCACGCCGTCTCTGTCATTGTCGTCGTCGTCATCTTCGTCCTCCTCCTCTTCGTCCTCCTCATCCTCCTCCTCTTCGTCCTCCTCGTCCTCGGGTACCTCCTCGAACTCTGTGGCATCTATCGCTACCATCGCCGGCGGGAGCTCCACCCCCGCAGGCAGCGGCAGCCTCCTGGGCAACCTCCTTCCGAACTCGTGCAGCTACAGTTCCGCCATCCAGCAGCAAAGCCAACAGCAGGCCGGGCAACAGCAGCAGCAGCACCAGCACCAGCCGAAAAACACGGGCAGCTCTCAGTCCAACGCCACCGCGGCTCCCTCAAACAACGTCCTCCTCCCCACTCCTCCCCATTCCGCCTCGTCCCCTCCCGACACCAGCACGCCCAGCTCCCAGGCCCAACCTCCGATTTCCGCCCCGGGCTCGAGAAACAGCGGTGGAGGAGGCGGTGGCGCGGCCTCGCAAATGTCCGGCCTCGGCCTTTCGGGGATGCCGGCATCCGTGAACAGCATGGCCGGGGTCTTGCGAGGCTCCACACCCGCACCTTACGCCCAGGCGGCGGCTTCCGGCACGGTGACGGTGGCGGCGGCGTTGGCGGCAGCAGCAAGTTCCGGCCCGTCGGGGTCGTCTGGGGGGAACACAGCTAGCACAAACTCCGTAGGAGCGACAGGAACCAACGGCTCCGTCGGCCTCTTGGGTTCTGCACCTGGGGCGTTGGTGCAGAACACGGCGCCGTCGTCACCCCTAGTGGCCCCCAGCCCTGCGGGCGGGAACGGGAGCGGCCTCTCCGTCATCGGCAGCAACGGCGGGAACGCAGCAGTGGCGGCGACGAACATGGGGGGTTTGGGGATCTCTGGGCTCTCGCGACCATCGAGCGGACAGAAACAGAACGGCAGTACGAGTGAGTGAACGGTGGTAGTGTAACTAGTAGTTTGGACTCGGGCTGGGCAATTAATCAAAAAGTGAAGCAGAAAACGATGTTCAAAACCTCAAATCAATCTAATCTTGACTGTGTCAGTTATTTTGATTATTTTTGAAATTTTGTGTGTTCAAGTGCTGTCTCCTTAAAAACAACACTTAAGATATGCACTCATGTCTTAAATTTACTAGTTTAAGATATGAGTGTTTACCGTACAAACCTTGTCAGTGAACTATGAGGGCAACAAACTAAATGTTCATCAATCGTAATCAAGGATGTGATATTGATTTGAGGTCAAATTGCCCAGCTCATGACACTCATGAAGTTGAATGTTTTGAGAATTTCATGCCATGACCAAATATAATTTTTGTTTTTTTTGTCTTAAAATCGATCTCTGCAACGTGTTAAACAATAATTAAAAGTCTTCAGCTCATTTACTAATCGATTAGTTGCATAGCGTAAACATGTCCCATCAGCGTAATTCATATCAGCAGTCTCGAACTGGAATGGTATGACCTTGACATGATGTGAAATGAAGGACGATGCTTATGATGGTCATGGCTTTTTCAGCAGAAGTGCTCATGGGAATCAGAATTTGAGGTGGAAAAAAAAATCTAAATTTTCAAATGATTTGAATCATTTGAAATATAAAACAACTACATTTGAAATGTTTTAACATCAAATTTTTAAAGATGTATCATCTTTTATGCTCATCTTTTTCTTCGTCTCTTTTAAAACAAGCCATTAATTGACTGAAACAAGTAATTAATTAATACAATTTGCTGATTAAATGATCATCGAAGTAATGGTTTTCTTGATTACTTCTCCCTTTTTGCAGCCTACAGTGCCGTAGTAGCAGACAGCACAGCAGATTCCTCCCTCACCAGTGCCAGCCAATCACAAAACAGCCAAGCCTTGTCTTTAAATTCCACAACCAGTCTGCTGTGAGTATTGCTTCTTACGGCTCGATGTCACATTCTTTAAAGGTACCCTAATCTTGTGGCGCTAAAACCACCAGAAACGCAGAGATTGTGAGAGAGAGCTGGTGGTGTTAACATAATTAAACAGTATAATCGCGTGATTTGCCTTTGGGTTTGTAGTGTGTTGCGTTGCTTGTACTGCTCACTGTCATATCAATATGTAAGAATTAGCGTGAATGTTGAACAATAAACCTGCTTTACCGCAGTGACGCGTAACCGATACGCAGACATAGAAAAACCTACAATTTACAGATCTGCTCCAACAGCTTGCAAGGTTTCCATTTCCTGTCTCATATGCTATGCTTTTGACTGAGGCAAATGGTTATTTGGTGCAACACACACACACGGGTAAAACCTGTCAGTGTCAGAGATCGTGTAGTAATACAGAATTCATGAAGCATGTAGTGAGTTTGTCTTGCATGTACTTTCCCCATCATAGTTTTCAGAAAAAAAGTCTTCTTTCTGTCCCCTTTCAGCAGTAAGGACAGTGGGCCTAGCCTTCTGGGGTCGTTGACTCTCCCTCCCAGCTCACCCTCGCCCTCGTACGCTGAGGCCAAACCGGGCGGCGGGGTCAGCAGCACGCTTCTCAACGGACCCCACTCCTACAACCAGGCTGCTGATGGCATCAAGGTCAGACACACCGTCTTCCAGCGTATTTAAGCCGAACTGGGCAATATGGTCACTTTCACTAAATCCCGGGAGCACCCGATGATACCGTGACAAATTGCGATTTCCATAGGTGTGTCAGACACAGCAGTGAATGCGTATCTGAAACGGTTTGTAAGATTCTGCCCTTTCTTCCTCGCCCTCCTTAGCCACAAGAGTCGCTAAGTTCTCTGAAATCGTTGGCCGACAGGGAAGCTCAAGGCTCAGGGTTGGAGGGAGAACTCTCTGCACTACTCCCTGGAGGTGTGTACACCACACACACACACACACACACACACACAGTCTTGTATCTTTGTGAGGTCCTTCCATAGACTCCCATAATGACTAAAGTACATAATTTTACACCTACACCTAATCCTAACCCTAACCTTAACCTCAGTAACCAAAAGTACATGTTTTACCATGTTTAGTTTCTCAAATAAAACAAGCACATTTCCTATAAAGGCATTTTTCCTCATGGGGACCTCTCAAATGTCCCCACAAAGCCCAAAAGAACAGATAAAAGTGATTTTAGGGGACAAAAAGGTCCCCACAATGCCATAAATACCCGCCTCCACACACACACACACACACAGTATGCCTCATGAATAATCAACCAACCATTTATGTCATGTTTCTGTTCTACATGGTTATTCTCTGATCCATTTATCTGTCACCTGTCGTACTTAAAGTGTGGTCACACTAGAATGGAAAAAATGTTTCTTCTTCACATCAAAAGTGGGCGTAGTGCTCGATTAGAGGCTTGCCTAAAAGTAGGGCTGCACTGATCCGATTGTGATACGCAAAATTAGTTCAAAATTGACTCAAATAGTTGGTGTCAGTCACAATGGACTGATGCATGAAGCCGACCTGTTCGATCACATGACATGTTTATGCTACTGGTGTGAACTGTGATTTAAATGAACAAATTTGTTTGTTTTGTTATCATTACATACATTTTATTGTTTTGTACTAAAATTTAGGGTTGAACGATGATATCGGAATCGGACGATAATTGTTTTTTTTTATCGGCATTGGACCGATGCTTAGATTTGCCCGATGTTTTCAGCTGATATTTGATGACGCATTTATTAGACGTCGGCCCGCGCCTTCCGTCTTAACATGTATGGTGTTATTTTGTGAGAAAATTCTGTGCACACAGTGGATCATTCGCGTGCAAAATCTTTGTGGCATAACTAAATTGCATGTTTGCCTCACTTTGCGAAGGTGAGCTTGCACTTGGGCTGTGTCCCGAATCGCGTAATGCCACATTTAATAGTATGGTAGGTAAGGCGCTCTTATCATACTTTTCAATGCAGTAGTATGCTTTTGGTTAATTAGTCGGGGTTGTAGCTTAACAGACCACATAGGGTGGGAAGTGACTTTTTCTTAAAATGTTGTGCACTACACTTGAAGTGCTCCGCCCTCGTTCGACTGCTTTCACACTTGCTTGACTTGGCGCTGTGTTAGAAAAGTCAGAGCCATGGTGTATTTTTGTGCCAAAATTCTGAGCGTGCAGAATTGTCATTTGGCGAGCAAAATTTATTTTCTTTACACACTCACGCTCGATTCTGCCTTTCTCATTTATCAGCATCGGCAGATATAAGCATGAAAAACGTCGCCATCGGCCAATAATTCCCATAGCGTGCCTCTCTACTGACATTGTAATTTCTGACCAGTTTGTTTTGCACTAAAAGGTTTAACTTTAAATCATGTTCTTTTTAAAGATTTTTAACTAAGGCATGATCTTTATTTGAGTAAATAATAGTCACTAAGGTATGATAACATATACAGTACATCAATGAGAATGAAGTCTGACGTTACCTTACATATGGAATTAACCCAGTCTTTAGAATCAGCTCAGAACTCGGTGTCAGTGTTGATGCCCAAGGGTTAATGCTGCCAGTGTTATCTGCACCAAAAATAGCCCTGATCCAACTTTTTCAGTCCTGATACTGATACCTGGAGTTTGGTAATGATAGTTTTGAAGAATAGTTGCTACATAAAATTTCTTCCTTTGAGAGACATGTCTGTGTGCTCACTGCCAGCTATGCAGCTTCTCTCCTGTTAATAGTTATATTCTGTAATTACTCAGATGAGAGCCGCCTGAATTTTTAACCACATACGGTGATACCCGGAGCTCAGCTACACTCAGACCATTCCAGATTGTTTGTTGTGACAGATTTCAGATGAACTCCGTAATTAAGTTGCAAATTTGCTTCACTTCACAGATTGTTTTTCCTGAAAGAAGCAAATGAATTGGGTTTTTTTGTGTGCGTGTCCTTAGTGAGATCACCCACGTCACTCACACTTCATTTCATCCTCGCTCTCCAGATCTCTTCCCCAACTCCACAGCCCCCTCAGGTCCCCCGGCAGCCCCTCAGCCTTCTATGACCGAGGTGAACGTCCCACCGACGCTGGGAGTCTGTCCTCTCGGTCCCACAGCCCTCTCCAAAGATCACCTCTACCAGCAAGCCATGCAGGAGGCGGCCTGGACACGCATGCCCCACCCGTCCGACTCGGAGAGGATCAGGTTAACACACACACACACAATCATCTGAGCCAGGCGAGACAAGATTTACAGAAACTACTAGAGATGGCACCGATCCGATACATGGATTGGATATTGTTCCGATAACAACCCAAATCCTAACATAAAGTACATCATCTTGGAATATACTCCACCACATTTTAGTGCAAAAAAACTACTGTCTTTCTGTTGAGAAGAACAGAATACAGACATCCAGACAAAGACAGGTGCAAAAATTGAGTTTGCGGTACAAATTGGCAGTTCCGTGCAGAAAAAGGGAAACGGTCATGAAAGAACTTTGACTTGCTGGGAGAAATTGTTGTTTTAATGTCTTGACAGTAACAGTTCGGCGGCTCTGGAAGCTTCTGCTGACTGCTGTACTCTCCCTCCTCCATGCAGGCAGTACCTGATGAGGAACCCGTGTCCCATGTTGCCTTTCCACCACCAGGTGCCGCCACCGCACTCGGACTCTGTGGAGTTCTATCAGCGGCTGTCCACTGAGACGCTTTTCTTCATCTTCTACTACCTAGAGGTGTGCGTCCATCCCGTTTTCTGTAGTTTTTAAAAGGCAGAGAGTGACTTAACTGGTGTCAACTGGTATCTCCTGTTCTGTACACAGGGAACAAAAGCCCAGTATTTGGCTGCCAAAGCCTTGAAGAAGCAGTCGTGGAGGTTTCACACCAAGTACATGATGTGGTTCCAGAGGCACGAGGAGCCCAAGACCATCACTGATGAGTTTGAGCAGGTGAGGTGTGCAGGCAAAAGAAAGTGGGCACTCCAAATTAAACTCTTCTATCGTCTAATTATGATTAATTAATGACAGACTTTCCTAAAAAGAAAAAATTGATGGATGCTAGTTCAGAAGTCATCATTTTTCTTAGTTCTTGACAAGTTAAACAGTAAAAGACTTCATCAGTCATGGAGGCAATGGAAATGTTTTGAGTTAGTTGAGATGGAAGTCCGGGGCCAGAATGGAGCCAGTTTTCAGCACAATGAACAGACTGAATAAATGAAACAACAGTTCTTACCATATTGTATTTTTTAAGCACAGTGGTACCTCGGTTCTCAAACTACTTACATTACAAACATACACTAATACATCGCTGCACCGAAAGCGTTGTGTCACTATTAAGCGTCCATGTGAAACACAAAAATCGTTTCGGCCCTAATTTTAGGGTGTATTCACACCCACCTTGTTTGGTTCGCTTAAAACGAGCCCAAGTTTGTTTCCTCTCTTGGTTCGGACCTTTTATGCAGTTGTGAATACAAGCACTTAAACAACCGTACCGAGACCACCTCTTCAGCTGGGTCTCGGTAGGGTTATTTGGGTGCTTGTATTCACAACTGCACCAAACAAACTCTGGCACGGTTCGTTTAATGTGTGAAAGCAACCAGACCTCGATCCGACCCAGTTGCAAAAAACATGCCCTTTTTTGATTTAACGGGCTCCCGTCGTTGTCGTGCATTACAGGAAATAATTATCGGATAACTACAGAACACAGAGAGACGTGTATAGGCAATGCTAGAAATGAGCCGTGGGATAACGTGGGGCTCCGAGGAGAGCTTTCCTTCGCAGCCAGCTTGCAGCACGTCTTCGCTGTTGTAAAATTACTAGCATTATATCGTAAAACTGACGTTGCGTCAAACGCACTTGACAATCAAACATTTCTGCAAACTTATGTAACTCTATAAACCATATCGCTATAAGAACTAGAAGAACAGCACACAAAAAAATCTCCATGATTGTGTTTGGGACCAGTGCTTCCATAACGTGCATCACTAATCAACTAATGGAAAATCACCACAATCGTAATCATCACAATGACGACATATTTAAAATGAAGCTGTTTGCGATTGTGTACTTTCCCTTTTGGGCTTCCCGCTTTACCCGCCCCACACGTTTCTGTCCAATGGTTGAACAACCTTAGCACACGTGGTTTTGTTTACGAAGTCTGGTCCATTTGCAAGGCCCACAATGTGAAAAAATTTGGTCCGGGCCAAAGCAAGTGAACTAATGGACTTTCCTGGCGTAAATACACTCTCAGTAGTTGTTTTGTTCTCATTTTTTGGAAACCAAACTCTGCCATGTTTGTTCAGACAATGACGTAAGCAACATAATGACGCAAACAACTAATCAATTAGTAAATTTGTCAACTATTTTAATTACAATCCATTATATTGACTAATGTTCCTTTTTTTGCTTTAGGGAACGTACATTTACTTTGACTATGAGAAATGGGGCCAACGGAAAAAAGAAGGATTCACGTTTGAGTACAGGTACCTCGAAGACCGGGACCTCCAGTGACGGACAGACAGACAATAAGAACTGCAGACTACTGTCAACATTCCTGGACCCAATCCACACTCACACACATTCTCTCACACAAACACACACACACACACACACACCGGTGGGGTTGACTCTGATGCTTTTGCGAGGCCGTTTTATGTCTCGTTGGTGCATACTGCCTTCGGAGCTTCCCTCACTATCTACAAACTCTGCCTGGCCAATCCAAATCTTGACCACTTCCTTTAGGAGAAAAATCATTCAGTCTCTCTCTTTAATTCGAACACTCGTCGCTTGTCACCACACGTCTAAAACTTTCTTGCCAAGCACTCTTGAGCCAAAGAGAAATAATCCCACAAACAAAGTTCAAGAAAATGAGAGCGTTTTAACTGACGTTTAGCTAGTCTCGGATATCGAACACAATGTTAAACAGTCGTGGAAGATTTTGACCCAAATTCAACACAAGCTTTCTCCAAATCAGTGATATTTTCCAACCGGATAAACTGGAATTTGCGTTTGCAAACCTACACAAGCGTCAACAGTGAAACACTTCTAATAAAAATAATGCATTCAACACAATCTCGTGCCACAAGCGTAATCACAGGCTTACAGCTAGTTCACCCTCTCAATTCTCACAACAGTTTGGCTGGGCAATAGAAAAAGAGGAAGAGAAATGAACAGCACCAGCACTAAAATATGTCAGTTTGTCAGTTTAAATGTGTCAGAAACCATAGAACGGCAACGGCAAGCTCACTCGAAGATCACAGCTCAGAAAGAAAATGGTCACTAAAAATTTTCAAAAATATCAAATGATTTTAGTATCAATGTCACCAAGTATGAGAAAGTAGGGACATTCAGTTTCATTCTTGGGGCTAAAAATTGCTTTCCCTATTCATTTTGGGCCACAAAGCTCCAGCTCTCACCCCCCTTCACTCTCCATCTGCAACCAGTCATAATTACTACCAAGAGAGAGTAGATGAAGCAGCAGCCACCGTTTTCTGCTCAAGTCATGTCAGATGCCAGAACGTTTTTATCGCTGTGTTTACCTTTTTTTCCCCCAAGCTGAGCGTACTTCATGAAAGAGAACTGAAATGTGAATTACTATTTTTTTTTCCTAACTGGAAAAAAGTGATGTACAGAACATTCTTCCACCTCCTGTATTCCCTCCCTCCTTCCCTCCCTCCCTCCCCACTCTTCTTTTCAACGTTACAGCATGGAAAAGTGGCACTTGCGAAGTGGACTGGCGTTCAAAACACATTATGACGAGACGTTACAATAAAATAAAGGATTGTAAAATATGAATAAAGAAGTTACTTTTCAAAGAAAGTGTGGTCTGAACGCTGAGTTTTTATTCAAGCAGATATAAATCCAGAGCCAATGTTGACCCCCCACTTACGATATGAACGTACGGTATGAGGCGACTTGAACCTTGGTGTGATTGTCATACAGTGACCTTGGCCATGCACAGCCTGATTCGGTCATCCGTCTCTGGGTGATTCTTAGTATCAAGATGAAATTAATTCTATCCAGTTGATGTGTTGCCTAGAACAACAGTTGCCAATCATGGTCCTCACGGACCCCGTACAGATCAACCACAACACACACACCTGATCCAGCTAATGGGAACTGCTGCCCTAGAACATGCTGTAATCACTCACCACGTGCTACAATTTTACAGTTGTTTTGTTACACATTTTATCAAACATTTTTAACATTCTCACTCCTTGAAGTGAATTTTTCACAACGGTTGATATTAGTGAAGCAAAAGCAGTTGGTAGCGTAACGGTTAGAATCCCGGTCGCCAGTTCAAATCCCGGACGGGTAACTCATGAGCATAGTACCGTGCCCAAGCATTTCACCCCAGGCTGTGAATTTTCGTTTGGCAGGGTGGTAGGCTCAGCAATATTCATGGGGGAACTGCTACTCGATTGGCCGGTGGTCAGAACGTGATATTTTGTAGTTTCTGTTGAAGGAATAAAGATAATTGAAGAGTAAGCCAACATACTGTATGATAATTATGTAGGGCTGCAACTATTGATTATTTTGTTAATAAATTAATATGCCGGTTATTTTTTCAATTAATCGATTAGTAATCAGATTTTAAAAAAAAGGAAAAAACTCATTTCCAGCATTTTTAAAAATTAAACCAGTTTTTTTTTAAACTATGTTTCTATTTTACTCTCTAACATTAATTGAAAATGAAGAAATATTGAGGTTTTGGCCATGCATGCGTTTCTACAGTTTTTGTGAGGGTATGGCACGGCATTGTACTGGTTCTCGTCTCCTGCTTATTCTTCTTTTATGGTGGTCAGCATCCAGCTTAATGGTGCTTTACTGCCACAGCAGCTTTGGTTAGCTTACTACCTCCACATTAGGGGGTAGCCACTGTATGTATGTGTATAATTACATAGACCTAACTAATCGATTATTAAATTAGTTGCCAACTATCTTAATAATCAATTTTAATCGATTAGTTAACAGGTCCTGGTACATGCTGCTTAGCAAAGGCTCTCAACACTTTTTGTACTAGCTTTCAGATTTTTATCAGACTTACGCAATTAGTCTTTTAATTAACACATCCATTTAATTTGGGCCAGTTGTCCAGATTATTGGTAGTGGTCAAACATCTTTGTCTTGTCACAACACAATACCCCCCCAAACCTCCCTGATGTTCTAATTGAGGTCTGTATCTCCTGGGTGATATTATGAAGCTTCCACTTTCTCATCATTGATCCAACAGTGCTGGGATGCAAACACAAATGAGCTCCATATTGGAATTGCAGCAGATTTGTCAGCTTTGCATTGACGTAGGGGATTTTCTGTTCCAAATAATCATTTTTTAAAGAAGAAACTGAATTTTACACCTAATGCACTTTTGTAAAGCTCACAGAATGACCTCTAGGGATGACAATGTGTTAGCCTTTTTTCTCATGTTAACAGGGTCTTGGATCACATTTCTTTCCTCCTTTTTCTTCCTTCTATACACTTCAGCAATGACATCAGTATGGTGGACAAGTAACAGAAAATTCATTTGATGTTCAAAGATCTCAATTTATTTATTGTTCCCTAAGACTTTGCATTGTTTTCTCTATAATGCATGTGTCATACCCATAATGTTTTCGTGTGACGCACTTTGTCCAGCTTTGCAGGACTGTTTGACTCATCTGCTGTGTTTGTGGGTTTTTGCATGTCTTACGTTGGCTCACATGGCTTCTGGCAGGTTCACCATTGAGAAGCTCCTGCAGCAACAGAAGCAAGTTGACCAGGGCAGAACATCTCTCTCTCTCTCTCTCTCTCTCTCTCTCCCCCCCCCCCCCCCTTCTCCTCCCCCCTCTCTTGTGACTCTGCTGTTTTTGTCCCCAAGTGATCCCTGCTTGGGGTGTGACACATCCAGACTTATCACACGGCAGACCAGTGAACACATTCTTACCCATGTTCTCGTTTATGAGCATCTTTTTCTCGGGAAAAATGCGGAATCCAGGATTCTGAATCATCCTGAGTGGGTGCCAGCAGAAAGCGATCAGGTTCTACATCTGCTTCTTGCTATTGTTATAATTCATTATTATAAAAAGGGATGCACTTACACAGCAATATGATACTGACTCAAATAGTTAGATTTGATTTCAATTTGTGACTGCTCTCAATCGATATAGCTGTATAGTTTTACAATATGATATTATTTTCTCACTAATTTGTTGCTGAACTAAAAGGTTTTGGCCTGAGTGGTCTTCCTGTTCATTTTAGAGATTTTTAACCAAAGTGGCTGATAGCTAAGATAATTTCATAGTTATTATTATTTAACTGTATTGTTTTATTATCCTAATACCTAATAGATTATTTTACTCTCTATATAGAGTCTTGTTATGTTAAAACGACAGATAATTCTTTAGATGGATCAAGCTTGCCCTGAACATTGCTTACATAACTTTGCAAAACTGTATATATTTATATATCCCTCTCTCTTTCTCGCAGTGACACATGCAGCTTATTAATGAAATAAAGCCAAAACCCTTGCATCCACATCTTTGTTTTTACTGAAAAAATGTATTGCATCATCCCTACTTATTAATGCATTTTGTGTGGGTGCATGTGACAAAATCTACTATCAACTGACTCACTGTATATTTATTACAGCCCCTCTGCCACGTTTTTTGGGTGGTGGTGATGGTAGTGTGAATTTCTGCTGATTGGGCAAACATCTGTCAAAGGGAAATTAGAGAAAACACACGCCCCTGAAGTGCTAAAAAAAAATCCATAATTAATAAGAACCGACGGGGAGGCGGAGAGAGAGAGAGAGAGAGAGAGAGAGAGAGAGACTTGGTTGTCATGGGAACATTTCTCACCACCGTTTGAACCATTTCCGGTCACAACGACCTGATAGAACACAACACGGGGAGGCGAATTTTCACCAACACCGCCAGTGTCCTCGGGCTCTGTCCGTGCGCTTGATCCGCATCTAACGCCATTAATAAAGGCAATTAGGTTTAGTCGCGCTTCGCTGCGCGTGCCTCCGTTACCTACAACGCCCCCCCTCCACACACACACACACACACACACACACGCACACACACACACGCCGAAAGCTGATTCTCTGAGAGAAAAACGAATCCCCTTCGGCAATAAAGCGTGTCGGCCATTGGCGGATAATTTCCCCGCATTTAGCAAATGAAAACGCGCACAAGTGGCCATTTTGTCCAATCAATGCGTGTAAACCGGTCCAAGCAGCTCTTCGCCCCGCCCCCTCCACTTGTCCACGCGCGTTTGGCTCGAGCGCAGCGGGAGCGCGCCACTTCCACCGATAGAGGACCACAGTAATATATTCGGGGATTACAATTCCGCTTAAACGGGATATTAGCTGGTGTCGGTCCGACTCCCGTTTAGTGACCGCGAGTCTTTTCTTTAGGCCGTCTCTCGTCTCTCTGCTTGAACGCGTTTATGTAAAAAAAGAATATTGTTAATAAATCTTCGCTGTCAGCTGGAGAAAATGCACACGCGGGTTTTGTATAACAGACAAATTGGGCTCAATGTCCTTCGGTACTAATCAGGCAAGGAATATGAGGTAATTCGTTGTCAATTTTGCCGTTGTTTTAAGTTGGTGTTTATGTCAAGACACTGAAATGGACAAACAGACAGACATTGAGCGGAGTCTACTGTTGCCCCGTGCGGTTTTTTTTCTCTTTTGCTCAAAAACCCCCCATATATTTTTCTTCATTTTTTTTTCCAGTCACGTCAGTGCTGCGTAATTTTCCCCTCAGTGTGTAAATAAACGCGCGCCTCTTTGTTTCTGAGTTGGCACGCGGCGTTTTAACGACGATGCTCAAGTCTGGTTCCGTCATTGCGCAGAGGAACGGTGGAAGTTATGAGGGCTGAAGCTTTTTGGGCCGTGAGCTTTTTATTCGTCGCAGCGCCGTTCAGCAACATGGTGACCAGCGCGTCGTTCCCCCCGAAGCCGTGCCACTGCTCCCCGGAATACAGCCCGCGACATGCAGGTGAGCCTCGCCTCGGCGTTTTGGTCCCTCCGCGCACCGCAAAGGCGCCGCACGAGCGCCTTGCGCGTGGACACGCACGAGTCCGTGCATATAACGCTTAAAACGAGATTAAAAACGGGCTATTAATGAACTCTAGGGTTTGCATATGGCTTGAGATGGAGGGTTTGCCAGAACGCACGAGACGCAGGGGTTTTGGTGGCGCATGGCGTGCACGCGCTGCCTCATGAATGCTAATTTTCTATGGTGCCGTGATATTGCGCCGCTGAGGCTGGTCACACAAGGTATGTGTGTGTGTGTGTGTTGGCAGGTTATCAGTCAATTGTGAGTACCCGATTGTCCTCTAAAAGATGGAACCCCTAAAAGAAAACGTGAGTTTAGAAAAGTCCCAGGATTTATTTGGGAAAAAAGTGAAAAGATTAGGTGTAGAGAAATCTGTACTATTACATCCAGTAATTATGAGACAATGGATGGACTTCTCAAAGATGGCAAGTTGTAGTTTTGTGTGTTGAAACATCTGCTCATTTCCACGATTGAGGCGGCATTGTAAAAATGTACATTCATTTTTTTCTTGCAAAGAGATGAGGAAATAATTTGGTGACTGAATCTGTTGCACACCTATTTTTTGTTTCATTTTTATGTTCTTGCATCCTGGTCACCTTCCCAAACCTTCTTTTTCCTTTTCTCCTCTTTTGACTTGTTGCTGAGTGGAACAAACTAGAGGCTGTAGAACACCAGCTTCATTCTTGTGTTCTGCTTATCCTCATCCGGGATCCATTTTGTGCTGTTTGAGGCCTGCCTCGTCCCTTGTCCCACCTCTCGTTTCCTCTCCTGCACTGTTTTTCCTTCTACATCCGGCCGTGATGGCGACATTCTGCAACATTGGGCCTGTTGTCATCAGAAACTATCATGCCAGTCTCTCTCGAATGTGGGAATTGTAATTGAGAAGATTCCGAATTGTGTGGAGCATGTGGAAATGTGTGAGGGTGAAGCACCGAGAGCAGTATGGAGCAAACAAACAAATGGCGACGGATACTTTATCATTCCGTCTCATCCATCTCTCTTTACCACAGCGCTGTTCTGAAAGAGATTCTTCCCACACACTGAGCGGGGACGACAGAGAAAAAGATGAGATGAGACGAGTCCATGTGGGTCTGATGGCAGAACCTATATGATTTAAGTCGCGTAACATACATCCATGTGCACTAGAAGAGGGTTCAGAAGTGGAAGAGTGCACATCATGCAGGGGATACTCTGTTCCATATGTGCACAGATGTAAGCCCCCGCATTCACACACACACACACACACACATACTGGCAATCCTGGGGCCCTGTCTCTTTGCTTTACGTCATCACACGGCCCCGGGGTCGCCAGCGGCGGGCGACAGCCGCGTCCACAGCCAGGCGTGTTGCAGAATCGGGCAGCTTGGCCCGCTGAGACGATCAGATGGCCAGAAAGAGTGGGGGAAAAAACATCTTGTTTGTTGGGGACATTTTAGAAGCGAGAGGGTAGAAATGGAAGAGTGGACCTTTTTATATAATTTCACAATATTTTACACATGCATCTCTATTTTAAAATCTCTAAAACATGTCAGGCATGCTTGATTAAATCTTTTGATGCATGCAGTCACAACAGTGTGATGAGTCTAGTTGTCCCTGTACACAGGGGTATGACGGACCACAAACCTTAAGGTTCGGATTGTTTCCCAGTTTTGACTTGTGTATTAAATCATATTTTGGTTCAGCAAATAAACAGAGAGAGGGTGGCAAATGTAAAGTGTAAACGCTTGAGTGTTCAACACCTGTTGTGTTATGCAAGCACTGCAGCTATGGCAGATGAGAGGGCTATTCATTCTATTCCTTTTGAAGAATGTTTAGAGCCTTTGGAAGTGGGTTTAAATATTTGAAAATATGCTCAATTTTACAGTCAGTTTTTTCAATTGTTGTTCATCCTGCAGAAGGGCCACATTGTGTGACTTCAGTACAAGCCATTGTGTGACTTTAATACAGCAGGATTTACAATCACATGACTGTGAATTGGGTGATTCCTCTAACACACCCCCTAAACGAGAGAAAACACAGCTCCAAGCCCGTTACATGCCCCTTTGAGGAAACCTGTTCAACTTGGAAACCACACTGGAGCAAAACTATTCACAACATTTTAAGCATGAATGTTCCCTGAAGGCTATTTATGGTTCTGTCCCCCACATTCTTCTGTATTCAGTATATTAAAGGAATAAAGGACGCAGTTCATGTGAACACAACTGCTTTGTATATTTTCACCACAGATTTGATTGATCAATGCTTTCAAAAGTAACAGTGTCAGTAAAACTGTATTTCACATTATTGTATATAAGTTCAAATGCACCACGGGCCAACTATGCTCTTACACCTTTATATGTTAAATGATTGCATCGAAATTCACCACAGATTTAACCAATTCTCCTGCCAAACTCTTGGCAATAATCTTGTTTTGGTGCTTGACATCTTTTCCTGTTTCCTTCAGATACAAAAACACAAGTAGCATCTATACTAGGGCCCTATGATTTCCGTTATGCGGAAAATGCGGGCGGAATCACGGAAATCAAATGGAATCCGTTGTAAAACGCGGAATGTCGTATAATTTGCTGATATTAGTGTATGGGCAAAGCAAAGCAATGGTTTCTAATCAATTTTGGCCGCTGCAGCCCCCTGTACGTGTTACCTGTTGAGGTGGGACTCAACGGTCAGCTATGGCGAAGAGGCTCGCTGAAACACCGAAGTCCTCAAATAAATTACGGAATTCGACTGTTAGCGATAAGTTTAGAGCAGAACAATATCCAAATGATTTTTATGAATCAGGAGAACAACTCTTTTGTAAGTTTTGCCAGCACACGATAGACTGCACCCGCAAGAACACGTGATGACCACTTACAGTCAAAAACTCACATCAGAAACGTTTCATTCTGAATGAAAAAATGAATGTTTTTTGTTGTTTACAGGTCAACGTTTTACCAAAGCAGAAAATGTCCTGCTCAACCCCAGCACTTTGTTGAAGTTGAATAACAGGCGTTTAATATGATTTTTCCCCCCATCCACTCCATAGTTAGACACTTTTTAGGTGAACAAATATGATTATAACATAAAACACGGAATTCAGAAAAATAGAAATGGAAAAAGCGGAATTCAGGAAAAATACAACAGAATTTAGGAAAAAACAAAACGGATTTCATAGGGCCCTACTATACACACCACACACTTGGTGATAAGAGTGGTCTAGATTAACAGGAGAGTATGTGTTGTATATAGTGTCTATATACTTTTTATATTTGTATTTGTTAGAGGAATAAAGCGAAACAGATTTATGTAGGCTCATTTAATAAATGACATGACAGTTTGTACTCGACATTGGCAATGCAGTCGTTTACTACATCCCACATAGAACACGCCAAGTGCCTTCAATATGTCATCCAGCCCCACGAGCAGCCAAGCACATTTGCTTCTGCATCAAAGATCTTTAGTCTCACTGTTCCCAGTTCAGATTGGGTTCCTCTCAGTCCCTGCCAACCCCCTCCTCAGCACACATCTGTGCCTTTTTCACACCCCCACCTCTCTGCCTCTCCCTATCTCATCTCTCCAATCTTCTGATCCGTCGATTAGCTTTAACCAATTCAACTGATGATGCTGAGCCAACAGTTTGCTCAATATCTAGACCCCTGGTATGAGCTAAAAAATGTAATTTGCAGCAATAATTGTTCATATAGAAACTTATTTAATCATTACTACATGTAAAGTACATATAGGTTAATATGATTTTAACTGTCAAATAAAATTGTAGCATTTAGACGAGAAGCAGTAAATGACTTCTGCACTCAGAAGTCTTATGTTTGAGGTTCTACCTGTCAGTAAACTGATCTTGGGAGAACTCATGATTACGTTACTGGCAGCTTGAACCTCAAACATAAGAGTTCTGTCAATAAAAGGGATTCACCGTTTCCAGAAAACTAACCAGTGATTCTCTCAAGATGAGCCTACTGGTGATGAGACCCTCAAACACAAGATTTTTGTGTGAAGAAGACATTCACCACTTCCTGCCAGTAAACTGATCTTTAGAGAATCCAAGATTTCATCAAGGCAGATGTGTTTTCTTTCTTGAAAATCTTCAGTTTCCCCATACTGGTTTAAGTTTGTTATTTCTCATATGACATCAGTCATAACTATTTTCAAGAATGTCTGTTGACATTCAACAAGTTATAGTTTGAAAAGACACTAAAATCCATCCATCCATCCATTATCCGAACCGCTTAATCCCTATCGGGGTCGCGGAGACCGGAGCCTATCCCGGGAACTATAGGTGCAAGGCGGGGACCAAACCTGGGCAGGCGCCAATCACACTCTCATTCTCACCTTACGGGCCCAATTTAGAGTTGCCAGTTAACCTATATTGGATACCTTTGTACTATGGTAGGAAACCGGAGCGCCCGGAGAAAGCTCCACACAGAAAGGCCCCACGGCCAACCTGTGGGTTCGACCCCAGGACCTTCTCGCTGTGAGGCGGCACTGGTAACCACTGTGCCGCTCAGGCAATAAAATGATACTAAAAATAGTCATTATTTCAGCATAGTGCTGCCATGACTAATCGAAATCGTCAATAACATTGGCTGTGAAAATTCTTTGGCATCAATATTTTAAATTGGTTCATTATTTAAAACAACATTTTGCTTTCAGTAACACTTTAAATAATTGTAACAACTTTTATTTCTTCAGTATACCCATGTAAATGCTGTGTGAATGACGTTAGACCCCTTTGTCATTCCTCGGCTCCAGGGCGGCAGTTTAGAACAAAAAAAAACACGGTGGCTGCAGCAGAGTCTGACTGGGTTGCTAAAGAGGTTCAGTTCCGAAGAGCCAAGGCTTTGTGAGATGATCAGAAAATAAACTGGTGCTTTGTTGAGTGAGTAAAGTTGTAATGACCATGCAAAACTAACTATTAACACATTTTTAATCAGTCAATCTAGTGATTTTTATTGGTTAGTCAATAGTAAATTTTTGATATTAAACCTGTATGGCGTACAGTTTTAATAAAGAAAACTATTTTACAATTATGATTTGATTTCATACTCAATATATCTTGCTTTGTTACACTCACGATGTAGTAAATGATTATATCGTATATATCGAGTACAAAACCTCACGTTAATGTTAAACAGACAGCATGTATGTCACTTTAGAGTTTCGCTTCTCTGCGCTCTCAAAGCAGATCGCTTACTCTCCCATCCATCCAGAAAACGGTGGCATTGGCAAATCAGCTGTCGGACTGGGGCAGTGCTTAGCATTTATCTGCATACCGGAGCTACAAGATGGCGGCGAGCAGCTTTTATGCGATCGTACACTGTTATTCTGTGCACAAAAACAGAATTAAACGTGCATAAATGACATTCTTTGCAATGTAAATGCACTGTAATCTCGATCATTAACGAAAATGCTCCAGTTCAGTCGAATCTTCCCTTTTATTACTGACAAAACCCATATTTTAGCGGATAAATAAAAACAATCAACGTTCTACTTACAATACAGCTATTGCATGATGCTGCGGACGCACATCCATCGCATTATTGTGACGAGGCTCCAAGTTGCGGTGTAGGGAATTGTTGGAAGGGTAGTTTTCTCCCAGAAAAAGAATATACATCGTGATATTATTTTTAGGCCATATCGCCCTGCCCTACACTAGAGAGTAGGGGTGTGCAAAAAGATTCTTTTTCTGCCTACTAGACAAATTTTTTAAAAATCTAATACAACTATATTTTGTTCATAACACTGAAAAATAACATTTCTTGGTCCATGTCACACAGGTTTAACACGTTTTAACTGCATTCCTAAGTGGCTCACCAGTAAATTCTTTCAGCATTCTCTAACACAGCAGGGATTATATTCTTGCGGATCAGTTCACGATGACATTTATCATCTGACAGCAAGATTTTCCTAATTTTAGACCACAGCTTGCTAGAATGTAACGTCCAGTCTCTTGTGACATGCGCCTGGTGAACCTACACATCGACTCACGTCACGCCAGTGTTACTGAAGATCTTATTTAAAATGGTCAATGTCTCTGAGTGGATGCACTGCGGTGACCCTCGCTTGATGCTGCTGTTGCGTTGCATCAGTCTGTCCAGCGTGCCTGTTGTATAAGGACACACTCCGAAAGCTTATGCGATGGCTAAAAGTGTTACTCATCATTAAGTCCGTTTTAGCATATGACTCAAAACGTGCGACATCTGAGGTCACAGTGTGTTCGGCTTAAAATACGACAAAGGCATATTACCGTGGTACGTCATGAAAGAACGCATGTGTCTCACAACCGTCTGAAATGAAGTCCTGGCTGTGAACTAAATTAAAACACAGTTTGCCTTAAACAATTAAGTAAGCTGTTTAGTTCCTTTGGAGAGGCTTGTAAGGAATCACATTTGCTTAACGCTATGTTAAATACATTTCAGTAATAGGATATTAGATCGTAGCCATTTTAGTAGTGACATTACAACACAATCAGTGCAATCCTTATTAGGTTTAGGCTTTCTTAATCCAGGGAGATATATTTGGTGATGGAGCGATTGCATTTACAGCAGTGAGCACCTCATAATCAAATGTACGCACAGTTTACCCTGTGAACACTCCAGAGAACAGCAGGCAATCTACAATGAATTTCCTTTCAGTCTATTTAAAATTCTTCCTTTATTTATTTATTTTTATTTGTCTAAAAATGTTTGTTCTTTTAATCATATTTGTCCTGATTTTATTCTTAATGTAAAGCACTTTGTCTGTGAACGGAATTATTAATGAAATCAGCATGTTTAAACCAGCAGTGTAGAAACAGTGGCCAGCACGCATGGAGCTGTGGTTTGGGATGGGATTTTACTCACAGAGACCTTGGTGTTGCGTTTACCAGTTTGGGATTTGAACCGGCAGATTTCATATTTACAGCAACCAGATTGACGTCTCTAACAAAGCTTGTTTTTCATAGCAAGACTTCTCAGTTTCCCTTTCCTGTGGTGTTCTTGTTCTCCATTACAGTTTCTCCCATTTCCATTTCAGTTTAATTTATTGATCTGTTGGCCTCACCTATTGACCCATGTCACTCTCCTTTAAATCATAGAACCCAAGGTATTGGGTTTCTCCTTGACTTATTAAGTTACATCTCATATATGCAAGATATCTTTTGACTTCAGTCTTTGTGGTACTAAACAACACATTCATTAATGATAAAAATGTAATGTTTTATCTTAGATTTTTCTTGATGCAGTTTACATAGACAATAGTGTAAATTTGTTTATATTATGGTTTCTTTCACATCTGTCCTTGATTGACTATTTATTTCGGGATGCTTCATTAGATGATATTACGGATAACCTTTTATAACCCTTGAAATATGTGACCCTGCCTATGATAACCCGGCTAAAGTCGCAATTTTTCTACCTCCTCTTTACCTGACGTGACTGCCGCGGATACACATTGATCTTAATGTCTGTATGCACTTTATAATGATAGAACAGTAGTTCCTAAACCGAATAACACCCAAATCACATAAAGTAATCCCAAAGACGTTAGAAAAGCAATGTTTACGAAGCCTCAGTACATAATCTATCATTTACTGCAATAAACTCATATGGCATATTGTTGACATTTTTCTCGCTATGACTACTTTGACACTCTTTATTTCATATTTAGATTTGGCGATTTTAGCCGGGTTTTCACAGGCGGGGTCACATATTTGATAACCAAATTGCTTCCATGGAACTTCAGAACTGTTAATGATTTAAAAACTAAACCGACGACTAACAGTAAGCCTCTGTGTGTGGGTGTGTGCCTCTGTTGTAATTAACACCCATGTGACACCCATATACTGTACGTACCAAGCGTCGACCGATTATTGGGGGCCGATATTAGACGTTTTGCCGATTATCGGTATCAGTGTTTAATTTTGACCATCACCAATATTAAGTAAATACAAGGTGCGCTAAAGTGGCTCCACTGTCGTCTCTTATCTCCGTGCCGCTTGCTCTCGACTCGCTGCTTCATTTAATGTCCCGCCCACAACAGTCTCTGATTGGCTACGTCAGACGCTGAAGCCTTGTTGTCACTGACACCACACTCACACACAAACGCAGCGTGAAGCTCCAAGAAGGAGAAGAGGAGAAGTTCAGTTGAGCTTGGTGTTTGTAAAATTCTACATTTTGACAGATTTTCTTCTCTCTCCTTTTTTTTTGCATATCGGTTCCAAATATCGGTTTTTGGCTCCGTTAACTAGCAGTAATCAGTATCAATTTTGGCTCTGAAAAACCAATTCCGGTCGACCTCTAATACGTACTCAGCAGTATTCTAGATGTAGCAATATCAACTTGCAAAAAAGCATGAAAGTCTTCCAAAGCGACCCTCCTCTCATTCATAGACTTTACTTCTTTTTTTAATGCGTTTTTTAACAGAGGGAACTGGAAGATGGATCTTATAACAGATGTGAAAATTTTGGAATTTTTTAGTGAGTAGTAAAACCACGAACATGTATACAGGAATTATTGTCCTTATTGTCCTCAGAACAGAATTCAACACACACATTAAACTATATAACTTTACCAGAACATTAAGATGACTTTTGGTCTGTCAATTTTTAATGAAACATTAGACAGTGAGTTTCTTACACAGCTAATCATAGTCTTAATGAAAACAACATCTAGGTCCAATTTCAGGAAGGTGTTAATAACATGCAGGTGTTAACATTAAGGTGCTTACAGTTATTAGAGCAAATGACTGTAAATAAGTGATTGTTTCATTCTTTGTCTCCATTTAGGATACTTCCTTCTAATAATGTTTGAATTTAAGTGAGTGATTATTTGTCATTGTGAACACACCACAGCAAAATGTGACCTCTGCATTTGACTCATCTGTGCAGGACCAGTGGGCAGCTTTGCAGACTCAGTGCCTGCTCATGGTAGCTCACTCATGAGTACCTCGGTGGCAGTGTTGGTGTTGAAGTTGCTGGAGCTGCATTTGGCTTATGGAGATTTGAAACTCACCAGAATATTTAAATACATAGCAACGGTTTGTCTCTACAACTACTTTTAAATATAAATTTATCGTCCAAATTCTTGTAGCTAGCAGGAAAAAAGCACACGTCCTGCATATGAAGGTCAGTGACTAGCAACAAACCATCAGAGGGAGGAGGGATTTAAGAGAACTTACTCAATTATTTCCCAGCTAATTTGATAAGATTTAAACATACTGTTAAGTTGCTTAAAGGGATGTGATACTGCTAATCTTAAAACCGTTTTCTAATCTTTTGGGGCTGTCAGTAGTGTAACAGTTTGCCCAGTTTGATCGGAAGGTCGCCGGTTCAAGTCCTGGACCAGTAAAGGTACCACTGAGGTACTCATGAGCAAGGTCCTGTCCTCAAGTACTGCTCCCCAGGCGCTGCCAAAGAGCTACCCATTGCTCCTTCACAGATCGATCAAATGCAGAGGTTACATTTCATTGTGGTGCACTGTGTGCTGTGCTGTGGTGTGTTCACAATGACAAATAATCACTGACAGAAATTCACTTAACTCACTTAAATCACTGTGAAGAATAAAAGTTCATGGTATCCTAAATGAAGACAAAGAATAAAACAATCACTTATTTACAGAGAGAACTGTTATTCTTGTCACTTTTGTGCTCAGTAAAAAAAGAATGTGTAATCTGGATTTCAAGATTATTTTTAATAAACATTCATCAAAATACCAAGTAATAGTTGAACAGTAGTTGAAACTGTTGAAATGTTACTTATAAGAGCAAAGTTCTACCAGCTTTAGAAATGAAAAAGAAATGGTAAAACTTTGCTACTATGAGTAACATTTGAAAAAACATTTGAAAGAAGCCACTGAAAAATCAGCTCTGCTTCAGATCTGACACTGCAACTCGAAAGTGAGTGATTTTTGTCATCATGAACACACTCCAGCACACAGTGCACCACAACGAAATGTGACCTCTGCATTTAACCCAGCCGTGAAGGAGCAGTGGCCAGCTAACAAGCGCCCGGGAAGCAGTGCTTGGGGACGGTACCTTGCTCATGAGTACCTCAGTGGTAACTTTACTGGTCCTGGATTCCAAACCGTTTAACAGTTGTACGCTTAACAAAATGAGGCCTTTAGTATGTATTTGTGGGTATTGTTATGCATAGGACCAAAATTGGACATGTCACGGTGAACGCACCACAGCACCGCACCTTAAGAATACCTTTAAAGTGAGTGATTATTTGTCATTGTGAACACAGCACAGCACACAGTGCACCTGTCAGGAGCCGGTCTGCGCCCTAGCTGAGCAGACGGAAGGTGGCGCTATGTCCCGTTTGGTTTTCTTTTGTTTTCGTGTCTGTGGCCAAGTTTCACCGATGTTCTAGTTCCGCCCCTTGTTTATGTCTTTGTATGTAAGTTCGGTTGTCCAGTCATGATTTGTCGGGCCACCCTCACACTCACCACTCTTGTGCTCCACCTCAGAAGCCAGCCAACGCCGACCGAGGCTAACCGCTACGCCACAGCTGGGTTAGCCGCTAAGCTACATCCAGGCTAACCACTAAGCTATTCCAAAGCTAACCATGTTGCAACACGAGCGAGGTACCGTGCTCGTGGAGCTCACTGTACCTCCGCTTTGCTACTAGCTCTGAGTGTCGGACTTTCCCGGACTCTGTCAAGTTCTCCGAGTGGGGATGGCAATTCAGGAACGCCACGGTTAGGGTTGGCTGCGCTGTGTTTTCTTTTATCGCCGTGTGTTTACGTTGAACATTGTGTTTGTGAATAAATCACTTCGTCATCAACTCCTGCATTTGCATCCTGTGTGAGTGGAACGTGACAGCACCACAACAAAATGTGACCTCTGCATTTGACCCACCCGTGAAGGAGCAGTGGACAGCTGACGTACAGCACCTGGGGAGCAGTGGTACCTTTACTGGTCCAGGACTTGAACTGGCAACCTTCCAATCACAGCGCCAACTCCCTAACCGTAACCAACTGCCCTACTCCAGGATTTGAACATATATGTGATTTGAAAGTCTCCAAAACACTTGCAGAACAAGCAACGCACCAAACTACAATCCCAAAAACAAATCATACGATGTGTTTCCTTAACAACACCAGCTCCCACTCACAATCTGTGTTCCTGATGGTTTTAGGAACCGTCACATGGGACCACCGCAAAATTACAGAACTGTGTTTAAACTAATAATTCTTGTTAACAAATAATGTTATTTTAATAAGAAATAATTTAGCATATACATATGGGTGTGTAATTATTACGTTGTTTTATTTAGGAAAACCGTATTTAAGTCAAGTATTTCCTTAAACATAACAGAATAATCTCAGGCTCCTTTTCACAAAGAAATACAATAAAACTGGCATCGGATCGGTACTCCGGATCGGCCGATGTCCAAAGACCAAACGTTGGCATCAGTATCAGAAAAAGTCGGATCGGTGCATCCCTAATTTTGTCGTATGCCTGTTTGTGCAAAACGTTAGGTTAATTGGTTTCCTGGAATTCTGCACATGTAGAATATTATGTTATTTAAATGTCTTCGCTTTCATATTAAAAAAGAATCTCAAGACAATACTGGTGACAGAGGCCCAAAGTCATTAGACATCCACAAATAAAACTCATGTCAGCATTTATTCAGCTCTCTACTCAGTTGCATTTCCGTTTTTCATTCATCGTGCACTTCCCCTTTTCTCTTTCAGTGAGAATCCAAGATTAACAAAGGAATACAGAAGCCAAGAACTGAAAGAGCCATCAGTGTGGATGAGGATGACAGAAGCCCCGGCCTGGAAGAAAATCCGCTCCTTTTTTTAATGAGGATGAAACAGCGTATTGTTTTTCTCCTCTTTTTATGAGCCAGGGGCTTTTTTCTTTTCTTCTTCTTTATTTTTTTTTTGCAAAGGATGTTGATTTGCACGGATTGAAGTATTTGTCTTCATTCTTTTTGTAAAGCGAAACAAGAAAACAACCAGTGCCAACATTAACTGTGCCAAGCAAAAGCAAAAAAGGAGAGAAGGGAATAATAACTGTAGTTCTGAAACCTTTTCGTCATTTAGTCCTAATTGACAGAAAAGTTAAATCCATTAACAGTGTCTTTCATACTTTTTTACTTAAAAAAAATGAAAATTCTACCAGATCAGTGTACAACCTCGTCAGTGTTCGCGTCGAGAGGACTCTTAATGTAGTTCTTCTGCCAAGGACGAGAAGTCAAAAGCAGTTGTTGCTCTAAGAACTAGGGAGAATAGTGCATTACTGGTTCAAAGTGCTTTAAGAGTGGACGTTAGCGGCACGTTAGACCCGTACGTTAGCGCCTCTTGCTCTCGGTGGGCGGAGTTAGTCCTGATCGATAGTCGACCGGACTTGATGGATGGCCGGCTCAAGCCTCATTAACTCCCCAAAGTGACCTGCTGCTAATTTTGTCAACTTCAGTCGAAAGCCTCCCACATCGTGTCCTCTTCCTCTTGACTTTGAGCCGCTTTGAGCTTCTGCTTCTCCCCCCTCATCCCACGAGAGCTTTTACGTCGCCCCTTCTCTCGCTTTCTGCACACTGTGCGTACTCAAAAAATAATCCTTACGAGTTCTTTTTCCACTCCGAAGGGATTAAAAGTGAAAAATAAAAAATAAAGCCATAGTCCCCTTTAGCCATGCTAATGTCAAAATCATCCCAGCAAAAGAATAGGTTTTGCTGCTAGATAAGCAGATGAGATAAAGTCGCTGTAGAAGCACAGGTATTAATCAGGGACGGTGTAAAAAGAGCGGTCGTGGCACGGGCGCATTTTTGCCGCATTCACCAGCACAGGGCTTTAGTCTGTTTATTATTACGTAAGTAACCCGTCAAGCTTTCCACCACTCGTTTTTTGGTGGAAAGTTGAAAAACCAGTCTGTGCACCAAATCGACGTAATCCACTCGGCTCGGTGACCGGGCCAATATCGCGTCGGCTTGTCTCCCCTCCGCGTGCGGCGTATTGATGAATGATTCCCTCTTCATTCATGTCTGTTCGGAGGGGGCCACCTTGCCGTCCTGCAAGAACTGGGCCCAAGCCTTTTTTGGTTTTGTTCTGTTGGCCTGAGCTGAGCCCAGAGCAAAGACATTCGCCCGAGAGGCCTCGGCATAGCTAGAGCGAAATACGAACTTCAAGCGTGCCGAATATTTTCTTGACTTAAATTGCGCCCAACCCACCAACAAACACTCTTTCTCAAAAACGTACTCCGCTTGGTAACTAGTATACTGACTGAACAGACATTTACGAAGCCTTTGTGAGGAATCGTTGTATAAGACCAGCTCTTCCTTTATTTAGAAATAAATAGATTTACTTTTAAAAAAACCCTCCTTTTTCTTAAGTTATTTTCTTACAATCCACACTCGCTGTTTCCGGTAGCCTCAACTGCTTCCTAAACGGAGAACACGTTCTATTTTTTTAAGCGCACAGATCTCACGGTGACTAATTGTTTGGTGTTGGAGTAGATCCTCAATATGTCTCTAGAGGTCATCTCCTGACTTGCTTGGTTCTTTCCATCGACACTGCCAAATAGGCCTGCAACCTCTCTCTCTCTCTCTCTCTCTCTCTCTCTATCTCTCTCTTTTCTCCTTTCTGTCTCTCTTGCCGATCTGTTTACATCAATTCGCAGAACTGCCGCCGAAGTTTACAGTCCACGAGGAAGAGCTAAAAACAGTACAGCTATTGGTTTTCCCATTGTTTTCTTTCCTTCATAGACGTTTCTCGTTGGCGTCAACTAAAGTGCCAATTTGTGAGTAAATAAGACTAATAATACAGTTAACCTAGACTCAAAGGTGTAAAGTTTACATTAGAAAAATGTTTACATCTTAAGCTTAAGCTTGGCGTATATAACGTAGTAGTGTTAGTATAACTGTAGTAGTGTTAGTCTGAGAGTTGCGTTGAGTTCGACAAGGTTAAGCAAAAGAAATTTCACCTTAGTTTAAGGTCAACAGCGTTGACATACATCCGTTTGTTAAAGGCCGAGGTTATTCTTGACGAAATATATGTGGAGAAAGTTGGAGAAACTGTTTGTCAAGCCATTGCTGGAGATTTATGAAACATTCCATCATTGTTTTGGAAGTTGGTTTTGAGCCAAACTGAAACGTTTCCCACTGTCATGTTTACACCAAGGCATCGCTGACATCGTCGTCCATTTTTCCAAACGTTTGCTGTTTCGCATACCGGCGTATGCATCTAAAGAGAACTTTCTTGCCTACGTCTCGAAGTCAGACTAGACTAGTTTTGATAAACTTTTGCTCGACACGCTGACCTTTTGTACCTCCGCGAACTCTTTTTTTCTACGAAAGCGTACCGCTTTTTCTTTCGCGCATAACGAAAACAGACATGCCCCCAGCATCAAAAATGGCGTCTGCTGCCGTCTTGTTTTTTATCCTCCACGTGGCGTCCGCCCTGTCAATTACCTCACAGCGCCTGTCGTCCGACGCCAGCCCACTGCTGTTTCTGTTGCGAGGGCGGAGCAACGAGACCCCGCCCCTTCCGGCGGGGAAAGAAGGGGGGCGAGGGAAGGAAGCGGCCGCCATGGCGTCGGAGCCCGAGGCGGCCGAGATCCCGCCGTTACCCCTCCCTCAAATAATGCTGCCTCGCAACGTGACAGCCGACGCCCTGAAGCCGCCGCTGGGGGCCGCCCAGGTAGCGCCTCCGCCCCGACGCCTAGTGGACGTGGACGTGTGCCGGGGCTACTACGACGTGATGGGGCAGTTCGACAACACCTTCAACTGCACCAAGGGCACCTACATATACTGCTGCGGCACGTGCCACTACCGCTTCTGCTGCGAGCATCAGCGCAACCGGCTGGACCAGGAGTCCTGCACCAACTACATGACGCCGCTGTGGGCCAACACGCAGGTGCCCCCCGTGCAGCCGCCCAGCCGCTCCGATCCCGACTTTGACCTGCTGCAGCAGCAGAGCAGCAACACGGCGTACGTCATCGGCGGAGTCATCAGCTTCACTCTGGTCGTTGCCATCGGGGTCAAAGTGGCTTTTCACAAGATCACTCGCAGGCCCAGGAACCGTGATATCAACATGCCCAGGTGAGGAAAAAACTTATTAAAGTTGTATGATGTGTAGAGGTCGACCGATATTGGTTTTTCAGGGCCGATATCGATTATAGCTAGTTAACGTGTAACTGATATTTGGAACCGATATGCAAAAAAAAAGACAATCTCTGTCAAAAATTTGTATTTTATAAACACCAACACAAAACTTTATTTAAATACCTGTATTGTTTATAAATACCTAAACTTTGTACATAATTTGAATTTAAATAATATTAAATAAACATTTGTGACCCTCCACAGCAAAACCAGTCGCTTGTTGCAAATTTTCAAAATTGCGTTATTATGTTTTCATGAAAGGGCATAAATCAAGCTTCAAAACGATACCTATATGGAATGAATCGGACGACATATGACTGAGATATCAACATTCAAAGGAGTCGGGTTTCTCCTGTCACGCCAAGTGAGAAACGGAGAAATCTGCCTTTGAAGTTGACTATCGCCGTAGCACTCACAGACGCTTGGTGCGGTCGCGGCTACGTTTGCATTTACGGTAGCCTACGCTGCATTCACAGCCACACGGATAGCCTACCTGCGTTAGGTTAACTGAACTCGGGAGACGAAGATGGATTCCGGAGAAATATCTTCACGCTAGTCAACCAGTGGATTTACCGTAAATATTGAAGTAGAGCGGTCAAAACAGAAACTTTTAACATTCTGCTGGAATTGAATTCCTCACCTCAAGAAAGTCACGTTTTTAGGATGGAAAGGGTAAGTTTTTCAGCCAAATTTATTCACAACAGTACAGTATAGACCTTCCACTGTTTCAAAACACTAAAAACAAAAAATCCAAAATTTTACCCCACGCAACATAAACGGTCATTTTTCTCGGAAACCTCCATTGCGACAAGCGACTGGCTTTGACGTGGAAGGTCACATATGTGTGTTTGTGTGTTAGTGTGTGCTCTCCCTCGCAAGCGTAGTCCCGGGATAGGCCCCAATAGGGATTAAGCAGTTCAGATATTGAATGAATGAATGAATGAAGAGGTTTTAGCCTTTAGCTGTCACTTATTTCAGTAATGATTATTCTACTGATTATCTCATTAATTACTTTTTTTTAAATTAAGTTTTTAAATAAGCAGTAGTACTTAAAATTACCTCTAGCTTAGGCTTTCACTATTAAATTGCAGCATGTGGTTTTTCTGTTTTTATTTCTTGAGCAGAACTTGCCAATTTAGGGCCATCATAACTAGTTGCTGTGTTGATTTAAATTCTTAATTAGCCATTACATGTAGTCAGAATGAAGCTACATTCATTACCCGCGTTTGCCTCAACTCGCAGCCATATTAATTTGCTGGATTAAATGCCTTGTTGATTAAATGCACATTCCCTTGTGTGGTTCTACAGTGTGTGTTGACTGGAGGATTTCTACCGTGATGCTGTTGTTGGAGGTTTTACAGCAGAAAGTTTTTGTTTTCTTCAGCTTGAAATGATCATCATTCAAACCCTCATTTTCTCTGGCTTGTCTCTCGGCTTCTCCCACGATTTTTTCTCTCTCCGTGTCATCTTCTCCATGTCACATATGTAAGCACAGTGTGACAGTAATAAGCCTAGTGAGGTCACAATGCTACAGCTGTATGGATTAAATGGAGTGGTTTTGTGCAAATGCGTGTTTGAGTGTAAAATCATAGATGGAAAGTATTCAGAGACCGTCCTTAGGGATAGGAGTTGGAAATCTTTTATTCTTGCTGAAGTTTCCATGTAATAACATGGATTTTATCTGTATGTTTTCAAGATTTGTGCTACATACTAGGGGTGTAGTGATACATTGATCTTCGTTGATACATTGATTCAGTGATCAACGAGCCCTTTTGATCCAAAATTGAAAACATCCATCTGACATCATATTTGATAATGTTCCTAGCCAAGAAAGTGTGGAGACGTCAGTTGCTTTGTTCATTAAGCGTGATAAATAGAATAGGGTTGGGTACCGAAACTTGGTACTAGACGGGCCTAAACAGGGCTAAATATTTAAAGAACGGAGTATCAGTAAGCTCTGTCGTTAACTTTATTATTTTCATCACTGTAGATATGAATAAAAGAAATCTTTCCCAGTTGATCTGACCAGCTTTGTTACTGATTAAAACGTTAATCCAGGGCGTTCTCTCTTGTGCACGCTGTGCGTTATGCACGGTGAAACTCACGCAGGCACGCTTGTACACGCACACAGACGCTGGTGTTGATGTTCGATCTGTGTGCATATGCTGAACGTTCTGTTTTGCTTATGTCTGTATGTGATTTGTGCACATGCGGTGGACCCGGCCCGAATATTACATATTAATATATTGTAAGATATAAAATAAAAAGCATACGTACGAAATCACATGATCATTAACTTAATAACCGTTAGTAGACATTGAAATATATGACAAGTACAGCCTGCCTGCCGGACAGATACTCAACTTTTTATTTTATGTGATACAGTGAAACACTTAAATAGATGCACACAAACTTGTGGTCTGAAAAGTCGTTAGAAAGAATTAAAATCTTCTGTTCCCCCTGTTTTCCCGCCTTTTTTTCCCCTGTGAATGCAGAGAAAGACCTGGACGAATACACGGGTCACTATACCTCGCAGAGACGTACCATTAACGCACCGCCTTCCTTCCATTCCTCCCAGCACCATTTGCACTGGGGAGGTGAATACACGCTAGGGGCGAGGGGCACGCTGCCCCTGAACACGTCCCGGCCTCGAATACACGTGCCTACCTCCACCCCGAACCCTTACCCCTTGCCCCAGTCACCTTACAGCCCCACGTTCAGCAAGCCGCCACGCCGCGTCATGTCCCAAGATCAGCTCCTGGCCCTGGGCGAGCCTCTCTCGCACCTGTCCAAGAACCAGCAGCACCAGTACTACAAAGCCATGACCACCAGCATGCATTCCAACGCCCAGATGCTGCGCAAGTCCCACGAGCGCCTGCTGCTGGAGGAGAGGATGATGGGAGGAGGAGGAGGAGGCGACTATGGGGGTCTGTCTCGCCTCGACCACCACAAGAAAGCGCAGTCGCAGCAGAATGTCTGCGTCACCCCTTCCCTGGACCGCCACCACATGATCAAAATGAACTCGCACCCTACCTCCGGACGCGAACAGGAACGCGGCGCCGGCATGGTCGTGGCAACACCGCACGGGGGACCGCCCCCGGGCTGGGGGGAGGCCCCCGGAGCCGGAATGATGGCCCACAACGCCCGGAGGATGGCCTTTGCCACAAAGCGGCAGAACACCATCGAGCAGCTGCTCTTCCTACCCGGAGGAGGTGGTGGGGGAGGGATGGAAGGAGCAGCAGGAGGAGGAGGAGGAGGAGGAATAGTAGGCCAAGCGCTGAGGACGGGGAGTAAGAACGAAGTCACCGTGTGAGGAAAGAAGGACGGGAAAAGAGGGACGGTGAAAGACGCTCAAAAGAGAGCAAAGTCTAGAAAGGGTTCCTCCAAGCGGGAAGATCAGAGGACAGAGTGGACAGAGTTGAGACGGGGGTCCGGGTTGGCGAGGGAACTTGCCGCGTTTCTCGATCCTGAAAAAGTGGGGGGGAGGGGGGAGATGAGACAGTAGTTGTGATTCAGTACATCCCATATTTGCCCCCCCTTCCCCCACCACCACAACACACACGCACGCTCACACGCTCACACACTCTGAGCTTGTTGCTAAGAAACAAGGATAGGATAAACCCTTGTGATATGAAGCTGATTTTCAGAGCAAACCGAGAAGCTTCACTTATTGGACTGTACGTATGAGTTCATTTTTATTTATATTCAGGCAATATAAATAGTAAAGCGAGGAAGGGCTTCAGATCTGAGTTCCCTCGGCGTGCCGCTTCGCTTCTCAATTTCGAATTGTGTACGGCGGAAAACGAGAGGTTAGAAGACTTGAAAGAGTCCCCATTTTTGAAACGGTATTTGCAAACTTTCCCGTCCTGATGCATCTTATCCACATGAACCTTTTACCAAAACACAGAGTCACGGGTGCCACTGTGACAAAAAAGGGAACAGTGTAATTTATTCCTGTGAATAATCTTACCTAAGGGAAGGGAAGGGAATTCAAAAACTTGGTGTTCTGTAGTAAAAAACATAAGAAGGTGAAGATGTTTTATGAATCTTTAGACTTTTTAATCGATGTTGAACCAGCGCTGGGCGGCATCTTTAGCAGCTGATTTTGCATTGTGGATATAGTCTCAGCAATTTCTTGATATCCTCAAAAAACTGTCTATGGCAGTTATGTATAGTGGTAACCTTTGATTGGTAACCTTTCGCTTGCTACTAAGAAAGATACGCTTTTGACAAGCAACGGAGTGAGATAGGATGTAATAGAGCCCGACCGATAAGTTGGGTACCGATATTATCGGCCAATATGAGCTCATTGCAAATAAATTGTTATAGATTTCGTTTATAAAAGGCAATAAACGAATCGAGAGACAGAAGATAGATCCTTTAACCATGTTGTTGGTGTGTAGTTGCGTAGTTTGTCCACTGCAACTGCGACAGCTTTGTTCAAAGCACTTTTTATGATGACAAACCACGTATTTTCTTGGGTTCTTTAACCCCTTCATGCAGGAAGGCTTTTATGTCAGCAAAACCTCAAAAGGGTTAATAAATGCACACAACAAATGTTCATGTTGTGTGTCTTTGGGGAAAAGAACTGCTGATATATTATCCTTGTTTGAAAATTTGAAATCAGCATCTTTGTTTGCAACAGTCAATGAATGACGAAAACAGAAAGAGTGAGAGATGGAAGATCTCTCCTTTAGGAGTTTTGTTGTTTGTGTAGTTTGTCCACCCGAAGACCTTCTCTCTTGGTAACTACTTTTTATGACCATAAAACGAGAGGATAATTTTACTTTTAAACCTCATCCTCTCTTGAACTCTTTAAGGCTTTTTAGCCACCTAAACCTGTGGAGGGAGGTGCCCTCGAGAGGACGTTGTGCATCAAAGGGTTTACATTTATGGCATTTTGGGAAAATGCTCTTATCCAGAGCAGCAGATAAGTACATCCGGGATTTGTTGTCCATCAAGAGAATCTGTTCTTCGTATTTGTGAACCTAGAATTAAAGCAACTGCTGCTGTTCAACCAAGTATCTGCTAGCGGAGTTACTGACATTTCCAAATTCTGTCAGAGTTAATATGTACAGTCAACAAAAATACTTTTAATGAAAGCTATTGGGTAAGTGCCCAAAATGCATTGCATTTAAGGAAAAAGTTTTTTGCCATTATTATGATGAGTAAACTGTGGGTTAGTCAATACACATAAATATTTATGATGTGTCTTTGAAACAAATGTGCTGATATATATCGTTTTATTCAACAAAATACAAATATAGTGAGCAGTATCGGCCTTAAAACTCCGGTATCGGTCGGGCTCTAGTGTTGTCCGGCGAGAGCTGCGGTTTTTCCTGCATGTGTGAGCTGTCAAGGGACTGCTGACTCTTCTACTCATGGGCCTTAATTTAAGGCCCGTTATCATGGGAGCGTACAAGTAGAAACATTTAATTCTGAGCATGCGTTATTAACAGCAAACCCACACGTCATTTACTGTTGGTGGGGAGCGGGAACAGGGATGGGCCTAACGGTGGACTCATTACTTCAAGGGCTAATTCTGAAACTTTTCTCTGTATGTCTGTGTTTTTTTAAAAGCATGTGTCTGTGTAAGAAACGCAACGGTTTTAAAGGCGATACAAAACCCATCACCTACCACTGAGATGTACAGAAAACAGAAGTTCTGCAAGTTTCAAATGTATAATTTTTCAATTCATACGCAACATAATGCAAGATTTTTCTATATGATACTCCGGAAAGCAGCATTATTATTTTTTTGGTTAAAAAGAAGAAAAACAAAACAAAAAATTCAGTATATTTCTCTGTTGTATACTTACCAAATGGACATTGTAGTGGTAGGTGGCTGAAGCTGAAATGAACTGAGATACCATTTTCAATTCAACAAAATTAAGGACAAATTACAATATTTAACTTTTTTCTATTTTAAATCTGTAAAAAATGAAATGAATTCCCAGTGCGGATGTGTGTACATGGCAATTAACTTGCACATGCTGTTGTCATTATGATTAATATTCCTCATTATTTATCAACAGTCATAATTATTGTTTATCCAGTTTTCTTTGTGACTTTATTAACCGTTTCTTTTTCCGTTACTATTCAAGTTTCTAGTTGATCCTTACCTTTGTAATTACTGATGAAAAAAGCCGATGCAATCAAAGTGAAAAGACAAAAAAAGCATGAAGATGTCAAAGCCAGTGTTGATGATGTCATATTGCTGACTTTTGATGTCAAGGTGTGTATGTGTCCTGTTTGTGTGTCTGTATTTCTGTGCCTGTGTGTATCTTCAGTGTCTGGTTTTTTTTGGGAATGCTGAATCTCACATTTGGTCTGACTTTAGTAAGACGTGTAAGAAGTCGGAGAAATGTGCACTTCAGAAACATGAGGCAAATGTAAAAAAGAGACGCAAATCTTACTTTATTTTCTCTTCATATTAGTGTTATTTTTTCTTTCTAGGGAAGAAGTTTTTATAATAAATGTTGTAACGATTTCAGAACCTGCGTTCACATAAGTGTGTTTGGCCATAAACTTTTTTTAAATCTTGAGTTTGGATAATAATTGTCATTTTATTACAGACATACGTCTGACACGCCAACCATGTAGAGCATGCTCTAGTGTAAAATTGTTTCCAATAAAACCTTTAAAAAAATGATTTTCAAAATAAACTCCCCACCACTACAACAAGAAATCAGTGTATGTGTGATGGTGAGTTTTGTTATTTTGCCTGTTTGCTTTGGAGCGTATGGGGCAAACACCGGAAAACAGGATTTTTCAGATAACTTTAGACTCTCCTGTACATGAAGTGATGGACAATCCTGTTAAACGTTGGTCTTAGTTTAGATGGTTAAATAAGAAATCCTGTTTTCTGGAATAAACTGTTGTACTCTGCTTTAACTAACTTTATGGGACAATCTCCCAGACAAAGCTTAAGCCTATGCTTAGACTAGCCTTAAATTTCTGGGGTGAATCTCTGTTGTAACTGCAGTTTAGTCCAAAACTACGCTTAATCCACGTTCAAGAATCTAACCCTTGGTGTTTAAAAGGGACGTTTAGTGTTTGTCAGTAGAAGAAAGCAAAGAACATATCTGCATTCAAGTGTTCAAGCTAATTTGTCTGTAAAGAATGAACTTGGAAGCACATGAAGACGGAAAACATACTAAATGTGGATTGAATTTACTTCCTGCTGTGTCATATACGACGCCTGGCTGATTATAGCAGCCATAAAAACCTGCAGTTCAGACTAGAGAGTCTTTTAGAAGCTAAGCAGGGTTGAGCTTGGCACACAGAAGCACACTTTGCATACTTTCTGATGATTTTTTTAATACCGATACCCTCATGAAAATGTCTAATATCGTAAAACAACTGATTACAACTTCATATAGAGACAATGGTCTTTTGTATTTACTGTATCGGCATTTTATCACAAGATCAGGCGACAATAAAGAAAACAATGCCACACTGTACAAGGGTCAATGACCTGACCTGCATATTTTTGTCAGATCGTGCAACCAGGTAAAATGTTCATTTAAAACAAGAAATAGTAGAAATAGTATAGCTATTGTACTGTATGCATTAATTTGTATATTTTGATAATTATTTTTCTGCCTTTAAATGTAAAATTGATTAGCTAAAATAACTAAACACCTGGCCACAAGAACGCAATAATAGTAAATTATTAGATATACAAATCACAACCGTAAAACAATAATGTGTTAGGAAGTGTAGACACTAAAGCACACTTGCCAAAAAAATGTACTAAGAATGAACAGGGGGAAAAATAAATATAGATATTTTTTTCGAATATTTGGCTGCGCCACCATTTTGTTGTTTATTAATACCAGTTCCAAGAAGCTCTCCAACGACGGTCTTCCATAGTCTATTTAATGTTTCTTAAACTATAATGCTGGCAGAGTACTGGTGTTCAGCTGAAATTTGTGTCCGATTAAGAACTGTGAAAACACTAATCAAAATAAATTGCCTCTCATAAGAGTGGAGCCCTCATGTCTTGATAAAGTTATCCAACATGACCCTTTGAAATTAAGACTCATTCACTTACCCATCATGCTCTATGAAAAAATAGAGTAATTTGGTTAAAAATGTTTCATCAGAATGAAAATCATCCAGAAGCCTGGATTAATTTGTTGTAACTGTTTTCTCTGAATGGAA
Source organism: Distichodus sexfasciatus (assembly GCA_032718565.1). Classification (NCBI taxonomy): domain Eukaryota; kingdom Metazoa; phylum Chordata; class Actinopteri; order Characiformes; family Distichodontidae; genus Distichodus; species Distichodus sexfasciatus. Next base: position 2,027,183 of record JAVGVS010000023.1, on the reverse strand, counting down.
AGGCAAAAGCATCAAGTTCCGTATCACAAATCCACTAGCCCTCAGCTCTGGGTTCAAGGACTCCGGTCTGTACTGTACTTGGTGTAGACTGCACACAATGATGGGTGACTCATTATTCCCATATCGTCTTTCCACATCTCTTTATAACAGTGCCTGTGGTTATTGCACCACTGAACCCTTAATTGTCCATTTGTCTTGTAAATGAGGGATTTATGCACTTTAAATGTAGTATAATATCCTTCTTTCTGTAGAAGTCAGTGGACTGTTCTTGCTGACATGGTTTGATTGTGCTGCTCTAATGGACCACAGTCATTGAATGCATATGAGCCAACAATACGTAGTCTTTGAAAGTCACTAGAATCTTTTCTACTTGGGAGCATGATCCAAAATGATGAATTGTATCTGGATCAGAGTGTCTAATAAATGCCATAAATGTAAATATAAAATTGTGGTCGACAAGACGTACTCAGCATTATATTCTTAGAACAGAGCATGGTAAGATGTTAAATGTATTGCATGTAGGGTTGGGTTTCACAGTCTGGCCACTTATATTCCTGCAAGGCCACTAGAGATCACGCTGTTCTGTCTTTGCGGTGTATTTACCCTAATATTTCACCATTGTCTCACTTTATTTGACTTTACTTTCATGTTTATCATTTGTTTCTATGCTTTATGGCTTAGACCCTAACAAAGTTGTACTCTTGAGTAAGGCTCTTCTCCACAATAGCTTCTCTGTAATTAACACTGATATATTTTCTTGTTACCTGTATTAAAGTGGACTTGGTAACATAAGGTAAAAAAAATAAAATAAAGATGATACTTTAAGTGACCTTTAATCACTTTAAATGTCTAAAAAAACCCAAAACAAAATAAAATAAAAAAATAAGTCATCTTAACTCATTATAAAGTAGAAATGATATAACAGGAAACGCCTATGACAATTAATTAAAGACTATTTACATGGTTTGATACCTATTTTGATGTAATTAATGCTCTGTTGTGGATTGTAAGTTAATTCTTATGTTGAATTTTTACTATGTTCCCTGTCTTTGAATGGCCTTTCCTTTCCTTTTAAACACAAATTATTGTGTTCAATTGTAGAATTTTTGTAGGACATAATTTTTGGCCTTAGATTGTATAATTAATAAATGAATAAAAGTGCAATCTTCCGCGAGTTATTTCTGCAGTTTGATTTTGCAGTTTTCTTTATTGCATTTTGGAAATGATATGACGCTTCATTTTTACAAAAAATCATTTCACAATTTCCTTGTAAACAAGGTCAATGATATCTGTTTTTGGTATTAGATATTATTTCTTCCCCGTTCCCTAAAAATTACAGCTTTTAAAACAATCAAAAATGGCTTATATCAACATTTCTTTCAAAGCTTTTCAAAGCCACAGTGCTCATTCCAATCTCCCTCTAGTCTTTAAGGCCCCCTAATGGGCCAAAGTATTATTATTAGTATTAATATTCCGTGTTTATGAGCTGTTACATTTTAATGAAGGGGGCAGGCTAGTGTACTTAGCCTATATAGACACTTTGAATCAAAACAGTACCTTGGTTTTTAAATGTGAATAATAATGATTCCTTTTAATTATATTAGAAACGACATTCAGTCACTTCATTAAGTGAACGTTGTTTTGCTAAATGATGTCCAGAATTATGATACGATAGTTAATTACCTTTTTAAAACATATTACGTATGTGATAATGTAAAATATCCCAAATCTGTGATATATGTGAGGAACTTCCACTAGGAAACAAATGAGGCATCGCGGGAATTCGCCATTTTGAGGGGCAGGGTCGCAAGGACCTTACGAGGGGGGAACAGCAGCTCGTTGGTAAAATGGCTTCAGAGCTGCGGCTTTAGCTTCGAGGTCCTCAGACCAGCTTTCGTCAGGAATAGCCCTCGTTCTGTATCACACTGAACTGATAGCTATATCTCATGGGACTTTCTTCGCTAATGCGCAAAACGGCGGTTCCAAAAACATTATTGGAACCCGAGAAAAACTGAAAGGGGGCAAAAATATTGTAATGTTTGGTCTCAATCTCATGCTGACCGCGTTGCATCTGAGGCTGCTTTTAAAAATGTGCCGATGCTACATTTCACTAAAACGCTTATCCAAGCCATTTTAAAATCGGATTTTTCGTGATAGCACCTCCAAATAAATGTAAACAATAAAACTTAGTACAGTTTGTTTTAAATCTGCACACAAACTACAGTTAGCATTAGCCACTATAAGCGTGAGCGGAATCGGACGCTTTATTGTGTGACACCGACAGGAAGCGTATCATCGCCCGGAAACGACCACTGTGAAGCGAACATAAGCACCCACAGGAAGAAGGGGACACTAAAAATGACACGGGGCGGAAAATATTTGACCAATAATACTGTTTAAAAACGAAATCGCGCTCGCGACGGATTGTTTTGGCGAACTTCGAGAGACGGGGACGAGAATTAGACTACCAAGCGTGCGATCGGATTGCTTTAGCGCGCAGCACCCAACGGAAATTAGGTTTTTGGTTAACGGGGCGACAACAGAGGCATCGGACCAATGGAGAGGCCTTCGAAACTGTTTTTCGACGGGATGATGGGGAAAAATGACCTGCTAACCTGAAATCGGAAACCGCCTTTGTGTACATGAACATTTCGGCGCCCTTTTCCCCCCACCATAAGTCATTTTACGTTGAACTCAGAAAGGTTTTTTTTCTCAGACTAAACTTGTGCGATGGAAGGACTTCGGCTTTAATGCTGCAGCGATGAAAGCGGGAGACCGTCTTTATTTAGCTAGCTAGAGGGCTAGTTAGCTAGCTAGCTAGCTCGCTAGTTCGCAAGCGATCGAAGTGGACACACAGCCCGTGTTCTTTTAATGGACTAGATCACTTTTACCATTGCATATTACTTTTATGATTATTATTTTTACAAATCTTTTTACTCTCCCTCCAAAAAAGCTATCGTCCGCAGTATGTTTTAAACATTTTTTTTTTTCAAATGTCGCCGAGCCGCATGGAAAAATACTTTTTTTGAAATGTAAAAAAAAAATCTTCTAATTATTAGTGATCCTGTTTTTGAGTACAGTATCTGATTATAAGGGATGTAATTATTGAGAGGAATCTAGCTTCTCCCTTTTCCCTCATTCCCACCCGTACTCGCAAAACTCGTACTGGATTAGAAGCATCGAGATCAGACGTTTCGGGATCCGGTGCACTTTTGGTGAGTTTTGTCGTCTTATCGCAAAATGTAACTTTATAGTTTTTCTTTCAAACCGTACACTAGATGGAACAAACCAGGTAGCATGGCTGCGTAATCGCAGGGTGAAAAAAAGTTTATTCGGAGCTAATGCGTTAGCATGACAACTAAAAAGCGCACATGCGGTCGCGTGTAGAGTTGCACCTTTTTGATTATTTTGTTTATTTATTACAGTGCTTTGACTCACGTCGTTGAATGAACTATGTTTTAATGTGTAATTCATAATATTGTGGGTTACAATTGCATTGTATATATTTGTAGTTTAATAATCTCGAGTCTGCATTTACAGTTCAGTGATCTTAAGGCATCTGACTTGCTCAAACGATGTATTTGAGCAAATTACTATAATTTTTGCACATTGCGAGAACAAAAGCATTCTGCAATGGAAAAAAATAAAACATTCCTAAAATGTAAATAGTTGTGCAGCATTAGTTATAAAATAATATCAGTGAACTCAAAAACTGAGTAGGCATTTGCATGCATTAGTTCCTATTTTACTTTTATACACAGCTGCTGTTATAATTAAAACTATTCTGTTCTCTATACGAGCTACATGAAATGATATGGGGGAAAAGTATCATTTTTATTACCAGAAAATGAAGATTGTGGTGTTAATTGTCAACCATTGTTGTGATCCATGTAAAGACTAGCCTGTATTGTTTTTAACACTTAACACAAACTAAAAACATGGTCTAATTGGCCCCACACACCCACCACCATGTGAACAACATGGTGTAATAAAAACACTCAAATAACAAATTTGGTTCGAATGCTGAAAACACGTGTAATTTGTTTTAGGACTCGCATATTACTGATGTATTATTATTTGTATTGTTGTTTTTGATATATACACTTATTGACAATTGCACCCACCAGTAGAAGTCAACAAAATAATCAAGTGTGACAGATTTTATAGAGATTTTTATATTAACTTATATTGTGAAAAATACAGTACAATTCTGTCAAAACTAAACCCTTTTAGTAAAGTTAACTTCCACATTACATTGTTTTTTTTTAAAGATTTTGTACTACATAAACCAATAAAAATGAATGCAAAATTACATATTCAATCTAAATCTAATGCATAAATATAAATAATTAGTGTTTTAACCACCTGATACTCTGTGGTATTTTTGGTGTCACTAAGCAGGGTAGAGTTGTGTGTGTGAGAGAGAGACTATTTCCACATTGATTAACACATCCTGATTGTGCCATGGCTAAATGCCTACTTTTTATGCTAACATGTCTAAAAGAAGTGCATTTTTCTGAAAACTTTTGTATATTAAAGGATGCCCTTCCTTTATTGTTTTTCCTCATTTCATTAGGATGAGGTTGATGACGAGTGAGAGAGGAATAACTCCTTGGACATATCACTCCTGGGCTTCCAACTTGGGACTTTAAGAAATTATATACATCCACTGGACAGACTGACCTTTTTGCCTTTTAAATCTTGAATTCTGTTTGTGAAGAACGGCATTTGTAATGAGTGAACAAATGGGGACCATTTCTGTGAATGTCTGGAAGATAATTAAGTAAGAGAACATTCCCACACCGGTAAGACTTTTAATTGATATGAGCAGAATAAAATAGATTAAAGACATATAATTATTGTTTGTTCTTTTTATTGTGTTATATTGTAGTGTTGCATTTGGGGTGTTCAGTGATAGAAATTGTATACCATTAAAAGTTTTGCATGCAACATTTAACACTGACATATTTGCAGCGACAGTTATTAAAATTTTGATTGCAGGAATTTTAAAACCTGTATTGATAAATTTTGTAATGGAGTGTTAGCAGTGATTTTTTCAGTCAGTCAGGTAGTTGATGAGAAATACTTTAGTTAAATAAAGAGCAATAGTAATAAAATGCTATTAAAGGCATGCTATTAAAATCAGCTAATTGGTTTAATTGAGCTTTCAGAGACAACAATGCCTAGAAGTTGTTTATGATTGAAATCAGTGGCCCCAACTCCTTCATGACATTTAATAAGGTAGTTCTGTCTTCTCTTTTTTACAGTGACAAGGGAGCGGGAAGAAACAAGAAGAACACCCCTCAACAGTGAGAGGGGAAATGTTCCAGTTTGGAAAGTATCCTATGGACATTTTAGAAATGCTTAGCGGACACCAGGCTCACCAGTTCAAAGGCCTGGGGCTAGAAAGGCAGCTGCAGCACCAACAACAGGTTCAACTCCAACACCAGCAGCAGCTACAGCAGCAGCAGCAACAGCAGAGTGAGGCTTCAGGGACTTTATTCTCTGGACTGAGTCTAGGTTCCCTTCAAGGGTCTAGAAGTAATGCATTTTCAGATTCCTCATCTATTTTTGCCAAAATGAGTGCACCACCTCCACCCATCCCACAACAAACTCAGTCGTCGTCTTCGCAGAGTTCACGTAAATCTAGTAAGATGAGCAGCAGCAGCAGCAGCAGCAGCAGTAGTAGTGGAAGTGGGGGTTCAGCCTCAGGCTACCCACAGTTTTTACGTCCCTTTCACCCTGCAGAGGCTGCTCTGGCCCAAGAGCAACTTCACTCAGGGATGGGGCGTTTTGATTTTGCAGGAGGAAGTAGTACAGGTGGTTCTGGAGTAATTGGAGGAGTTGTGACATCTGCACCCCCGCCACCACCCTTGCACCCAGGCCTCTCTGTGCCTCAGCCATCCCCTGGACCGTCGTCATCATCACCCTCCCCCTCTAGTTCAACCGCCACTTCCAATAACCCCCCTAGCAGCAGCAGCACAGTGGCTGGTTTAGTTGGGGCCCAGTCAGATGCTCGAAGTTTACACCAGCAGTTCAGTTGCATGCTTGCAGCCAACCAGTACTTCCTTTCTGGAGTGCCTGCAAATGCTAGCTTGGAGCAATTTTTAGTTCAGCAAGGCCCCCACAACCATCTTGGTCTTACAGAATCAAACACAGGTCTTGCGCCTCCCCCTGCCCTTCACCCTTCTCACTCCCATGGTCACCCTGCCCCTCAACCTCAGCAACAACAGCAGCAGCTGCCACCTCATGCCTTATCTCACCCTCACAGCCATACCCACCCACACCACCCTCTTCATCCAGCTCCCCAAGCATCCACCCTTAGCGGTTTTGATTTTCAAGGCATCCCTGTTCTTTCCTCCAATCAGCTGGCTTCCTTAATGCAACAGGAGGCTGGTCTTCCACTCCCACTCCCACTACATCTTTCTGTTCCAAAGGATGATGGGAAGGGGGATGGTGGATCTGGTGCTGGAGGAAGTGGAGGTAGTGGCAGCAGGAGAAAGAAAGCAATGGCTGGTTACCTGCCCCAGAGGAAGACAGATGCTGGCGGTAGCAGCAGCAGCAGTAACAGTGGAAACTGTCATAGCAGCTCTGGGGCACATGGTCATGATGGGTCTTCTGGCCTTGTTGGAGGAGGTGGAGGGGTTGGCATGAGGGGTCTTGGTGGTGACCCCTCCTCCATCCTTTCCCCTTCTACGCCGTCCTCCTCCACTTCTTCAACTGTCTCTTCCTCCTCTTCCTCTGCCCCTTCTTCTAACTCCGCCTCTGTGCTGGTATCAAATGTTTCCCAGATGCCCAAAACCGATAACCAATCTGCTATGACTCCTACTGTTACACAGCCTGAGCAGGAGGCTCTTTATCACTGTGGAGAATGTGGCAAGTCATTTACTCAACTTCCCCATCTCCGTAGACACATACGCAGCCATGGAGGTGATGGTAATGATCACAATAGCAATGTTAACACAAACCCAAATACAAGCCATCGACATCAGTCAGATACAGGTCTCCCTCATTCGACTCAGGATGGCTTACCTCAAAATGCCCATCATCAACATGAGAATCAGCAGCAGTCCAATCCAGATCCATCTTCCTCATGCTCAAGTCCAGACAAGTCTTATTGTTGCAATGAATGTGGAAAAGGTTTCAAGAAAAGGGGGCATCTGCTTCAGCACGGAATCATCCATTCTGGTGCACGTCCATATGCTTGTTCTACTTGTGAGAGGTCTTTCAATCGCAGAGAATCGCTCACTCGTCATGAGAAAATTCATGAAGACAAACCCTATCGTTGTCCAGCTTGTGGCCGTTGCTTTAGAGAGAGCACGTCTCTGCTGAACCATGCTGCCTCTGGCTCATGTGGAAAACCAAGGGGGTCAAGGTCTAGAAGCAGCGATGGCAGTAGCTCTGTAAGTTCAGAAGGCAAGGATGGTGGACCTGGTGATTACCAAGGATCATTAGGCGATGAGAAGGGATTGGGATATGAGAAGACAGAGGATAGTGGAGCAGGCATGTCTTGTGATGGTTTATATGGACAAGGAAGAGGGGGAAATCCAAATACTGGAGATAAGACAGAGGACAAATATAATCCAGCATATTCAAGAGACCCTTACCAAACAGCATACAGAGTTGATGATTATAGACGGCAGCAGGGTAACCCAACGTACTCTGGAGATGGCTCATGCAGTAACAGCATGTCAAGCCCAGCACTTCGCAAAGCTCCATTAGCTCCAACGCTTCACCCCCATCCTTCTAATCAGCAACAGCACCACCATCACCACCACCAACAACAACAACAGCAGCAGCAGCAGCAGCAGCAGCAGCAGCCTCCTCATCTTCCTCTGTCTTCTCTCCTGGATGACTCTGAAGATGAAGTCACCAGTAGTGCCATGTCTGCGATTGCTGCAGCCGCCGCCGCCTCTGTTTTACCTGCTGAAATGAACAGTAGTGGGGGGCGAGAGGAAAGAAGAGACATAATTGGGGGTCTGTTGGGTGGACTCGGCTTTGGGACTATAGGAGGCGCATCCTCTACGTCTACAGGAAATGATGGCAATGAGTGCTTGAATGGGTCCATGATGCCCTTGTCGCACCCTGCCCAGCAGCAGCAGCAGCAGCAGACTAACTCACAGAATGCAGCATCCAATGCCAAACAGAAACGGCCACGAAAGCCCAGACAAAAGAGGGAACCAAGACCTGGTGGTATCCCTGGAGAAGGCGTCAAGCGCAGAAGAAGTAACCCAGGTGGGGCTCGTGGGGATGGATCCGAAAGGCCTTATTTATGCACTGTGTGTGGACGTGGCTTTGGTAGACGTGAGACCCTTCGCAGGCATGAACGTGTTCACACAGGCGAGAAGCCATTCCATTGTGATGTCTGTGGTAAAGATTTTCGTGAACCCTTCCATCTCACTAAACACCAGACTGTTCATACGGGGGAGAAGAACTACAAGTGTTCTCTTTGTGGAAAAGATTTTGGCTATGCGCAGAGTCTGAAAAGACATGAAAAGCTGCATTTGAGAGGGGATTTTAAGCCAAGACGGAGTAAAACGAAGTCTTCTGCTAATCAAGGGGGAACAGTCAGTCAAGGAAATAGTCAGACAAATACAGGCTCTTATTACCCTTATCCTCAGGATAAAGCTCAAGGATCCAATGCTGGCACCTCAGACCAGCCCCCTCCTAGGCTATATACGTGTGAAATTTGCTGGAAGTCTTTTCGCCACCACTTCCACTTGACTGCCCATCATCAAGCAATCCATGAGCATGGCGGAGAGAAACTCTTCTCGTGTGAAGTTTGTGGTAAAGCCTTTGCATACTCCAACAGCCTCACAAGGCATAGATTATCTCAACACGGATTGACACGTGCTCCACAAACCACCCAAACAACAGGAACCGGATCTGGGGGAAACACCACCTCTTTAACAGAAAGTGAAGCTGCCACCAATGCGCTCCTTAACCTGACTCCGGACAGTGGTCATGATGTACAGCAAGCTCATTCAACTATTTCCCATACACATCATCTTCACACTCAACCTGCTGGTTATTCCCCACTCTTCTATACACCAGAAGCAGCTCCACACAGTTCAAATACCAGTGCTCCTTCACACCCTCAACAAACTCACTACTCGCACTCCGGTGTAGGGTCTCTCCCTCACCACTCACCAATAGGCGGAAAAGGGCAACATATTTATCCAGGGGTTATGGGAAACCCCATCCACACTGCTCCATCTCATATTCATATTTCACCATCTCCGCTCTCTCAACACCACCACCAGCAGCTGCCGCCGCAGCAACAGCAGCAGCACCCCTTCCATATGTCACATCCCCACCTGCAGCAACCCGTTGTTCAGATTCCTGGAGATGCGCCACCAAAAAAGAAAAAAAAAAAGAAAAAAATTAGATTGTTCAGTGAAGGGCAACTGATGGGTGCTTTCAGCGATTTTGAAACCACACAAAGGAAAAGATTCCTAAAAAGGAAAAAGCTGAGACTTCGGCAACAACTTAAGAGGAAAAAGTGGATCGCCCAGCTAAAGTGGGCCAAGTACACAGGAGGAATTGGAATTAATGTGGGAGGTGGTACATGGCGGGTGGGACGCTTGAAGTTTCGAGGTTTAAGATCTTTGATTGTCCCCCTAAGGTCCTTTCCGTGCCCCGTCTGTCCTTCCACAATGTTCACACGAAGATTAACCCTGTCGATTCATCGTGTGACAAGGCATCCTCCTAGGAAACATGGCTGTCGAGCTCGTCTGAGGTGCGTCGTCTGCAGCAAGCGCTCTCGAAGGCTTCTGTCTGCCCTCCGTCACCGGGGTCGCCACCTCTCTCAAGGGACTTTCTCATGTCCCAGATGCTCCTCTCGTTTTTGGAATGGGACGCTGCTGCAGCGCCACAAATACGCTTGTCGAGGCGTTGGCGTGGGTCGAAAACTCTCGCCAAAGGGGACTATCCTACAGAAAGCAGAGGATTACCTTGAAAGAGCAAGTGGCATGATGGAGTATAGGCACTAAATATTTTTCATCCTAAAAATGACCATTGAAGCTGATGTTTTGAGAGCCAAGAGAAATGTGTTGAGGAAAACAATTGTTTCTGAATCTGCTACATGTAAACAAACCCACATACATACACGTTATGCACATGATCTCTGGCTTTAGCCAAGAGAGTGCCTCAAGAAATAAATGACTTGGTTAACATGAACATTAAAACTGTAGCCTGTACCTAAAATATCCATTAAAGACATGGATCTCTAACATGGTTTCTCCAAAGGGGAAGAATATTTTAGATTATGGGACTGTTTTGGTAGCACCTTTTGTTGTTATGGTAGCATCTCTATCTAAAAAATGCATTCATTATGTATTTTCGTAACTTCTTTTTTGTGCTGCGATGATGAATGCCAACCAGTAAGAGTGAACTAATCTGAACAGTAACAATCTTTGTCTAAATTAGTTTCCCCTTATTACTCAAAAATTTGACAATATAGTCTTTCCTTATTCAAAAATATGTGTAGCTTTCCGTTCTTTGTGGACTTGTTTTTAACGTGTCCCTACCTCCCTCACCTTTTGTCTTTTTACCCCCCCTGCCTTCTCATTTTTTAAAAAAATTTGTTTTGGAAGTGTGTGCATACAAATTCTTACCCTGAAACTTCATGTTACTGATTGGTAGCCGTTAAAGAACATACCTGTATATGTTGTATTCTCTCAAGTCAACACTTACTAAAAAAAGACACTTAAGTTTTCCAACCGTAACTGCAAAAACTAATCAAGAGAATCCTTAAGTCATGTGAAGATTGCTGCAAAATGGATAGGGAGTGGGCAGAATAGCGCAATAGATGCCATGTTCCATGTGTTTGTCATCTGTTTTTTAAAAAATTATGTAATTTTGTAGGTATTTCTATGACAAGTGTTATATCTTTGGTTATATGGATTGGTGTAAGAGAGAGTGGAGAATCCAGTCCGTACTGTAAAATGCGTATTATATTTTATGTATCAGTTGTTTTGTTGCTTTTTTATTTTTCAAAGTACAAGTTTTTTTAATCATTTGTACTATTTGTTGGTGGGTGTGTGTATGTTGTAAGATGAGGGGAATATATGTATCAGTGTGACTTTTTTTCCCCCCCTCCCCTTTGGTCTGTCTAACCTAAACCAGTTTAGCACAGTTCCCCAACACTATTGTATACATTTCAGTACTTTACTTAGCTCATATGTCCCAATGTTTTAATCCCAGTAAACTAAAATATATAAATACTAAAACTATCCTTTTCTTTTTCCTGCGTCGAATCCTCCAGAAAACCAATAAAAATGTGAAAATATTTTTGTGATACATTGATATTATTCTGTGTAAATTTGGGAATTGATACTGAAAACTTCGATTAGCTAACTCATTCATATTCTGATATTCTAAGTCCTGAGCTGAGGTGAAAATTTATTCTAAAGTCACAACAATTAACTTGACAAGTAAGGTCTTGGTGGCCACACTTCTGCTTTGATCTGTAATAAACACAGGTCTGGCACCAAACTGAGACTTAAGGTTAGTTTGTTTCTGAGTCTTGGGCAAAAACATTCATATAGACCTTTTTCTAAAATAAAAGATTGACCCGGTGTGGAGCACCTGGCTCATTGGTGCTGTGCCCTGCCTCTCTTGGGTTGTTTACTACTCACATGTGTTAGCACATGCCCTCTGCAATGCCATGCTTTATTAGAGGCAGAATGGAGAATGCCTGCAGGGGCATGCAGTGTTGCTGTGTCAGATGCACAGAACCGTCTGTTCTCTGACTGTGAAAGTGCAATGAGTTCAACGTGGCGATTCTCGTTTTCCAACGTAAGGCTTGTGCTTATATCACACATTACAACGGAGTATTTTTTATAAGCTATGCAAAATGATCCAGACAAACGGTCTGTTCGGGTAAAGGTTTTTGCCGTTTGTTAAATTTCACGATGCACGTCTCCAAAGCTCTGCAATTCACATTCAACATGCAATATGCACTGAGTTCACTAGATGGCAATAAAAGATCCATGAGCTCACGGTGAATTCTTGAAGTAGGCCTTGGCTGTAAAATCCCTCCACTGCATTGTAATGCTCATGACGGTGCACTTGAGAAGGCGAGTGTGATTCGTGACTTAGTGTTTTGTGTCACTTGTTTTTTTCATACAACTTAGTAATATAATAAAAGTAGTTAAATGTCAGGAAAAATAATAATTATGTATAAATAATGCTCAAAGCAAATATATACAACTGCATGGCCAACACAACTCACTTTAGCTTTATGTTAAATAACGGAATACACTGATGTCCAATGCATTCTTGAAGTCATCTACTGCAATTGTGCACAAAAGCAATTCTAATCGAGATGTTTAACATGCTGACTGCATGCACCATATTATTAAGATGTCAAGTTTTATCTTTGAATTGCGTGATTAAAAGCATTAATAGTTGATACATTTTCATATATGTATGTATGTATATATATATATATATATATATATATATATATATATATATACATATATATATATATATATATATATATATATAATATATGATAGAGATAGATATAGTATAGATAGATATAGATATATAATATACATATATATGTATATAGATATAGATATATATAGTATACCTCTGTCATAAGTATTTGAAAATATATTTATATCAGGTTAATGCAATATATTGATGCAGCTCTTAACACAAATAGTGGAGAGCCAACAAATGTTTGTTTTCCATTTTAAACATGCAAGGGCAAGATTCCATTTGATCTCTGGATCTTACAGGAGCTGCCTTCATTAATCCACGGGATCTAACCAGGCCCCTTTGCATGTTGTTTTACTCGCGTCTCACGCGGCCCCAGGGTATGCTGTGGGGGAACGATGTGGGAGGAGTTGAGTGACCTAGATTTTGTCCAATAGGAAGCGCAGAGGGCAGACACTGACCTACTTTCAGCCAATCGCGCAAAGGCAAGCCTGCCGGTAGGCAGAGAGCGCGCGTGCCTGGGCCATGTGCTCGCGCCGAGTTCTAGTGGCGGCCTTAAGGTGGTATTGAAATGTATTTGTGTCGGCCAAACGTAGTCGTGCTCACGTTTTGGCACATGAGGCTATTTGGACAAAGTATATAAATAAAGCTCAGCGGTTCATCGACTCATTTTCATCACCATCCATTATTATTATGGTTATTATTATTATTATTATTATTATTATTATTATGGTCGAACACATTGAATAACATTACATAAGCATGTAGAACAGAAAAATCATAACGAATGACGAAAAAATAAAATGAGAGCCCTCATTACCATTTTATTTGATATTTTAAAACTGAGTCTTTCCCAGAGAGCATGTTAATACATGTCGGAGCTGCGCTTTTAAACTCGCAAAAGTGCGACAGCGAACAGGCGGGTTAATAGAAGTAAGGCGTGGGCCTGTCATGAATATGTATCAGACGCGAACGCCACACAGCACATTCAAGGGAGTTCTTTCTGCCTCATACTTACAAGTAGTCGGCAATCAGATTTGCGTCATTAATATTAATTAGCCCCTCCCATTAGTGCTGTTCCCCCGTGAGAGGTGATGTCACGAGAGCTGCCCGTGTACGTTCCAGGCCACCTCTAGCTGTGATCGAGCGCCTGTTCACCGAAAGAGAGAGAGAGAGCGAGGGAAAGAGAGAGAGAGCGTTGCGAAGGTTAACAACAAATATACAGCGAGGGTGAGTGTGTGAAAATAAGCTAGAAGAGGAAGACGATATTTCAGCTGTCGTTCTCAAATTAATATTGTTCCACTTTTTGCGTCGGTCTGATTACGGTCCAGGATATTCCCATTTTAATTGACACATTGAGACAGATTCGATTTTTATTTTATTTTATTTTTTTTGAATCTTGAGAGGATTTAGGATCTCTGTATTCGGTACGTTGCTCTTTTTTGTCAGTTCATAATTTATTGTGCTCCTCGACTCCATGGACGCCCATCATTTCTGTGGAGATCTAGTAGTAAGCCGTGAATATTTTGTCCCACGGGGAGAAGCGCCAGTCAGTTCGATGCCAAATGTCAAAATGAACTGTCAAGTCGAAACGGGACTTTGTATTTATATTTACAGGTGTCAACTTCAATCTCGAGCAACTTTGTGATCTGCGAGGCAGAGAATCGAGCGGAGCGGCAGGTTTAAATATTTTTAAAGGTGGTGGCACATCTCCAAAAAAAGATGGACTCCAACGGACGTAAAGAAGCGTTTCAATTAGAAATGGATAAAATTGAAATGGAACCAAATCTGCTTAGGAAATCTCTCTTGGTGGATTTAAAGCCTTTGAACTGCCTTTCTCTGTCCAAAAAGGTCACACGGGTCAACCAAGGCTTTTTCCTCAACTCTAAAGGACCTTATTTGCACTTATTCTTCTTTCTACAACTGCTTGTTTCTTCTATTGAAGGGTGGTTTCTGCTTGAAACATTATTACTTTGGCCAAACCAAGTGTTTGCCAGGCTATGTCCAGGCCACTTTCTCAGCTTTTACCTCCTGAGCTCCCAGCTGGAGCCAGTCCACAGTTTGGTCCTGCTAATCCAGCAGCTTCTACCCCTAATGGCCACCTGAACTCTATGGCCAGTCTGAAGTCTCTTCTACAGCTTCCCCATTAAAGGAGACAACTGAGCAAAAGACTGTTGTGAGATGAAAGGTAATTCTCTTGTTTCCCTCTTTTTTTTCATTAGACCCTTCCTACCTGGTTACGCCTCTTTTGCTTCCAGTGATTTTGTGTTGTTTGTTGATGTGTTGTTTAATGTGGCCTATTGTATGGTAAATTAACAGAGGAAGATCTAATATGAGTTTTTTGTTGATCATTATGACTTTTTCCTAAATAATACTTATTTTTTTGGTTCCTGTTAACAAAAAACACACAAGCCCACTAGTGTCCATTTAATTGGCCATTTCGAATGAGTGTTTCTGATGTATTTCTTAAAGGCACATTTCATTGACTGGTATTAAAGGGATGCAACACTAGGCTTTTGGCCACACACTCAGTCATGACTCTGCTTGTCTATATTCTTCTTGTGGTATATTCGTGCTATAGCCGGCGCTCAGAGGTTTTTCTTTTTCTAGTAGACAGGATTATGACTATGTCAAAGGTAAGTACGGATAGAGTCTGAAAAAAGAGGAAGACCGCTAGGTACCAAAAAATGCATAGGAAATATGTTCTTTGCAATATATACAGTACATGCAAGTAACTCTTGCTCATCCGGCTTCTTGTAGACTATGACAGCCACATACCATGAACGGTTTTTGCTGGCATCTAATCTTTTATCTTGACCTCTGCTCTGAAACCCCTTTGCTGTAAAGATTTGATGTTGTCAGATGCCTATTTTGCTCTAAATCCAAATCACTTTCTCAGTCCTAGCCAGTTTTCCAAGTCCTTTATCCTGTGTTCTGAATGCAGTCCAGAAACTAGCGCCTTGCCCTGTCGTGTTCCAGACCCTCTGCCCTGGCAATGCAAGTGCTGGTGGTGCCAGTTCCAAACCGAGGCTACTGTGATGACTGAGGCATATTCTCAGCTGTGAGCTTAGTTTGGTGAAGACAGAACGAATAAACTGCTTCTTTTCACATGAAGTACAGGGTTTCATCATCATATGAGGAACTTTGAGTCAAAATTTTCACGTCCTCAAAATACAGCTAAGTCT
Source organism: Distichodus sexfasciatus (assembly GCA_032718565.1). Lineage (NCBI taxonomy): Eukaryota > Metazoa > Chordata > Actinopteri > Characiformes > Distichodontidae > Distichodus > Distichodus sexfasciatus. The sequence goes on along the minus strand of JAVGVS010000023.1, from coordinate 2,011,548 downwards.
GTTTTGTGGTACAAGCTTTTCTGTAATCAACATGGAGAAGATGGACATCATCATAATGGTTATTTTTTATTATTACAGATAAAGACAAGCCCCTAGACACCGATGAGGACTCGCTAGGTGGAGTCGGGAGCGTAACGGAGGGGGGGTGCTCCATGCGTGTCCTCTCAGTCGGCCTCTTGGGCCAAGTAAGGGAACGCACCCTGCCCTGTGATGGCGTGCCTATTCCAGCTGCAGTACATGGACTTGAGGGAGTTCTCTTGACGAAACGGAGGGCTGCTGCCTGGCAATGCCTCCAGCACCCAGGCCCAGATCCCGGCCCCAGAGCACACAGTCAGCGGGTGCCCAGCCAGAGCTCCTGTGTGTCCCCCGTCTCCACCTCCCCTGCTCCTTCCTCCGGCCTCCATCTCATCCCCTTTCGGCCTGTCCTCCCTCCCTCTTCCCTGCTAGGCCCAGACGCGCCACAGGGTCCACCAGGATGGAGAACCTGAGTGCCCACATGGTAAGACGCCAGTTACATGTGTGTTTGGATGTATGCTTTAGATGTGTGTTTTTGTGTGTATATATCCAAATAGCATCGGTTTGCTTATGAGCTGTACAAACTAATTAGTTTTAGTTGGCTTTAATACATGAGCTTTTGGGCCTGGAAGAGAGTGCAAATACTATTAAGGAATTTGCTAGAGTCATTTAATATACATAGTCTACAAAGACATCTTTTCTACATTCTAGGTTACAAAAATTCCCATACACATTAACTACATACATACTACCTAGTAGTGCTGAGTGTATAGAGATATATAGATAAATATATACATGTACACACAACCTAACTTACTAGTTGGACCGAGTGTATAGATTACGAATATACACAGTCTACAATGCATACACACTAACATTCACGTAACATACTCACTTGTTTACAGTCTAGATGGGCCGAGTGTATAGATGACGAATATACACAAGCTACTGCACATACATACAACCTAACATTGTAGTCAAGCCCTGTATTAAATAGTTCTGCATAATGATTTATTGATGACGTTGCTCACGTAATCTTATCAATCCATATTCATGTGCGGCAAGTTCAATCAGTACACTGCCATGTTTTGGTCACCTGGAATCAAACACATCCCTTTATTTATTTGCATCACGCAAATGAGCCCCTTTATAACCATTTGTGACATCAACAGAAGAAAGTAACTCTGAACTCAAACTTCCGCACAACCTCTGCATTATTTGTAGCATGGAATATTCCAGAAATGTCGCTCACTGCTTTTTTGCAGTAATTATGTTCATAGCTATGACTAAAGATAGATGCTCATAGTCTGATGCTCAATGTCTTTTTTGTGGATGTCATAGCTGTTCATCAAACATCAAGCATTTTGTATAAAATGGCAATCGAGGGATAAACAAGGAAACAGAAAGGAAAAGAGAGAGAGAGATGGTGTAAGGGGGTGGAGGGATCCTGCCAGTGTGTATTTTCCTTGCGTGTTTTTTCGACTCTTGTTCTTCGTTTTCCCTTCTCTCCGTCTCACGTTGGAGGCCATGTGCGGCGGCTTGTCACGTGCTGATGCAGAGAGAGCAGGAAAGTGAGAGAGTAATGGGAAGGGAGGGGCGGAGGAAGAGAGGGAGGGGCAACAGAGATAAAAAAAAAAGTGGGAGAGAGAGAGAGAGAGATCCTGAAGAGCTTGAGTTTTAGAGACGGCTTTCCTTATTTTGTTCCCACAACCGGCTAAAATTAGTCAATATGACTTGACTGTACACATGAAAATGTCCATTAGAAGAGTCTTTTGTGTCTCTGTTTGTTTTTGTGCAGAGTTGTTTATCAGGATTGTTACATCTGTCAGGGTATTATAGACAGCTGTGCTTTTTGTTTGTGTACTTTCACTGGAGGGGGAAAAGGCCAGTCGTGTGTGTGTCCATGGAAGGAAGGATTTTTTTTTAACCAGTGTATTTTTGAATACATGGTATGAAACTGGGATGATATCTGACTAGGACTAGGATGTTTTTTTTATTAGCAAAAGCTTGCCTAATGTATTTGTATTTGCTTTTTGACCTTTAGGAAAATATCTAATTTTCAGTCTTGTTAAATCTTAGTAACAAAAATATGCCTTGTGGAATATTAGTGAAGTAATAACATTAATTATTTGTATTGTATTTTAATCACATGTTTAGTTCTTTCTGAAATGAACTCCACCAGAAACTATACAACCATGAAGTGGTATTTAACTATTTTTGTGCACGCTTGCAGGATGCAACTGCCTGTTTAAATATCGATCTATATTTATTTACATTTTTCCTTTTATTAATCACAATTCCCCAATGCGTGCTCTTTTGTTTTTCTAATATTGATTTATAGCTTTCAACCTTATTTGGAATGATGCTTGTTTTATTCCTATATAACTTGGTTAAATACCATTTCCTATATTATTTATTACTTATTAATTTTATAAACAAATCCTGCTTTTGCCTGTGCTGGTTTTATACCCTATATTACAATGTTATTCAATTCCTCTGAGGCTGTTGCATTGTAAACAGCTGTAATTTATCAGAAATAAGAAAATCCAGAATCAACAACACTTTAATGCACGTCGTCCCTATATTTATAACATTCGCATGTGGAGAATGCTTTTAGTAGGAGCTGTGTGTAAACCAACAGGATGGCTTATTGATATATAATAATGCCCGTCGTTGCCGCATGGTGCTTAATGGCCCAGGCACCTACCATTGAAATGTACTATTTTTTTGCTATTGAAAGAGATATGGTTGAACTCATGTAAGGAAAGTGATTTACTCTGAGTGGCATTAAAAGCAGTGAGACAAAGTTAAAGGCAGATAAATAAAATGGAATCTGCTTCATTATCAGCTTGTAGACAAAAATGCTCATTATAAGCTGTAGTTTTTGCTTCAGCCTGCCAGCTGCTGTCACTGGCACGTCTCCATCTCCACCTCTGCTGCATTCTAGTGGCCGACCAGGGTATCTGCAGCCGTCCTGAAAATCCAGTTCTTCTGTTCCATCATTTTATGCATGAAGTTCCCAATTTTTAAAAAAAAAAATAGCTTCGACAGGGAAGTAACGATTTTATGGGTATATTGTAAGCCTTTAGTTTAACTTGTAACTTGAATGCAAACAAAAGTAATCTACTTCACTACTTTTATAATCACCTATTGTTACTACACCCCTATCAAGACCCTTAACTCTTGAAGCTCCAGGAGACTTCTGAAATTAGAGCACTTGTTAGTAATGCCATACATGCAAATGTACTGAATGTAAATAACAGCAGCTTACTTGTACTGTGCATTATTTCAGCAATGACAGTATTTCTACTTCTGTTTAGTACTCTTCCAACCACCAAACATCAGTAATGTTCTCTGCTTTTCAGGCAGACAGGCGGGTGGGCAGTAGACCCGCCCGAGCTCTTCCTGCCCGCCTCCACCGGTGCCCCCGTCCACCAACGCAGCCGACGTCATGGTGAATTTCGACTTGACCTTCACGAATCTGGCTTTATTCAGCGGCCGGGCAGGAGGCGTTTCGGAACCTGGAGGCACCAAGCCCAAGAGGAGCCTGGGCTCAGCCTATGATCAAGAAGGCGCAAGAAATGTTGGTGCCTGATGATCAGAAGGTATTTCAGAAGCCTTCTTGTGATTAACGGTTTCAAAAGTTCTTTCTGCCATTGTTTAATTTGCCTTTGTGCGTATTAGAGGACTGTTATGTTCATGTTCAAATATGAAGACAGCTTTTATTCTTTATACAGCAGCCTGAGACGATCTGTCTTCTCTCTGTTAACTTAAGCAAATGTAATCCTCAAAGACAATAAGAAGAATTATTTGCAATCTTGCACAGTAGTCTTGGCAAGGATGATTCATTTAACCCTTGGCAACTGGTATTGCATTCATTTTGGAACTCAGTTACCTATAATTTTAAATAAAAAATATAACTAGAGTTTTCATTAAGCAATGCCTGCATTTTAACTAACCTTATAGTAAAGCTGCCACACTGTCACTTTGCTTTCAAAAACTTTCAAGCACAAAATTTTATGACATAAAGTAACAATATTGATAATTTTGCAGTTATTGAAGCATGTTTTTGAAACATGCTGATTTGTAACTGCAGTCTGGCAGCAGCTGCAAAAGTGCCTCCAGTTTTCCATCTTTTTAGTATTAAAAATTGGCTGTCATTCTAATTTGAAGCATAATTTTAAATTCATTCAGGCATCTGTTAAAGGTATTTAGATACTTTAAGGGACCACAAGAGGGCGAGAAAGAGAAGAAAGGAAAAATAATTCTAAAAACAGGCATATTTATAGCCCCATCTAGTGGTGCTTCCTAATATGATGACACTTGATGCAGAGAAGCACCTGATAAATCTGATAACAATGGCCATAATAAATAATTACATATATAATCAATACAATGTCATCATTGATCAATCAATCCATAATATTAATAAATTATAATATTTATAATATATAATCAATAACAAGGTATTGCATATTTATTTACCCATTTGATAGTACAACCAATGAGACAGCGGTCATCTGAATACAATATCTGACTCCCAAGTCTAACACACTTAATAATTTATTTAATTTCTTCATCCCATTACACCTAATCGCTCTGTTGAAGGACGAGAGATTGGTGCCGCCGCTGCGGAAACATCAACGGCAGGCGTGCTAAGGCCACGCGCGACGCCTTCCGCGGGTTGAAGGAGAACCAGATCTCGGGTCCGCTGCCGCTCTGGATGAATGCCGCCTTCGCGCCAGGAAGTGGCCGACATGCGCAAGGAGCTGTGCCGCTGTCGCAACATCATCAACAAGTACGAGACTCGCCACGGAGACTTGTGAAGAGGAGGGATGAAGAAGGAGAAGAAGAAATAAATGCGAGAGAGCTGGAGCGATTCTGTCCTTTGAAAACGCAGTAGAACGCACGGGGCCATTGAACGAGACAATGAGCGCGGCTGTTTTTTAATCATGTTCTTGTTCCAAACGTGCACTACGCTTAACGATCATTCAGCGTGACCTTCTTGATAACGGCTCGAGTGTCTGATCTCCAGACTGGCCCGTGAGGAGCTATTGGCCCTGATCTGCTAGTCCTAGTTAAAGGGAATGCTCACGATGTCTACAAGTAAACACTGTTCAGACTGTTGCCCTATGAATAGGTTTGTTTCCCCTTTTCTTACGAAACTATGCCAAACCCCTGAGCAAAACCAAGCTCCTGTATATTTGTTTTTGAAGGCTGGTTGTCTCTTCGTGTGCAGTGTGACAGACCTGAGGAACATTCCTGATGTCGCGGGCGGATTTTCTTAAAGAGAGGTCATTAGAGAGATTTTGAGGAGCATACCAGGCAGGAGGCAGGCGCTGTAATTTTTCTATGACAAACAATGTATATTTTTGAAGCGGTTAGGGCAAGATGAGGACAAGAGAGATAAAGACGAGAGTGAGACAGGGAGAGAGAGACAGCACAAAGAGATTTTGACAGGAAAATTGTATATTTTTATACTTACAGACACAGAAAGGTGAAGAGATTTTGGAAAATAATCTTTTTTTTGTATATTTTATACAGTATATGGGCAGGCAGGGCTAGATGTAGGAGGAAGAGGGCTATATGAAGATGTTTATTTCGAAATCAGGACTATATTTTAGAAATATGGATGGATATGGAGAAGGACAAGGCTTTATATACAGTAAATGAATGCAACAACGGAGGAATCACTTAAAAGAAAAGGGAAAGACGGAGGTATCAGACAGAGAGCTTTGCTAAAACGGTGACTAGCAAAATGAGGGTCGTGTACTTTGGAAATGTAATTGTGACTTTGTTCAAGCACTTAATTGGGTCCCCATGACTCCTTTTTTCTCCCCTATATTTTGTGTGTGTGGTATGTGTGTTGTTCTGAGATGGCAGGGGGGAGAAAAAGAGATAGAAGGAGATGTTGATAATAATAATAATAATAATAATGATAATACTAGCTCTGGACACTACATATTGTCGCTACATTTAGAGGACTTCATGTTAAAAAAGCAACGTTTCCATGTATATATTTAAATGTTTGAGCTACTACGTCTTCACCTGAACACACGCACACAAACTGGACCTGGGTTTGCATGGCCAGTACGAAACGATGCACAAACAAGACTCCTTTTTAAATGAAGTCGACACCTACATCAAGCCTAGTGATCCATCGTCTCTATCTCTTTCTCTAAGCTCCTTCACTTCTTCGCTTTTTTTTTTTCCAACACTGGCAACCTAAGCCGGTTGGCTGGGGAGTTTAGCAAACCAGCTTTTCAGGTTAGTTGTGTTCTGCGGAATGAGTTGCATGGTATGACAGCTATGTGATTGCACGACAATGGGGGGCAGAAACACCTTGTGTTGACAACTGTGTTTTTTTATATGGTGCTTCACCTGGTTCTCCACTCTAAACACACACACAAATACTACCACATTAGCCAACATTACCTTAACTGCCTCTGATCCCATTCTCTATCTTTTCTTTTATTTTGCATTGTATGGAGGATATATATATATATATAAGCCCCAGTATGAAATATTATTAAAACCTTAGAGCTACTGTACTATTAAAGACAATGTATATATATATATATATGTATATGTATATATATGTATATGTGTATATATATATATATATATATATATATATATATATATTTTGTATATATATACATATATATGTATGTATATATATATATATATATATATATATATATGATATATATAATGTTAATTAAACTATTCTTTCAATAACTGTGTGTACATGAATATATGTTGGATATGTGATCATAAATGTAATATACATAATTCAATATGTACAATATGTAGAACCTATATAGATGAGAACAAGAATCAGATGAAATTCTCAAATAATTGATAGCGTATAAATCAAAGTTTAATGAAGAAACGATGTGATTCTTCCATATAAAGTTGCACAGAATTTTCGAGAAACCCAAGTTTCCTTACCAGTTGCATCTGCAAAGTTAAAAAAAGGTTCTGTATGTGTGTATGTATGTGTGTATATATATGTGTGTAGAGTGAGTATATAGATATATATATATATATATATATATATATATATATATATATATATATATATATATATATATATAAAAGCTCTTGGTTGATTTACTCACAAAAACAGTTTTCTTTACTTCCATTGTTGTTACTCTTACTATTGCTAGTATTATCTGTTGGTGATTATGGTTCTTATGTTTCTTTTGCAGCATTTTCCTGCAACAACTTTTTTTCTTTCAAAGGAATTGCAACGCTCTCCTACCTTTGTACTTGCAATACCATCTAGAATAACAGATTCCTGTGAGACTGTTCGTTGTTGGCACCCTCCACTAAGACTGTTCATTGCCCCGCGTATCAGGGGGCTAGTTGTCGTGTCCTTGTACTCTAGGTGTTTATATAAGCTGATACAAAACAAACAAGAATTAATTAACTGGCTTTTTTACTTGAAGAATCTGAACTACACCTTCTGCCATTATCACGCCGACTTGTGCTGTCACGCTGCTACATACGCCACACGCCACAGGAGTTTTAAAAATGTTTTGTTACATTTGACTGTTTGTGGTAGTTTCAAATTCGAAACCCTTTGACAATACTATTTTTCTATGTAACTCTACATGTTCAGAGATTTCACGGGCATTGGTAGCTCCATCTCTTTGCAGCAGCCGGCGGTATTCACCAACAATATTAAGCGGTATTGCATTCATCGGCTCTTTTTCCTTCACGCTTGGGGAGCTCCACGTTTGTGACTGTTATGAACTACAAAATCCCAAGAGCGTACCACTATCAAACTTTACTGATACTGTCTACTGTTCCTATCTGTAGGATGCTGGAAATTGTGGTTGGCTTTTTTTTCCTTAGGGACACACCAATAAACACTACCTTATTCACTGATGCAAACCTGAGTCACATTGTAGCCTTGATGTGTCGTATTCAGTGTTTAGACAAGAAAGTGATCAGAAAACAATGTTTCTTCCAATGGTGAAGGAGATATTTGCACATGTTTTGGGAGGGTATGGTACATTGAAGAATTTGCTGTCATGGTTATGAGCTGTAAAAATAATCAAATTGACAAAAATGTTCATTCTTGAAAGGTAAGATATAATATTGTACAATTTGTACTCTTGATATATATTTTCTGATTCAATCTTTAATTCTACTAGAATTAAAATGTGCATCTGTGAACTTTTAATATAACCCTCAATAAATCCAAACAAGTGAAATACTGCAAAATAGTGTACATTGCGCTTTCTAAAATCATACACAGTATCACTTTAAATAGTCTGTACACTCTCAGGCCACTTAATTTGTTACACCTGCTTAACTGCTCGTTAAAGGATTACCTTAGCCAATCAGGTGGCAGAGACTCAGTGCATTGAGGCATAAATACATGGTTAAGTGGATCTACTAAAACTCAAACCAGGCCTCAGAGAAGAGAATGATTTATGGAGCTTTGAATGTGGTCTGGTTTAGAGCCAGATAAGTTTTTTTTAGATTCTAGCGATCTGGGATTTTCATGCACAACCATCTCAAAAGTTTACAGAAAACCCCAAACAGAAAATAGATCAAGTGATTAAAAATGCTTGTTGATGGCAGAAAAGAATGGCCATACCCCAAATAACCACTTATGACAGTCAAGGCATGAAAAAGAGTATCTCTGAGCTCACAAAATGGTGGTCATGCAAGTAGATGGGCAGTGAAATCCACACCAAATTCAGCTAAGAACTGGAGACTAATGCTACAATGAAAAATAAAGACTGGAGAAACTCTGCCTGATCTAATGAGTCTCAATTCCTGCTGTGACGTTCAGAAAATAAGGTAAGAACTCTGCAAAAATCCATCCTGCCTTGTACAGTATCTAATTCAGATTGTTGCTGGCGCGCACTTGTTTTTGATGCTGTTTGGGGCCTTTAACCTTAATTTGTCTAAAGGGCACAGTTTCTGAGTACTGTTGTTTGTCTCTTTGTGATCACATCTTTACCACAGTCTATGGTTAGCTTTAGCCGCTTAAAAGTCTCACAAGTCACAAAGTTGGGATCTCAAGTTGGTTTTTTTTTTTGAACATGACAAAGCTCACTTTGCACTCAAATGCCCTAGACTCACCCAGTTTCACTCCAATACAGCACCTTATAGTGGTAGAGATTTATATTATGAAGATGCAGCAGACTGAAATGTATCAAATGTTTTTATGTCTTGTGTTTTTTGATCAGCATGGACCAAGATTGCTAATGATTGTTAGAGACCTTGTTGAAACTGTGCCACAAAAAAACCCAAAGCAGATCTGAAAGCAAGAGTGGGAACAACTTTGCACTAACCTGTTAAAAGTCTTCATGAAGATAACGTGACACCTTGCAGTTCTTCAGTGAATGAAACATAATCTCATTGTCTTTCCTAACTGCAACAATAACTTTGTAACTTTCTATATGACGGTTAAATAATTATGTTGATCATAATATGATACTATAATAATGCTTATTTGCTTGGCCCAATAACAAATTAGTTCATCACGTCCATCACGACTGCCACGATTGGGTCCTTCTGAAATCCCAGCAACTCCAGACATGTTGTTTGATCATGATTTGCCCATTTGAATGATGGGGTATTAAAGCTGTTTTATATGAAGTCTATATATGTATATATATATATATGTATATATGTATATGTGTGTGTGTTTGGGGAAAATGGTAAATTCTAGGCAAGCAATAATGGAAGACTCATGCCTGCGCAAGTTCAACTGAGAATTTAAGTTGTCAGCATTGGATTTCTTTTGCAGCTGTTCACCCTTCACAGCAGTCAAAGTGAATAAAGAGCCATTTTGTATTCTCATGAGCCTATTTGCCAGACCACAATGAATGGGATTTTCTGGAATATCTTGGGCTTCTACTGGAGAAAGTTTATAAAAATGCTTTTCTTCTGGTCTTTAGAGATTCCATTGGCCCGCTGCCCTCTGATCCAAGGATCTTTTGCTTTTGCGTGCTAAAACCACCTGCACTGTTTGATCTAGAGTAAAAAACCAATTCATATCCCAACTTATCTGGTGCCAACGGCATGACAGTAGGTCAATTATCAATTAACTTCCTCTGCAGCAAAATGGTATAGACACAACAGCTAAACAATACATTTCAGTTACATTTGCTCTGTACTTGATGGAGATATGTGTAAAATTAAGCGATTTATGGCAGCCTAATGCAGCTGCCAAGTTGCTAATAGAACGCTGCAGCTGCCATGGTTTCTCTGTAGGACCAGTTGTCAAATGGAAGTCCCGTAAAATCAAAAGTATTCAGAATTCAATTTACATTAAAGAATGATGGTGCGTTTACATTTCTTCCAAAATCGTGAAATTAATTGATATGTAAATATTTCAATAAAAGTGTAAGCAGGGTGTGCCAAAGGTGGTTTCCCACTCAACTCCAGGAAAACCAAAATTAAGTCAGCCGGTCCAGTCTGTGACAATGGGGAGGAAGTGGAACAGTGTTTGATTTTATTGTTCTTTTGTTTTTAGCTGTAGATAAAGAGCTCATTGTTTCAGAAAGGCCAGCACTTTAGACAGTGAGGTTAGTGCATATGAGCTGAAGTGGTTTGAGTTTGAGACCATGGTTACATCAGCAGCAGCAGGACAGTGGAGCCTCACTTGACATTTTTTTGGCTTTTCAATACCTGTGAACCATTCTGAATATTGGTTCACCACTTCCTCAGCTGCAGTATGTGCTACTGGATTAAGCATTCACAATCATCTAACACACTGAATGGGAAAAAATGGCTTCTTTATATATGCGTCTGGATTTTACAGTATTCACCAGCAGCATATCTTTCCTAAACATGTATTTTTATTGTACTGGATGTTCTTCCTTGCTGAAAAGCGATTTATTAAAAAAATATTTTAAAGACTAAATTACGTTAAACAGGGCATTAACTTCAGCATTTTTTATGTCAGAATTAAATATTGGGTATTGTTCCGCTGAAATTGTCTTAACATCTTATTCATCCTCTAATCCCAAAGACACACACAAACTCACTGAGGACTGAAAGCTGGTTTAACATCATCGTAAGATGAGTGAAAGGTTTAGGGCCTTGGCCAACAATGTTGATGCTGTTGAGCAAGACCCAAAACCCACAAGTAGAAGACACTAGAACAAGAATTATAATTCTTCCAAGCACCAGCACTGAGCTTTTCAATTCAGGACAGATACACACCTCCACGGCTGTCAAATAATTTTAGAGAACATAAGTCTTCAAGGTGTCCTCCAAAGTATGCTTACCATAATGTGCTCTCGCATTGAGAACAGAAACTTTCAAAATCTTACTAAAACTAAAAGGCCTCACCATGACTCTCAAACACGTAGTTTATGCTGTAAATAAATAACTACTTAGCAATTAATCAAGCATTATGTGATCAACAGATGATCAACAACAGTGTTGGCCTCGTCACTTACCATGGTAGCTCCTTGTAGATCAGTTTTCGGAGGATCCGCCAACCTTTCTGGCAACCTCGAGTCTGGGGAGGAGGGGGAGGGGAAACAGCACACTACACTTATTTTAAATTTGACTGCAGTATTAGTTTTGGCCACAATCTTAGATATAGCTACATAGAAATTTTTTGTTTTTCTGCGTTCAGGGTGCATTCTGGTTTCAAAACTTGCAAATATAGGGGTCTTCCTGTTTGAAATGTTTGAAGTCATTTGTTCCTAGCGATTACTTTGATGGATGGATGACATTTTGGTTCAATTTTGGGCTCACAGGTGTAAATTTCTAAAATCAGGGGAAACCTTAGCAGTATTTAAAGTTTTATGACATTGATTCCGAGCAGTGTAAAGCATTGGCCTTGGACAGACATCTAGGGAATGTGCAAATATGAGACTTGATTGTCGAAAGTTTGAAACTCATTCGGCCTTCAGTGTGTCTGAGAAGTTTTTCAGCTCACATCGAGAAAGTAATTGCTTTCTAATTAATATTTATTAATATAGAGACACAATGAATAATTTATACATTCACATATTTACAAGTACATTTTTTGCTTTTAATCCAGAGTGACTGACATTTTCTGTATGTGTGTGAGTGTGAGTGCGAGAGTGCATGCCTGTTTTTGAAAGGCTCATAAGTAGATGCTGTTTATTAGAGCACTCTGGTGTGTCATGCCTCAATGGAAAACAGATGTGAGGGCCTGTGCTGTACTTCCATCCAATCCCTATTAACTACACTCCCTCTTTTGTCTGGCCACAAAGACAACTGGAGATGTACAACTCTCCCTCTCTTGCCTCATATTCCTGTCTCCTTAGCAACCAGCTGGTCACCTCAAAGACTTGAGACCTTATGTTCATTCTATAGGGTGAGAATGAGAGGAGCAAAGAGGGAAAGTATGTGTCTACATCCCCATTACTTTTCCAACCAAAGAAATAAACATGACAATACCAAAGCATTTGTAATTGCCGCAGTTTTTTCTGGAAGAAGTGGTGTGTTATCTGACTTGAAAGCAGGGGTGCCAACATTTTTGGCCACGACTGTACATTTCTCTATAACAAATGTTGAATTCTTTTTGGAATCAACCACACTAACCCAGTCCTGAACAACAGAACTGTCACACTGACAGAACTGGATGAGTCCCTTTTGTCCAAGTTGTCTAGGTAACTAAAAGGTGGGAGTTTCATGAAGATTAAGCAGTCTCTGGTAGTTGATGGAGTGACATTTTGATCAAAAAGAAAGCTTGTCGGTTGTCTTTGCTTTTGGTAAAGTGCAATAAAGTGCTGAAAAAGTAACATTAATTGATCAAAATTTTTCTAAATTATTTAGCCAATGTCTTGTGATATCCAGGAGTAGACCGTTTCGAATGATGATTAAAAGCAGTTAATTGAGAAATTAGAAAGTCGACTTTGCACCATTCCTAATCCTGACCACTATATACAGTAATTATGATTAATAGCCGCTTCCAGCAGTCATAATCTGTGACCACCAATAATTGATCAACTCCATGACTTTAAATGCCGTAAGTCAGCCACTAGTGGCAAACTTGCGGCAATCTTCTGGCAACAATGGCAAATTGCCTGTAGTGTCAAATGTATTTGCCAGTGATTTGCCAAAACAATTTGCAAACTGAACATTTGGTGACATTTGCCAGGTGAAGTTTTCATAAAGTTTGCTAGAAGGCCACCGGAAGTTTGCCACAATGAGCTTCTCACGTGCTTTTAAAAAGTATTTTCCCTTTGCATCTGCGCAGGGTTTTGCTTAGTGTAAGTCTATGTCCATTCTCCATTTTTCATTCTGAGCTTCTGAGCAAGAAAATGAGTTGAATTGGTTACGGAAGAGAGAAACCTGCCATAGCTACTGGACAAGCCAGGGACTCAGGCAAGACATACACTATACAGTGCTATGATTGAGAAATTTTGCTGCCTTTTCAGACTATGTGATTCATTTATCTGTGACATGCAAGGCAGAAGTGATTTGGATTACAGGCTTTTACCATAGATTGGTTGACTGAAGTGATGTAAAAACTAATGCACTTTTACGTGAGTTACGTGAGTGAGCAGTTGTTAGCTTAACGCTTAGGGAGTTTGCCCTATGATCGGAAGGTCACCAGTTTGAATCCCAGACTGGTAAAGGTACCACTGAGGTACTTACAGTATGAGCAAGGTACCGTCCCCAAGCACTGCTTTCTTCACTGATGGACCAAATGCAGAGGTCATATGGTGTTCCATTTGCCGTTGCCACTTGGTTGCCGAGTCGTTTTCCATCCCGCTTCTCGGACATCCAACCAAATATGTTGGCGCAGCACAGAGGACCCCGACTACTCAGCATTTTTTTTTTTTTTCTTAACACATTTTTAGCACTTTAGTGTTGTGTCTAACTTGGTCAGCTGTGTACATAATACAGTGTTGGTGTAGTCGATAGATGTGTTACTACATGTTATACATGAAATACCACGCTATGTGTTGTTTATCAAGTGGCGATGTTAAATTGGCTGGTTGATGTTTCTAAAAATAAATGATTAGCCTAGTTAGCTGCACAGAAAAGCAAACAGGGTCAGTAACTTGAGACAGAAAATTCAGATAAAAAGGTTCTACTCTCCTGTGGCAAATGGAACACATCCAATTTGGTTTTCACTGTATTTTTAGCGTATATGACGTATCTCATCAACCGAATCATTATCATCACACCATTTGCATATTTTATGGTTCAAATGTTGGCGTACGAGTACTGGCGTGATACTTTGTGCAGACAGAAGAAAGTTGCATCAGTACAAGAGTAACGTAATGTCTGTGTCTACGTTCTCAGTGTATTTTTCATCCTGCTGTAAGAGCGCTGTACCTATCTGCTCTGCTGAGTAAAGAGACGGAATACACCCCAACATCAAACAATGTTGCAACGTTTTGTTTGTATATTTTTTTTAAGAGTGTGTATGTGTCCAACTCAGTTTAAACTTTTCAAAGTTGTGCTTATTGTTTTTAAAGTTTTGTGGTCATGATTATGGGGTTTAGTGGTAAGTTTTCAAGTCTGATTCTTTTTGTGTACTTTTTCCACATCTGTGAATACTTTGATTCAGCACCATTTGTCTGCTTTTTCAATTAACACTAAGTAAAACATTGCGAGAATGTTCCTCATCCAGTTCTGATGAGTTTGATTCAGAGTTTCATCTCAATTCACATGGAAATGGGAGCTCAGAGACTGCTGATAACAGGAAACCAGGGAAATCTGAAACTGATGAAAGAGCGCTATCAGGGATGGGCTGAATAGGTGACATGCTACAGGCTGTTATGACTTTTCGAGGTCTCCCCTTTGATGTCTTGGAGGAATAGAGTGATGGAGAAATTCTTAGAATGCTCAGCAGTGCACCATCCATTACTGACTGACTGACTGATATCTGGACAGACTAGGCTGAACCCAGCCCTCTTGGTAAAAATGGACCAAGTGACAAATGTTTCATTACCATTAAATAACATGAGTGAGTTCCTGACAGAAAAGACAAGGATAGAGAATCTTACTATAGAAATTGACTAGAGAAGAGGAGGAAGACTAACACCACTATTGTTCTTAGAAATGTGGTAATGAGAAAGTGTTACGTTTGTAACACGTGGAGGTGGATTAGCTATTGGAATGAGGCCTGATCAGAGAGAGGACCTTGCATATGGGAGAACAGCCTACCATCTGCATGGACGGTTACTGCGAACAGAATCAGTTCTGTGGATTCAGAGATTTTGATGAAGCAGGAGTTTTAGACACCTGGGGTCTCGCTAATAAAACACTGCATAATACTGATACTAAAAAAGCATATGTATGCACAAAGGTCGACAATGGCTTGCTTAAAAAAATCTTGCTCTACCTAGAAGTGTGTGCATGTGAATCAGCCTCTTGTTTCGTGAGTCTCTCACCACACAGTTGATATAATTTCTGCAATCAGACTGATTATTTCACAATTTGTCCAAATAATCTCAAAATTCCAGTCATGTCTTAATGTGTACCAGTATTAAATTTACACTTCAAGTCTTCAGCAAGATGGCTCTGAAGAACTGTTAAATTGTAGTTTGATTTGAGTTGACAACTGTTCAAATTACAAACATACGGTTATCATTAAAAATGCCATATTATATTATACATATACGAATCAGGAAGTGCTAGCAGTTCTACCTGGTGGGCGGAGCTTCTCAGACAGGAGGGTGGAGTTATTCAAATGTCCCCTAATGTGATGTAGAAGTAGAGGAGAAATCTAAATGGCTTGTTCAAGCACATGATTTCTGACATTAGTAAATTAATACTTACACAACTGACAATGTTTAATCAAACTAGGTGTGTGTAGAGGCAGTACAGACCCAAATGGATGTCCAAAGAACAGAAAAAGTGAATTTTTTCATAATATGGGATCTTTCAGTGAAGTTAAATATTGCGGTTCACTACCACCAGGTATCATTATATGTCATATATGTCATTATATGTCAAAATGACACATTTTCCCCTCATTTTAGCATAAATTCACCAAATTCCCAAATTTGTATCAAATGTTTTCGTGCTTCCTGCTCTTAAGTTTATAGATTGCGACAATTACATAGAAAATGGCACACGCATCTTTCTGCTCTGGTTTTGTGAGTTTAAATGAGACCCCAGGAGAGGAGGGGACTCGAAGGCTAGAATGTACAGTATATGTTATTTTTGTGTCGAACTCCGTTCTTAACTTAATCAGAAGGTGTTATTGAGGTGTTGGACTATTCAGATACAGGGGTATTGTTGTAACTGTGGCCTTTTGGGACGTGGGTTGAAAAAGGTGTCGTCAATTTAATTAAGCAAAAGTCTGATCTCAGCTCATGAGGGAGCTTTTAGCTGAACGACTCTTATCTCATCAGATACGCTTTCTTGGTGAGGTTTGTCAGAGGTATAGGTGCCGTCCTCTATCTGATTATGAAACTGCACACTCTCAGACTCTTTGATATACTGTATAGGTGATCAGTGAAAACTATAAACTTTAGTGCTTCCTGTAAAAGCGATGGACAAGAAGATGGTGTCAGTCTACACTTTTGCATGGGTTTGCAAGCCCTAACAAGTTATGTACCTGTAGCAGAAAGATGATACCAACTGATTTTTGCTCATTTTGCTCCTTTTAAACAAGCAAAAAAGGATTTTCAGTCTTTCATAACCCAAAGTAGCTGAACCGCAGGTTCGTTGGAGACGGTACCTTGCTCATGAGTAGCTCAGTGGTAACTTTTACCGGTCCTGGATTTGAACCTGCCACCTTCCGATCACAGGGCAAACACCCTACCATTTCACCTCCAACTGCTCCGACCTCTGTATTTGCATCCATGAAGGAGCAGTGGGCAGCTAACAAGGGCAGCGCCCGGGGAGCAGTGAGTGGGGATGGTACCTTGGATGGTACTTAACTTTACCGGTCTAGGATTCGAACCGGCAACCTTCTGATCCCGGGGGCGAAGGCCCAACCTTCACGCCACCAAAACGCCATTGTGAGGATGCCTAGTCCTGTGAGCCAGAGAGAACAGACAAGCTTAAGCTTAATCCACAGTTGGTAAATCGAGTGATGCAGACATCAAGGATAAGAGACAATACAAATACCTATTAGGAACTGTAATGCTCTGGTGACATTAGATCATCATTGGCGTAAACTCTCTATCTTTATGAACTCCACCTTGCACTATTCTGCACTGTTGCCCTTTACAAGGTAGGTTTGCTATTTGCAAGCATTTGAGATTCTCATCTCTCTTTGGAACACAAAATATACTGTGCTGCAAAATGAGACAATATTTCTAGAAGGTTTAGTTGGAGCAAGAACAACTGCCACCAACACAGAGAGGGTAAATGTAGTCAGAAAGTAGTGCTCTGCTCTTTTCATTCATTATACTGTGACGTCTTACGTCTATGGCTTCATCGACCTTCATCACCAGACAGAAACATGATTAGTATGATCAGCGTACTAAAAGATTTCTGACTGGACATGTCGATTCTAGTCTTTGACCTTGATGAGCGAAAATGAAGATGTATTTGTGCCAGTTTGATGATGGGGCGTCACTAGGGTTGGGTACTTTTACAGGTACCGACAGAATGATGTCTGTATTACTGCGTATTGGTTCACGTCAAATCAAATGGTGCCAAATTTCAGTACAGTCACACGCTCGTCAGCAACGGCTTGCACGAGCTGAGCGGGACATACGAAACTGGGTGAAAGTTTGCATTATCTCAGCATTTCAATACAATTTACATTTACAGCAGCAATAGGATAGAAACAGATAGATATTCACTGCAGTTAAATTTCCATTTGCTATTTAAGCTTTAGTGCATGTTTTGTTTACCATGGCAATGGTTGCCAGGGGAAGAAAGTGATGGTGGGGAGAAACTGCATGGAAATCTATAAACATGGCGACAAGCCGAAAGCATTTGACTGTGTGACTGCACTTTACTAAAATAGACGCAAACAGTGCAACATGGAACATTTGCCACGCAAAATGTAGAACTGGGGCTAGTAATATGTCGAACTTGAGGAAACACCTCATTAAACATCAAATATATTTACAGCGGATGAGGTCGCGGTGATTTTTTCGCTCGCAGCGCCTATTTTTAATACAAATCCTAGGAGCTTCAGTGTTCAGAGCGCCAAGCGCGTTCATGACTCTAAGGAACACATTACAATGTTTGCATGAAATAAGAAGGAACGCGGAAGTGCCCGATGACGCTTTTTGTAACTAAGCAGTGTTTTTGTTGATACAGGCTCTTAAAGCTACAACTACAGCGCCTGTAACAATTACAACAATGACCCCTGCAGCTATAGGTGATTAGTGATCTATGTGTTTTATTGTTTTGGGATATTTTTATAAAAACTGTTATAAATTTATATTGTGGTTGTAGCATAAGAAACGTTTGGAATAAGAGAGAGGCTTATTTATTATTACTGTATTTTTATGGCGGAACAGTGGTAGCAAATGGATGGGATGGATGGATGGTATTTTTATGTTGATACAAACCAGGTATTACAGAGTCAGAGCAAGGTAGTGAAATGAAGTACCGTTGAGTATCGGTACCGAACACCTGATATTGGTTCAGATGTGAAAGGTACCCAACCCTAGGCGTCACCCTAGTTGGAGGCTCACAGATACCACATGCTGTGAAGACAGTGTTCCAGGTGGTCGAGCAGCATTGTGGCCCAGCAGGTGTGTGTTGTAACTACGACCTTGGCTACAGGTGGCAGAGCTTTCAGTCCTTGATGACAATAGCCAGGGTTAGGGTTAGGATTTACCGTAAATATTGAAGTAGAGCGGTCAAAACAGAAACTTTTAACATTCTGCTGGAATTGAATTCCTCACCTCAAGAAAGTCACGTTTTTAGGATGGAAAGGGTAAGTTTTTCAGGGAAATTTATTCACAGCAGTACAGTATAGACCTTCCACTGTCTCAAATTTTACCCCACGCAACATAAACGGTCGTTTTTCTCGTAAACCTCCGTTGCGACAAGCGACTGGTTTTGCCATGCGGAGTCACATATTTTATATTCTATTTATATATTGTTTATGTGCATTATTTGTTCTTTGTTCCTTGTTTTATGTTCTTTGTACTGTTAAAACTGGAGCCACGTCGTCTCACATCTCTGTATACAGCAGAGTTGACAAAGTTTACTTTGACTTGACTTACTTGTCAACTGTAATGAAATCCGCTAAAATCAACTCCCAAGTTACCTTGAATCAATTTCTGAACTTAGAATAACATCAAATTTGACTTATTTGCTTCATTGCGTACCTCCTATGCAAGCAAACGAAATCAACAGTTGAAATCTCTTACTGTATTTGCAACAGTTTTGCTGGGAGAGGTGCGAGGCTGCCAGTGTACGTGGCCTTGACTATACACAGGGGTGAAAAGGGTAATGCTTCCTTACTATATACAGGGGTGAAAAGAGTAACGCTTCCTTACTATACACAGGGGTGAAAAGGGTAACGCTTCCTTACTATATACAGGGGTGAAAAGGGTAACGCTTCCTTACTATATACAGGGGTGAAAAGAGTAACGCTTCCTTACTGATGTTTATTATTCTAGTTACATACATGCATACAAGCAAACATATATGTGCGTGTTTCCACGTTTGCATATAGCGTCTGCATGTTTATCACTCTAGAATAATAAACATGAGTTGACCTTCAACCCTTCCATCCCTTTGACCCGTTTAGCCCCCTTCTCGCTCCTCTCTCTTAATCTCTCTCTCGTTCCGTTGTTCGTCTCATGCTGTGTTCCTGCTCTCCTGGTATTCTGCTGGCAGCTCTCTCCTCTCAATTGGCTGTTGCCATGGTGACCAGAACTGTAGCAGGAGAGGGCCTGTTTCCCCCTGCAGAGGTGGACGAGGTGAAGAGCCGAGTGAGTAGTGAGAGTGTGTGTGTATGTGTGGCAGAGAGAGTTTATGGGGACATAGAGAGGAGAGCTGGGGAAAATGTGTGCGTGAGAGAGAGTTAGAGAGTGAAAGACACACACACAGAGCTTAGGGGTAGTTAGCGAAGAGTGTGTGCGTGGAGAGAGCGTGTGTGTGAGGGAGTGAGTGAGAGGGGGTAATGAGGCTACGTCTGTCATCTGAGGCTGCAGCTTGCTCTTGGGAGCACTGTCAGTGATCAGTGTTGCTCAGCAGTCTGTGTGTGTGTGTGTGTGTGTGTGTATGAACATTTCGTTTACTTAGGTATGGGCAATTTACAAGGCCTTGTGCTCAGGTGTGTGTAAGCACTGGCTGTCTAACAGCACTCTCAAAACCGGTTCATGTTGAGTGTCATTTCAAATAAACCGGAGCGCCTTTAACAGTCAGGTTTTTACGACTCGTTTTGTCTCATTTTTAATCCCGTAACTGTCGGATCGCGCTGCGTGACTTTTAATGATGGGGTGTGTGCTTATGTTCACGCACGTGTCCGTGTGGGTGGCAGCTGTAGCTGAGAGCAGATTTGAGGCTGACTGCTCCTTTAATGCGCTGAGTAACACCTCCCTCCTCTCTCATACTTACACACACACACACACACGCACACACACACAGTTTAACGCATGCAATTATGCATGTACGCACACAAGTGCCCACAGAAGTGTGCATGCTCTTGTGAGAGTGACTGGGGTGCTTGGGAGAATATATACAGTATTTTTTGCTCCGCTTAGATAGAGTGAGACATTCTCAGATAGAGAGCATGTTACATTCATCAAAGCATCATGACATCTTTTTATGTGCCCAGTGCTGTACATCAACATAAATTATAATTAACTGTTGGTAATTGCCTTGTCTCAGAGGAGACAAGGAGGAGGAGGAGGAGGCTTTGCATAGGCGTTCCACACAGATGCACTCATTCATGCATGTGGACATGCAGACGTGCACACACACACACACACACACTTACATTTTCATTACTGTGATTACACACACACACACATTTTGTAAAATACATCCATTGGCTTCCATAATGACTAGATGTAAATAGTTATCCTAAAATACATAAATGTTCAGGAATTTGACTAATCCCAAGTATAATGTAGGGCACTTATATCTAGAATCCTACAAATCAAAGTAAACTTCGTTGTCTCACCTATAAACCAAAAATGAATCCAAAAATGGCACATAGAATACAGATACATAAATAAACTATAATATCTAAAGTCTAAACAAGAAGTAGCAAATGAGAATGTGCAATTTTATTTATTTAATGTATTCAATTAATTGGGCATAGGATCTCAAATTAATATTAATATACTTCACAGACAATCCTAAGGATATTCTCATGTATTTATTTTTTGAAATTGAACATGGTTCGAAAATGAGGCTCTGTAAAAAGTATTATTTTGGGAGTTGTTTAATGAATAATTATTAGGCTTTCAGACCCACTGGCAAAAACTCTTGAAATGCAGAGGCTGATTCTAGGCATGCTGGTGAGGTAATTAGAAAGTGTGTTACATCTTTCATTTCCCTTTAATGGGCTGTTAATTTGGATTGCTCCAGGAAGGCATCCCCTGGCTAAAGCTACAATCTGAGAACACACATGGATATCCAATATAAATTGCTTCAGGCAAAACAATCTAGTTGAATAAGAGTAAAACCTACATAATATTTAGCATTCTAAAATCTGTACATGCTGCAGTAATGATTAGCGTTATGCATAAAATATTTCATGCATCAAGTGGACCTCAAAGTGATTCATTGTTTCGCCTAAATTAGAAATAAAAAATTATTAACCAAAGGGGATATGAATTTAGAAAAACTTTATTCAATCTCATAAGCAGTTAGTAAAGCTGTAGATTGTCAGTATTTTAAGAGATCTGATAAAAATGTTAATTTTTATTTTTAAAAGTTATGGAAATCTGATGGTATTTAATGGGATGTGAGGAGAAGTGACCACAACAGTCTACTACATGCGGCACTAGAAATAAAAGTTGATTAAAAAAACCTTTTTCCTAATCGAATAGTGAACCATATAGTAAATCAATTGTTATATTTAACATGATTAGTTCATAATAAATTCATAATTCAAAAAGTGTTTTGTTCATTACTTCATTACTGGAATATATCTCTATCTATCTATCTATCTATCTATCTATCTATCTATCTATCTATCTATCTATCTATCTATCTATCTATCTATCTATCTATATATGCTTTCATAAAAATGCTTTCAAAAATATAAATAATGATTATTTTTATCAATTTACAAAATGCAAAGTGAGCAAACGAAAGAAAAATCTAAATCAAATCAATATTTGGTATTATTACCATTTGTCTTCAAACCAGTATCAATTCTTATAGGTACACTTGCACAAAGTCAGGGATTTTGTAGGATTATAGTCATTATATTATTTTGTAGTCATTATATTATTTTGTAGGATTATAGGATTATAGATCTGTGGTTAGTTCTCCAAGATGTTTGGAACAACCTACCAGCCGAGTTCCTTCAAAAACTGTGTGCAAGTGTACCTAGAAGAATTGATGCTGTTTTGAAGGCAAAGGGTGGTCACACCAAATATTGATTTGATTTAGATTTCTCTTTTGTTCATTCACTGCATTTTGTTGATTGATGAAAATAAATGATTAACACTTCCATTCCAAAGCATTCTTTGTTTACAGCATTTTTCACACCTGCCTAAAACTTTTGCACAGTACTGTATATATATGTGTATGTGTGTGTGTGTGTGTATGTATGAGTTTAGATTACTCTTTGTTGTTTATTACAGAATGTTTGTAACAACACTTTGACTGAGAAAAAGAAAACTAAAATGAAGAGATTAGCATTAGCACTGATGTTCCACCCAACAATGGAACAATCCCTCTGCAAGTTTTTTTTTTTACATGATGGGTATATATGAGATGTGAGCAGTAATGAGATGATTTGGATTGTGCTCTTGCTATGCAGAAACAATTTGCTGCTCACTGGAGAATGTATTGAGATGTAACATCTTTTCTAATTACCTCCACCGAGAGTCACTGCCTAATTAAAGCCTAGTGGCAAAAAAGAATGCACACTCACATATGCTAGATTGACATAAATATTTGACAGTACAAAAAGGTTTTAAACAACAAACATTGTTTCTAAAATAATGAAAAACTGTTATTTCTCAGGATCAGAGATCTCTAATCCCACATCTTGCATAGAATCTTTCATTCCTCTACAGATTTTACAGTACTGTTTATTATTCAGAACAGTGTGAAATGGACGTTTGTTTTCTTAGAAATAATGACTGCCTTACAAAGCAAGTGTCATGTTACAAAACCAACATAATAATCAAGCACCACACATACACTAATGATTTTGTGCAGGTCTTCATTGCTATGCGATTTGAGCTTTTAACAACGCAGGTGACTTTACAACAATATCAAGGCTGCTGTTATTTCAACAGCTGTACATGAACATTTCCCCATTAACATCTGGTTAGCTTTTGCTAGCCAAAGTCTACATATTAGCCTTTTCTGCTTTTTAATCCTTTAAATCCAATCTCTAGACACCCAAGTAGATCTTTTCTTGCGGTAAGATGTTGAGAGGGAAAATTATGTATTACAGTCACTGTATTGGATGTGGCATTTTTGAGTGAGGTTATACTACTGTTCTAGCCCAGTCTTTGAAATATGGACATCTAAAACCTTCTGTCAAACAGATCATGTCTTTATAAAGTGGGTCAGAACCTACCTGTGGCCTATTCACCAGAGATGCATCTGTCCGCTCTCACATTATTAACTACTTCTGAAGAAAACATGATCAGAAAATGGGCTAAATATTAGTATCAGAACAGTGTAAAATACCTGAAAAAGTAATTATCAAAACAAATTACACATTCCCTAATACAGTGCATCCCTGGAGTGACTTTAGGTTAAGGATCTAGTTCAGGAGCCCAATGGTGGAGTTCCTAGGCTCTCCTGGGATTCAACCTCCTTCATATATGCTTCTTACAGTGACCAGACACAGGGTCTTACTCACTCAGATGCACCAACCCCGTCCCTGCGATATTGACATTTCTGAAATTAAACTATGGAAGTCCGTTTGCATATAACAAGCAAATGTGACCCAGATGTGTGTCATATTGCTTTCAACCCTGTCTGTAGTCCTAGTCTTTGGTTGAATGCATCTCTCATTTTAAGCATTCTAGCTTGGGCGCAGAAAAAACTGAGGACCCAAAACTTGAAGTGAGAACTCCTGGCTCATGAGAACTCTGGGTAGATAATGTGTGTAGTGGAGGAAGAAAAATGTGTCTCACATCTTTCATAATTATAGCACATTGTGCTCGCACACATGCAATTGATTTCTTACTTATTTAGGTCAGGAAGCAATTAATAGCAACTTCCTCCCGGGTCTGAGGTTTTTCCTTAGATAATATACAGAAGCTGCTAGAATATTGTGCATATAGAGGCATGCCCATGTGCAGTTTTGTGATCTTGGTTAAAGATTGGGAGACTAGAGACTTGTTCCATTTGGATGTACAAATAATTTTGTGAACTCCCAAGATACAGGCTGTACTATTAAAAAAAAACAGAATAACTCAGCTTCCTTCTGAAGTACCTTATTTTTGCCGAATTTGAAGGGAACATTGCATATTTTTCTCAGTGACGACAATCTCATAAAAAGGGCTTTCTAAGAAATGTAAAATGTGGTGGGTTCAAGCAATGGAAGTAAGGAAAAAGCTTAAAACAGCCACATTCCTAACATTTCCATTGCTTTTTTGATTTTTACAATTGTTAACTTTCATTGTGATTGGGATGATTCAGCTATTTCTTAGGGTTCCGCTGCTTAAGTTATCTTAGTATTAAGGCTAGCATCATCTAGGCTATTTATCTGGCTATTTTTCAGATTAAGATGTTGGGGCTAACATTTAATTCTAGGCCAACTATCTAATTAGCCTAAGATTGATCTAAATAGGTACATTTAGATACATGTAAACATGTGAACATACATATTCAACAGTCAAAGCACAGTCTCTTAGTTCTATAAAAATCAATCTAGACCTAGATAATCTAGATAGTTTTGATACATCTGAAGATAGTTAGATGACCAAAATAGCTAACATTACCAATAACATATAACTAGTGTGATTTAGTTTAAGATTAATCTAACTACTGTAGTTCTCAGTGTAGATGAGGGGAAACCCAAGGAACAAGACCAAGTCAGGCAAAGTAGCTGAGTAGTTAAGGAGTTAAACTGGTATTGAGCGGTAGCTGCTCATATAGTAGTGTTGGCGGGGAATAAATCACACACAACCAACAAATATGCTGTTTCGAGTTTTTTATCCGATAGATCACCCTGTGATTTTGATTTATACAGTGAAAATAAAATACAAAATAGAAACTGAATAGAAAATGATTCCCCCACGGGTACAAATACACAGGTTTAACAGCAAAGTAAAAAATGCAATAATATATATTCAGTGCTTTGAATTTAACAAATAACTGTTTGAAGTCACACTTTCTCAAAATGAAATACAAGAAATCCAGCATGGCAAAATGTGTAACACTACTAATGGCTAATACAGCAGTAGCAAAACGGTAGTGGTAGTAATCGGTTACACCCGTAAATAACCCGGGTATGGGAAGTTGATGAACAAGGCCTCGACTCCAGGAAGGATTATTTACACCAATCCAGTACTTTATTCTGCTACAATATCGTGGCAGCGTTTCCTGGGCTTTTTTGCACGTCCAGTCCAGACCCAGAATGCACCGCAATTCTCCCTCCCACTAAAACGGGTGTGTTTGTAGTCTCCCGACTCTTAAAGAGACATGCACTGCAGACACAACACAACACCCAACACCACAGTCTTACAATTAACATTTATCGAAACAGACAGTTCATGGCATTTCACATGTGCCGCAACACTATCAGTTGTTTCCATAAGGTGTTAATCTATTTAAACATACATAGCCACATCTGAAGCCAGTTAACAGATCTAGCTAAAATTAATATCAGCACTAACATCTAATCAGTTTGTTAGCTTGGTAAGGTATCTAACTAGCTTCAAATGTAGCTAAATTGCATAAAAACAAACCATTAAATAAAACATTTTCTATGTATCGCGGCACTGTGGCTTGTTTCTATTAAATTAGAATACTAGACTGTATAGGTTTAGACACTATCTAACAGTAATGTTAACACTAATGTCTAACTAGTGTGTTAGTAGTAGTATTGTTAGATAGATTAGCTATACAACTAACTTCAGGTAAAGCTAGCCATCAAGGTGAAGGTACATGCCCTCATGATTAAAACGAAATAAAGTGTCTGTACACATTAATCAGGACTAATTCTATTTAGAAACTATACCAACCTATATAGTTAGAATCACCTGAAGATTGCACTAAAGTCTGAAGTTTAAGTGCTAACATTAATATTAGCTAGATTCACTTTTTAAAACTAGCTTCAAATATTTCTAACTAGCTATATTAAGATAATAATATTACAAATTAATTACATAATTCACAGCCTCTTGTTTCTATGAAAAAGGTAATTTATAATATGTTTAGAGACTGTGTACATAGACAGTAAGCTTCATCTGAGGTTAGTTAGATGGCTAACTTGGCAAAGATCTGAAGCTAGTTAGATAATAAACATAGACAACTTGCATCTAGCTTAAAGTGCTAGCATTATGTATAGGCTAGATTTAGTTTAAACTTGAAACAAGAGTCAGTGATGCGACTTGATGGGTTGATAGTGATGGGAGTGCAAATGCAATGCAGCCAAGGTTCCTTTCAAATGTCAAATTCAGCCTAATAACTTGGGTACTTTCAAAGTACATGATCAATGAGGCAGCTGCCTTTTGAATGTAACATTGGTACAGCACTTTCCTAGACACTCAAAGTGCTTTGCAAAGTCAGAAGTGGAGCCACTTCAACAAATTCCAATGTGCAGCTCCACCTGGATGGTGCTCCAGCAGCCAGTACACATACCACACATTAGCTCAGGTGGTGAAGAGGCAAAAGAGAATTCACCATTTACAGATAGGGGATGATTAGGGGGGCAGATTTGTTCATGGTAGGTCATCTTAACAAGACATCAGGATTCCAACCTTACTCTTTTAGAAAGAGGGCCTTTTAGAGTCAGGACCTTTGTTTTATTCCTCATCTTAGAGCATCCTGTCTCTCACTGAAAGTGAATGATTATTTGTCATTGTGAACACACCACAACACAAAGAGCAACACAACGAAATGTGATCTATCGTTTTGACCCATCCGTGAAGGAGCAGTGGGCAGCTAACGTGGGCAGCGCCTTGGGAGCAGTGCTTGGGGATGGTACCTTGGTCATGAGTAGCTCAGTGGTAAGTTTGCCAGTCTGGGATACAAACTGATGACTTTCTGATGGCGAACACCCAACCGCTACGCCACCATCTGCCCTCATTCGGCCATTGAGATCCACACAGACTACAGGATTGTGTCCCACCAGCTACTCTATACTAATTGGTCTCCCATTCAAGTGTTGCTAGGTCCAAACCTGCCAGCTTCAGAAGGATTCCCAAGTCTGTACTTCAAGGAGCGGTCACCTTTTGTCATGTTTTCAATGTCAATTATATTTACATAAAGGGCATTTAGCAGACACTTTTCTGACTTAAATCTCCTAATTTCAGGGACAGTCTCCCTGGAGCAATTTAAGGGTTAAGGGAGAGGGTCTTGTTCAAGGACTCAACAGTGGTAGTGCTGGAGGTAGGGTTTGAACCCCTTACTCTTTTTGTCCAGAGGCAAGTATTCTACGACTAGACCACCATCAACCACATGTATGCATGTATATATTTGAAAGAATTCATATGAATGAAAGAGAACGAGTGAGAGTGAGATGTGGACTGTCTTTTGGGAATGCACATAACATTCTAGGTTTTTTGTTAGCAAGCTCCAAAGTGTGATGGATTTTGTATGGATAAGAAACAAGTCTGAAATTGGGGTGTATGCGTGTTAGTGTGCATGTGTTTGTGTGAGGCATCAATCGTTTTCCCACTCACTTTCTGTTGCAGTCACAGCTAATGTTCCCACTGTCAGAAAACGAACGGTTCCCAGTTGCCTCCTCACAGACCTTCTGCCTCTTTTTCTTGTCACCTTTGTTTACTCCTCTCCTTCTTTCTCACCTTCCGTCTCTCCTGTGAGGAGCTGCCAAATCGCAGGTGTGGTGGAGTTCACACTGGGGAAGCCTCTAAGAGCCGTACAGAATGGAACATTTCCTTGCACAGAGGCGTAGACATTAACACCAGAGAACAAGGAAAATACATTCTCACAAGCAACCTTTTCTCTATCAGTAACTCACCTCACATTGCTTGGAATATTCTGGTACCAATAGGTGCAGACCTTCTTAGAGGAAATAAAATGTGAAAATGGCCATTTTTGATACTGATACTGGGAACATTCATTTAAAAATAAAATTTAAAAAGCACTATTCAAATGTTAAGTACCAAGGCATGTTGTTAGTACTTCTTAAACACAAAAACACATTTCTTTTAAAAAATCTATAAAAAAATATGAATGTCAATCAGAATAAAAGTTTTGTTTAGTTATCTATTTTAGTAAACATTTTGGAACATATTTAAAGTATACTTTATAGCTGGAACATTTTTATGCTGTTTACTTTTTGCTCAGTACAAGTGTGAATGCCAAACATTTTGCTTACTTGGCACTTATTCTTTTAAGCAGAGCTGAAATGGAAGTGCGACCATTTTTCAAATTCAGAAAACTAATTAAAATAAGTACATGGGGGCTGATGGTAATATTGTGGGAACTGGAGATTACATTGAAGAGCAGGCTGGGCCTCTTTCATCATGAACACTCTGCTGAGATTTAGATTAATTAGCCTATATGCTTTTTAACATGTGGTAAAGTTTACTTATTCTGTACTATTTCTTTCTCTCTCTCTCAAAAACTTGCGCATGTTCAGCTCTCACCAGATGTCAGCTTCACATATTTAGTGGACTTTCATTACTCAGTGATTCGGCCTCTTTTACAAAGGCTTACCCCCCCACCCCTCTTTTTCTCTCACACACACACACACACACACACACACACACACACACACACACACACACACAAACAAGAGGAAATTTCCAGCAGATTGGCTTGACATTGTTGAGGATTGCCTCTAAAGCTCAATTCATGAGAGTCTGAGTGCATTTGAGTGCGTTTTCAAGGCTGTGTGTGTGTCTGTGAGAAAGGCACACAAATGCTTGTTCATATCTTAACTGAAGAAAGAGGGGAATATTTTTCCATGTAGTAATTTTGCAGGCATAATTACATGTTTGCTTTGTTATTCTAAATGGATGTATATAGTACACACACCTGTGAATAGGACACACACAGACACATGATTGTGGCCTCTACAAATGTTTTCCCTATTGTTAGGCCGACTTGAGCGTGTGTTTGGACGTGTGTGTTTGCGATATTGGCTTTAATGTGATTTGTTTACCTGGGCTGATTACGGTAATCCAGTTAATGCTGTCATGCAATTTCACAATCCTATCAGCACTAATATAGCGCGCAGCTTTCTAATGCCTCACCCATGCATCCGCTCCCATTACCATCATCCCCAATGGAGCTCAGCAGTGCAGCGAAATCAGCAGATCATCCCTACCTTTTACTGCCTGCCGAGGTATTTCTCTGGCTAGGGATCAGATTCTCTCTACTATTTGTATGCTAAATCTGTTAGATGTAGAATATACCAGCCATTTTTCTCAGACAACATTTTTGTTTTGGTCTAAGAGTTATGACGGTGTGAGGGTTGACATCAGACAAAGGTAAATGTGGAATCAAGAAAATGTCAAAGGTCCAATTGATGTTGGAGCTTGGAGATATATATATACACACACACATATATATATACATATATATGTGGAAGTGTAGATAAAACCGGAAAAAAAAATCATGTATTACTTTAGCATTTAACAAACTGCTGGGTTTGATTGATCCGTTTCCCTGTTCTTGCTGCTTACACAAGATAGAAGATAGAGATATAATTATTATCTATTAGATTCGCCACATTTTTGAAAAGAATACATTTTTGCATAGATGCATTAAAGCATCTTATAGTAAAAGCTCATTGAAGATTTTGTAGTATGGATTAATAAAAAATGGTATTCGCTGGAGGAAGAGCCAAACAAACAGCAGTTCTGCAACAGGTTAATAATTCAGAAAAGGTGTTTGTGTGATTTATGACAGATATCTGCACCACTTGTGATTATTCTCCTCCCTTCTCTCCTTGCCTTTCTTTCCTCTGTTCCTTTAACTCTCCCTTTCTCTCTCTGTTGGCCAGGTGTGGGGATGTCTAAAGTCAATCCCATCATTCCCTCCATCCTCTGTTCTAATAGTACCCCTGTCCCAGTATGTCTGTCTGTTTGATTGTCTATTTTACCCGTCTCTCCCCCAGTACTGGATAGTGTAGGGCATTCTCAGGGGAATGAGAGCTGGCAGTGGCCTGTCCCATCTGTCAAAGAGAGAAGGAGGGGTGAGGGTGAATGTCTCACTGGGGTGTGAATGGAAGTAAGTGGAGAAATGTCTGTGTGTGTGTGTGTGTGTGTGTGTGTGTGTGTGTGAGAGAGAGAGAGAGAGAGAGAAAGCACTGTGTGTCGGGGTATGTATAGAATATGGATATAACTCTGTAGGTGTGTTTTTGCATTCATACTTTTTCATCATGCCTGTATATTAAATCTCTATATGGACATTTTGAACGATGTGTATAGATAGATGAATGGATGACAGAATGGTTGAATGGCAGTGGACGCAGCAAAAGACAGACGCGACCCGCTAGTTTACGACTGCTGAAATACTGTCAGTCGCGCAGGACGAGCCGATTGTGCATGGTTTGTGCGTTTGTTGTTCCTAGGGTTACATTATTTGGGCTATTATTTAGATTAGATAGTTAGGTTTCAATTTTATGCTTTTGTGAAAATATAATACATATACACACTCATAGATTTCACTTTCACAAGCATTGAGCCACCCTTCGTTTCTTTTTATTGTGCCAAACTTTTATACATATATATTTATATGTATATTATATGTATATTAATATACATATTTATAGAAAATAAATAAATAAATATTGGTAAATCAATTATCAAAATTATTATTTGTCTTTTTTATAAACACGTGTGTCTTAGAGAAAGTAACCTACGATCATACTCTTCAAATTCCATATGGAGACAAAAAAAGCTAATGAAATAACAACAAGCCTTTACCATTATTCCTGCCTTCTGCTAAAGTCCCATTAACCAGATGGGAAAAACCTTACAAATGTCCTTATTTTACAGCTCTGCAGTCATATAAATGCCTGGGCAATGATCATGATACAAACAATTTCATAACCGCGTTTTAGTGAATGAATGTATTCAAAATCTTCATTCATAATTCACTGCGATAAAAGCAGAACATATAATTTTAAACATGTGGTTTAAAATTTCTCTCTACTCTTTGTTAAGATTAGAAGACTATGGATTTGTTTATTTCAAAAGAAACACACACACACACAGAACAAAAACATGTTGAAGCATTATGAATACAGAGCATCCTCTTCTTTTGCAATAAGTCAATGGACCACTGGGCATCTAAGAATTTTATTAAAGCACAATGACCCAACACTGTCATACCATTTTAAAAAATATGTATTAGGAATTTGAGGTGTCATTAATAACATAGCCTAACAATTATATATGAAGGCTATTTTTTTTATGGCTATAGCAACTGCTGAATAAGCCATAATTCTGCGAAGACTATATATGTCCTAAAAATATGGAACAAAATCATTTAAACATTTTTTACATATTTAAACAATTTCACTCATACCCCCACAGCTCCAGCCATTCCCCACATTAGGTAAAAGCATAATATGTTAGCAAAATGTGAATATAAAACCATCACAAAATCTATTCACAGAAGCTGAGGCGTGTCATAAAAAAAAATTGGACTCTGAATTCAAATGTACTTGCTTGAGAGGTGAGAAACACTTTATCTAGTCACAGGCACTTTGTAAAAAATTACTTTTTTTCACAGTGATTACAAATGTCTCAAAATCAGAGCAAATCAGCCATTAAAGCGAAACCTTAGCAATTAGGACGAACAAACCCACATCACCAATGCCATCATCTCACGACGGGAGAGTCCATAAAATGGAACATGGAGTTTCTCCACCATTCACAAACCTCCTGCTCGCGTCTATTGATTTTTTTTCTATGCTTAATGAAATACAGTCAGCATGCTTTTATTACATTTGCTGCAATGCAGTTTGCGGGAAGCATAAGGAGCTGTTGCATCACTTCTCTGTTTACAGTCCATGCACAGGACTGGACACGGTCTACAACGAGTATTTCCTAATATTTATCCAAATTTGGAACAGCTAATGAAAGTCCTAATGGATTAAGCTGATGGAAAGTAGTTCACTTTGAGGAAGAAAAGCATTAATAACGAAATCTTAAAGTGTTAAAAGTCCAAAATCTGATACATTTTTGTTGCTTTTTAAATAATTCATTCCCCGACAAAGCAAACTAGGATTCCTAATATGTAGTTTGTTCCTCATCATGCCTACAATCACTTATTGGTTTTAAAATACTGTGTGCAATCATATTTAAGCACACATGTTCACATACTTAACTCGCTGGGATCTAACATAATTGCAGCACTGTAATTTCAGTAATAAAACCGTCAGATCCCATTTGAGATGTGGGTGTAGATAAAGACCCGGAAAAAAAATAAATAATAATAATTTTAAAAAAATAATAAATAAATAAAAATGTGTGTATATATATATATATATATATATATATATATATATATATATATATATATATACACACACTGTATATTTTATATATATATATATATATATATATATACACGTGTGTGTGTGTGTGTGTGTAAATCCCCTGGGGAGGCCAGCCTACAAAAGATATAAGCCTTTAATATCCAGGTTGCGTTACTGATAATAATGGCAGCAAAGCCAAACGGTCGGAGACAAAATTACTCAGAGGTGAAATATCGGAGCAGTGAAATCCCCTCCAGCAATACATAAGTGACTGTGAGAAGTCGATATGTATCTGTATGGGTCAGCTAACGGTCCTAAGGAGGAGGCTTGCTGTCAGGGTTCGCAGTGGAGGTCTCTTAAACAACACTAGAGTAACTGTGTGAAGAGTGTGTGTGTTTGTGAGAGAGAACGAGTATACATGGATTTTTTTCATGTCCATTTGGGAAGCAATTTCGCTTCAGCACATCTACGTGTTCAGAGACTGTTTGACTGGTTCTTTGTGTTTGTCCAAGGTTTCTGCTTCTGTCCAGAGAACCCCCTGAAGCAGTGGAGGGGGGAAAAAGCAGAGGTAATGAGATATTGACCATCATCTCATCCACTTTCGCCCAAGAACAAGGCGGCGATTTACAAAATGTGTCGTTCTGACAGACTTGTGCAGCTCCATAAAACATGTTGTTAATCTGAGGTGGGGGTACGCTAACGGGAACTTGTAAATGTGGCGAGAGGCCATGTTAAATCCTTCACTGTATGCTCTTATCAAGGCTGATAACAACTGGGGATATCGTTCTAACAATCAAAGCTAATGCCTCAGGCCGACTGCATGGAGGAAGATGGAAAGAGGAAGAGGAGGTGAAAAATAGCATTCTGGACACTATCATGGAGATGACATAGGTGATCAGTCGGTTCTCTGTCTCGGCCCCCTAACATGTGGTGGTTACAGCCACTAGCATGCCCTAGGAGAAGGATGACGGAGATGTCGTCGAGATCGCAGGTGCGCAGAGGTAGATGCTAATGAATCGCTTCCAACATGATGTTAATTATGATTAACAAGGGGGAAAAGCTGGCAATGAATGGTGACCAACAATAGAAAAATCAAGGGTATAAATACAGGAAGGTTGAAGTGTGCTTAAGGCACTTGGATTAGTCCAGAAAAAAACTTCCAAATCATCATCTGATTTGAGCAGTTGTGGTGCAGTGTCTCTCACTTTGCTAAGGTACAGTCAGCAGAGGAATAACTCATTATATAGAAGCTGGCTGTATATAACCGAGACATGCTGGATATTGATGTTTGGCCAGGAAGTCTGTCATGCTTCTCCTGATCAAGATAAGTTGATTTTCCAGATATAGATTACGTTTAACATGTATCTGGGATATAAATCATGATGTAGACTAAATATGGAGGAAATCACCATGAACTTATACTGAAAATCCTATTTGGATTAGAAACAGGTTTAATCAACGAGTGCCACAGTGTAATTTTGATTACAAATCCCAGAGGCAGTTTAATTTGGGTGTAAATTGAAACCAGAAAATCTGTCCTCAAGCAACAGACTGTCATCTACTTTAATAAGACTGTCTTGTTATGAGCATCAAGATATTTCCTGTGAAGCACTAACTTGAGAGAACTTAAAATCACAACACAGACATAATTGCTATGTAGGATTGTGTAGGTTTCTTTCAACTTCACACACTACTCATGGCACTCAAGTTGATAGGATTAACAAAGTAAATCTTATTTTTGTCAAAGAATATTGCACATTTTGTGGTTTTAGCATTTTTTTAGTGAGATCCATCTATAGCGGTAACAAATAATAAAGAACTGTTCCCAAATCTCACCTCAGACTTGGCCAATTTCTTTTATCTGCTCTAAAGCAGATAAAGAATAAAAGCAGAGGGACAGCATGTCTGGGTTCTCCTCTGCAGCTAGAGAAGGTCTCAGACATCTTGCCCTTCTCCAGTTCAAGTGCAGGACTTGCAGAGATCTTGCACCACCACAAATCTTGTACAGATTGAAGTGACAGCATAAGATCAGTACTGCAGAGGCCTTGTCTTGTGGAACTTGCACTGACCTCTTGAACTTTAATTGGTCATCTAAAGACTAAATCATACGTTATACACACACTCACCCACTTACATAGTCACTTTAAATGCATGAGTTAAACCCGGAGTGGCCCACAGGACGGTGGGGTCCCATCTGAGCCTTTATATAATCTCAAGGTTTCTTCCTTTTTTACCACAGAGGCAGTTTTTCCTTGCCACTGTGGCCCTAGACTTGTTCTTTATATAAAGCATTCACCTCTGGGTGATGTAGGGTTGAGCTCATGCATTTAAAGCGTCTGCATAAGTGTGTATGTACGTGCAGAAAAAAAGATTTTAGTATAGGTGATTGATATAGATGATATAGATATTTTTATTCAAAAGGCAATACTGTAGTTGGCTATTTTAACATTAATTTAGAGAACTTTAGCTATAGAAAACGCTAGCTAGCATGAACTAGCGAGCCACCTAGCAGAAGTCCATTTTCTTTCCCATCTCTCCAGTATTTTGACACAATATCAATACAAAGTTGTTGTTTTAATCATATTATTGCATGTGAAAACTAAATGGCATAGTGGCATCAGTTACTATATGAGAAAATTAAATGGAATAGTGCCCCTGTTAATGCTATTATACTGGTATCTTTCACGTCATCTGCCTGATGGATATGCAAAGATATTTTAAGACAGCGAGTGAGAAGCAGGAGATTTAGTTTTAGGGTTAGGGTTCCTAGCCACACCCCTAGGGACTAAGCACCCCGCTATCTTTCATTCCTTGTGATGTCCCTGGGGCCAGCACAAGAAACTAAAGAACAGGCATGATGTCTGGAGCCTTCAATTGCTCTTGGAGGGATCCTATAAACTCTCAACACGAGGAACTGTGGAAGGACACAGCATCAGATTTATCAGAATTTGAATTAATTTTATTTTTATGATTGTATTCACTAAATGACCAAGTTGCATCGTAGACGGTCACTCTTGCAAATGATCCTTGCTGTGCCATGGCATAGATGATAGCTGTTAGACTGCAGAGTGAAGAGATCTGGAGGTCAATGCAGCTGACCCTCTGCCAGTCACCAATTTAGTTTGGATTTTCTTGTCCTAACCAAACCTCTCAGCAGCCATTTTGACCACGCGTTGTCATTGATTCCTATTTCTCAGAACAACCTTAAAAGGTGAAACTGGCAGTGAGTATGTTAAAACAGGTTTTCTATTCACAAGTTATAATTAGTGTTTAGCAAACGTAGGGAGAGCACAAAATGACTTTTGTTTACAGTTAAACACCGTTGAAATGGGATGAGAACTTTTGAGAAATGGTGAATGATTGACACCCGGAGGTGCAGATTAGATTTAGGAGGAAAATCCAATTTTAGATGGGGCACAATTGGTGCCGTGTGTGTGTGTGTGAGTGAGCGAGTGAGTGAGCGAGTGAGTGAGCGAGCGAGTGAGTGAGAGAGAGAGAGAGAGAGAGAGAGTGTGTTTGTTTATTATTGAGAGATGGTAAAATGGACTTGGTGGAAAATGACTTGTCACACAGCAAAAGGTTTAAGGAAAGAGACGACATTTGAATATGAATGATATCATTTAGGCATCTGGGTGCTGGGCACCATAAATTCTGAGAGTTGAAATCAATATGGCGAATTTGATATAAATTGACATAATATGAATTGGAGCACCAATAAAACGGTTTAATCAAATCTCTCATGGTGAGGTCATACGTTTAATAGCGGTCATATATTTCTTCAATCCATAAGGGTTTCCTTTGCTAAATCATCTCTGCCATAAATATAGATTGAATTGACCAATGACTGTCTGACATGTCGTCATTAAAGAAATCATTTTGTTTCACCGGTTGCAGGATCCTGAAACTCCAATTGTCCGCTGTGCACCCAGAATAGTTGAATGACTCTTTGGAAGGCCTAGAATAAACAATGCCAAATGAGATTAGTTAGTCATTCCCTAAAAGGTGACCAAATAAATGCTAAAGCTCAAAGAGAAAGAGGGATTAAGTGGCTTTGTGTCCCCAGAGGGAACAGATCCAGATTTTCGGCTCGATGGACTAATCATGAAACCCATCAGGTCCATTACTTCATCCAGTTACAGCTGCACGCCTTAAAACGACCCTGTCTAAGACAAAGATGTGAGCTGTTTGACAAATAGAGGCAGCAACCGGGCTGATGAGTGTCTGTGACGGATCATCAGGGTAAATTATCATTTCTGCTGGTACATTTCATTGCATTAGAGCGCTCAATTGCACTTAATATGAGCAAATGTGTGTTGAAAATGACTTTGCATTCAAAGTAGGACTACTGTACAGACTAAAATACTTTATTGAAATCTTCAGGTGCTTTCTTTGTTGAGAGGTCTTACAGTACTGGTAGGAAAACAATAGAGGTGTGCCACAGTTCTCAGAACACCATGGGCCAAATCCTGACCTGGATTGTGTACCCTTGCCTGTCTTTTTTATTCATGCCTGAGGAGATCATTACCTCCAAAAACTCACCAGACTCTTGACTCATCTCACAAAGTTCACAAACTGCTCCATATTGTATAATGGTACACAGATGAAAATGAATTTAATTTAAAAATAACTTTAATTGATGTGTGTGTGTTGTGCTGGACTTGCTGAGATAGCGCAACATCCAAAAAGAAATCTAACTTAAAGTTGAAAGTTATGCATTTAATTATTTCTTATTGAAAACATCTCTGTTTTTTTAATCCTGAGGTGTTTTCTTTAAGCCTATTAAGTCAGAGTTACACAACAGATGTTAAAATTATGTCATACTCATTTAATACAGTCTGGAAATACAGTTGTATCTTATAATAGACCAAAAATGATGGTTGTCTAAAAGGGTTGTATCTATGTCTAAATATCTAAGGTGAAATTAGACAAAAAATCAAATTGTAAAAATGCAGTTTCTGTTTCCTATATTCATACTTTTGCCCTTGAAAGGAATGAAAAAGACTTTCATATGTTGACTATCATAAAAACTAGCATGTATTGACTTAAATTTTTAGTCCCCACTTTAGCCTTTAAAATATCAAATATAAAGGCACAAATTTTACTTAAAGGAACTGTACATCTTGGTCTATTACATACACATTGCAAATAAGCTTCAACATGTAGAATTTCTACATAGTCTCAAGTTAATCTTAATTAGAACTGCTTGGTCTGATGGTAACATTCCTCATCATGTTTGTCATAGGCTGACATAAGCCTTACTTAGCAACATAGTGATCTAGGTTTTCATTGTTTTCTTTTAAAAAGTGCAGTTCTAACATGGTTGATAACACAAAGTACTGCTGGTGAGAATTTTCTGTGTACCTGAGCGTTAAAACTAGCATACGTGCTAACATTTTTATTACATGAGAAGTGACTTGACACCCAAAGTGGGCGGTACATTTATATGGCATGATGTGAGGGACTGAACTAAATTGTCAAACTGCATTGCCTGCTTTGATAGACGTTGACAGACAGAACAAACCCTTTACCACAAACACAAGTCAGGCCATAGCTTGAATTAATATTAGTCATGCCAGCTTGTCATCGCCCACAACACAGGCAGTGTTTCTCTGTGAACAGGTCTTTAAAAAACCTGTCATGGAAAGGAGAGAACAGTGGCATTTAGTTAGATGTGCTGCCAGAAAAGTCCAGACTCAATTTTACATTTACAACATTTCCTGTTACTTTTATCCAAAGAGAATAATGTTTGCCAATATTAAGGCCTCGAACCCACAACATCTTGGTTTATATAGGTGACATTGTATTTTTTAGTGTCTCAGAGTTAACGTGCGATTACTTCAACTAACACCAAAGTTCAGCTACACCAGGGGTGCGTTTCCCAAAAGCATAGTTGCTAACATATTGCTAGCTACGTTAGCAACACTATGTACACTACGTTAGTTGGTAATGTAGTTAGCAACTATGCTTTTGCGAAACGCACCCCAGAATGACACTTGAACAGCCATTCTGCACCAGTGCCCTCACCACACATTAGCTAAGGTGGTTAAAATTCACCAATTAGAAACAGGGACGATTAGGAGGCCAGGTTTGAATGGGCTATGGTAGGTCCTTTCTGTAGAACCATCAGGTTCCACCCTAACTTGCTTTCAAAGATACTCAAGTATCCTTTATGATCTCAGAGAGTCAGCTCTAATTAGCTTTACCTTTGAGTTGAATCCTAATTCCTAAGCTTATTTGAAACATATGTGCACAACCAGAATGAAAACACTGGCCAAACTGTAAAAAATATGATATGATAAAGAGTATTTGTTTTGGGCAAATGAAGAATGATTTGCAGGGACTTAATTGAAGCATTTTTCACACACTGCACTTTGGCATGCTGGTCATTCTACAGCTTGTTTACTGGCATAGTCTTGTAAGCAACATTGGCGTGACGTCCATAAACAAATAATTTCATAGCCTGTACTATTCCCCAGATCCCCATTAGGTTACTTGCTCATTTCATGGCCATTCACTAAAAGTTAACCCTAGCATCTCTAATGCCAGGGCCAGATGGTGTCTAACTTAATTGTGGGAGTTTTGTTTTTTCTTACTCTATTCCTTTCTTTTTGCTTTGTGTTCCAATTCTGTGCTTATTTGTATTGCAGAAGAGGTTTGTCATACCAACTCCACTTTGAAATAAAATACAATTAATTTCCCTTATGAATCGCATGTCTCATTTAAATGCTGAAGCTGGAAATAAGTGATGTATCAGTAAAAAAATGCTTAATACGATTAAAATTAGAAGTTAGGCTATTAGGGTCAAATGAAAAGAATTTATTGATGGCCATGAATGAAATGGATTTGGCTTTGATGGTCTATTTATAGTGGCTGGAGAAAAGAACTGTCATGCTTTCTACTCTAGAGCGATATCAGGTATACAAGTACTTTGGTATGCTGCACATCTGCAGTGCAAGCAACCATGTAGTCAAGAGGGAGACAAGTGGAAGATGGTATTCTTGACAACATCTGGACATTATGAATATCGCATGAAGCTATACAGTCTTCTGCCATCAATTTTTCCAAGCCCTTGTGATATTGCCATATCAACACCTTATTCCTTAGATACATCATCAGTCAAGGATGAATTAATGTGAAGGAAGAACACTGAATTTGTGCAGCTGCAGTCAGAAACCAAGAAACGCACAAACCAAGGAAGAGCCCAAGAAAATGTTTGAATTGTGCCCTGTCCTGACAGTCTTATTGATCCATTCCTCTGCTGCTGAACAGATGCAGTCTTTCTGTCCCTGATGGCATACCTTTCCTCACACCAAACTGCCTGTGTACTGATGCTACCATGTGCCCTCTCTAGGAAGCATTTTTTTTTAATGGGAACGACCATATAAAACCATATATAACCACCAAGAAGATATGGTGAAAAGGGTCATAGTAGGTTGGAATCGATGTTTTGTGACTACTCCAAAAAGATATCTATAAACTGGTTTACTCATAAAACATACACGTGTAAAGATAAAAAATAAAAGCTTCAAATAAAATGGTTAGTTTCCCAGGGCATATATATTAAATGAATTATTAGGTTCCATCTGCATTTCAGTCATATTATCTTAGTTCTAAGCAAGGAATTTGCCTGATGAAGTTTTAGTGTTTGGAGAGGACACCAATTGAGACAGTGGGTTGCTGCTGGAGATTTTGTTGCTCACCTTGTGATTTGTGTGTGGAACTCAATATTCCAAAACAGTAACATGGATGCTGTGCTGTAAATATGTTGCCATCAACATGGCAAATCTCTGAAATCCTAAAAACATCATTGAGCTTCACTTGTAAATAGTGGGATGCAGTTAAATGTAGTAGATACATTTTTTCAAAAATCAAGACACAGCTGAGATGGTTGCATCACTACCATTAGATTGCTTGAAAACATATAGTCATTATCTGTAAAATCGGTGTGTGTGTGTGTGTGTGTGTGTACAATACACTAAAACCAAGTACAATGGGGAAAAAGTCATGATTAATTAAGCTATCTGCATCATGCTGTCAAGATACACTTATGCCGCTTATGTCTTCTGGTTGGTCAAAAAAGAAGCTGTTTGATTCTGGACTTCGAAAACTTTTTCACCACCTAAAGGTTAATGTGCGGTGACTTGCTTTGGTACAAAATTCTCCAGGTGCGTGGAGCCCATTGGTGATGTTTAAAGTGGGGCAGTTGGTGGTGTAACAGTAGTGTGTTCGCCCCGTGATCAGAAGGTCGCAGGTTTAATCCAGGGCCAGTAAAGTTACCACTGAGGTACTCATGAGCAAGGTACCGTCCCCAAGCACTGCTCCCCGGGTACTTGTTAGCTGCCCACTGCTCCTTCACGGATGGGTTAAATGCAGAGGCCACATTTGGTTGTGGTGCACTGTGTGCTGTGCTGTGGTGTGTTCACAATGACAAATAATCACTCACTTTCATTTCCAGTCTCAGTACCTTGAGTGTCTAGAAAAGTGCTATGTAGCCGAACTGTAAATATGTACACATCTATCTTTAGTTCACATTCATGAGATGTAGGCTTTTATTAAACGACACTGTCACAGTCAGCAATAACTGTCTTCAGCAACTGTGTACTTGAAATAGCCGTCCTTCATGACCATGGTGAAGCATAAAGCAACAAATATAGACCAATGAAGGAACAAACTGCATAAAGCAAAGTGAAAAAAGGTATGTCTATGTGGAAGCCAAAAGCAAAACCACATGGGACAGTGAGAAAAGAATAAACATGAATTTAAAGTAAGTACAGCATATTTAATTTTTTAAATATGTCTGTATATTTCAGCCTTTTTTGAGTCTAGGTTTCATCTTTAGATATCTATAAATATAGGAAATGGGAAAGGAACAAATTTGTTGTGCATGGTTCAATGTTGTAACGTTATTTACAGGGTTAGGGAAGGTACTGGTAAACCTTCTCCTATGATTAAAAGAAGCTAAGCTACAGCCAAGCTACTGTTTAATATAGTAGTTAGCTACACTACAAGCTACAGAGAAAAGAGAATCTACTTCTAAGCTAATCCAGTAACACTTTTTATTCGTGCTGTAGGAAGCTTTAAAGCAAATTGAATTAAAAATGTGAAACATTGTTAGAAGTAAAATGAAAAAAAAAAGTTTTTAACAATGTATAGTTAATTCACAGTAAGGTTTCAGTGTTGTTTTGGATTTTCAGATTGCTTAAGTACACTCAATACAACACCTAGAAACAGCTGGTATTTGAAAACACTCTTCTTTGTAAAGAGAAAAAAAATGTTTGTAATGGTGTAGCGTTTTGCCACACTATATCGCAATTTATTAAAAAAGAAAAAGTTATGTAAAAAGAATAGTTAATGGAAAAGTTACAGCGTTTTAAAAGAAGCTTTGCTATTGATAAGCCACTTAAAAAATAGTTCGATTCAAGATTCAAGATTCTTTATTTGTCACATGCAAGTTATACAGGTACAACATGCAGTGAAATGTATCCTGATCCGCTCTTTTAACCGTGCCATAGACAAGAAGAAAACAAAAACAGAGACGCAATACAACCTTACAAACATAAATACAACTTAAATACGGAGGTTGGGGTAACAGGACAAAAATAAACTATATACTATATTTTACAATAAGGAATATAAAGTTACATGTGCAGAGTTTTTAACCTGAGATTGTAAAATTGTGCTAGGACAGACAGGTGCAATGATGATTTTTTAAAGTGCCAAGTGCAACTGCAGCATTGTAGGTAGCAGAGTAGAGCATGTGATGTGGACAATGAAATGTGGCAACCAGTATAAGTGATTATCACAATTGAGGTTTACATCACAGTCAGACAGTATGAGTTATTGTAACAGTATGGGGTATATATTAGCAGCATATAAGAACATGGACATTTACAGTGTAAGTTATTGTAACAATATGAGGTATGTATTAGCAGCATGTAATAACATCGAAGTTTACAGTATAAGTTATTGTAACAACGAGGTATGTATTGGCAGCATGTATGTAAGTTAAGTTAGTAGTGTTGCTAATCTTATCTATGGAGTTACTCACCAACACTGCTTATTTATTTTTTGTAAATCTTCTTTAGCCTGCTGTATTCTTCACAAACCAACAAACCCTATTGTACTGTCACAGTTTTCCCATGAAGTCACTAGTGACTGCCGTTTCTGTCTATGTCTTTCCCTTGTTTGCTCTAATGTGCTTCACCTGTGTGTCTCCCTAATTAAGCTGGAAAGTCTCATTTGTCTCTGTGCTGGTGTTTGTTCAGTACAGTCTCTTTGTACTCTCCTGGGGTTCCAGGTTTGTGGTT
Organism: Distichodus sexfasciatus; assembly: GCA_032718565.1. Classification (NCBI taxonomy): domain Eukaryota; kingdom Metazoa; phylum Chordata; class Actinopteri; order Characiformes; family Distichodontidae; genus Distichodus; species Distichodus sexfasciatus. Next base: position 1,968,558 of record JAVGVS010000023.1, on the reverse strand, counting down.
TCTGCTTTTTGATTCTGACTTTTCAGGGCTCTGCCTGGTGGTTCGTTTTTGCCTTTGGTTTTTGTAATAAACTCTCAACTGCATTCTGTCTCATCCCTCGCCTCTCACACATGGTCATGACTAGCACCCTATTATTTTATGGATGACAGTCTGATCACACCGGGTTATTCTCATCTATGCTGCTGGTTGTCCTATTCCTCAAAAGGGGTGTTTTTCATTTGTATATTTATTTTTTATGGCCTCCAGTGGAAGGTTAATGTGATGCCCAGTACATCATGGCATGATAATACACAGGTTTTCCATATTTTTGAGCATTTGTAGCACCTTGGCATTTATATACTGAGGGACTCATGCAACATTCATGTCACAGATGGTAACTTCAATCTGTTTTTGTAGCTCTTTTCCATTATGTAAGTCACAATTACACATTTTTAAAATTCCGTTATGGGATTCTAGGCGTTCAAGATATAGGAAATATTGAACAAAATTGTAATATTAAAAAAAAATAAATTACTAATTGACTTGAACAGGACTGTTTGATGCCCTGCAATGTGTTTTGACGCTTGCCCAGGGTTGGCCCCTGATTTGTGCCCGTAGTTCCCGGGATAGGCTGAAGCCCCCGCTGCGACCCCAGTTGGGATGAAGCAGTTTGGATAATGAATGAATGAAAGAATGAGTACTATTAGAAAACAATTAAGCTTTCTAAAATGGGAGGGGTGAGTTTATAGTTAAGACGTTTTTTAATACAAAAGTTGAACATTAATGTTTCAATGTAAAGAGTGGCTTTGAGTGAGGACACAAAATCAGATCAGCACAGTAAACTTTTGAAGTTTGTCTACAGTGATTTTGTAGCTAAAATGAGTTTGTTTATTACTCCACATGACTCCATTGTATTAGTATCATGCTCATCTGTAAACCCAGACTAAAGTCAATAATCTATTGTCATATCTACATGCTGCGATGTGACTACATGATACATGAAATAATACAGTAGCATACAAATAATTTTGCCCTCTTGCTTAAATTGTCTCTTAGAGGTGGACAGTAACTAAGTACATTTACTTGAGTACTGTACTTAAGTAGAGTTTTTAAGTATCTGTACTTCACTTGAGTAGTATTTTATTTGGAAACTTATGACTTCCACTTCACTACATTTTAAAGACAAATACTGTACTTTTTACTTCACTACATTTCTATCAAGGTTCTCGTCACTCTCTACTTTCAAATCTGTGGATCAAGTGGATGTTATTCCCCCTTTTCTAAAAGGTGATTGGTTGTTTGGCAGGTGACAGTCTATCAGTAATCAGTAGGGTTACATCACGCCTGTAGATGGAACTATAAAACCAAGTTCAGACAGTTCTGCTGTTTTCTGTCTTGATTAAAACATTGTTGCTGTTGGAAATTCATGAAGCTGGAGATGTAGCGCTGGGTTTTACGCAGGTTGGAATGTTGATTTGATGCTGTGAGCTGCATTTACAGTTATTGCATTGTCCTCCAGATTAACATACATATATATGTGTGCACACACTGCCAGAGCTGTGTCAGAACACCACCATGCTGTTTTGTGGGGGTGTGTAGTCTTACAATTAATTACAAAAATAAACTAGTGACTTTTCTTTGTCAGTTGGGGCTGTGTTTCATTCTGTAACATTCTACCAGTTCCTTATTCTACAGCTTCTATAAGCTAGTCAGAGACATTAGGTGTTATAAGTGTTGTGGCAATAATGCAACAATGCGGAGAAAGAAGATGAACTTTTAAGTATTTTTAAAACAAGTACTCCAGTACTTTAACTTAAGTAAGCATTTGACTGTATGATTTTCACTTGTATTGGAGTAACATTAGACTAGTGGTATCTGTACTTTCATTTAAGTAATGAAGTTAGCTACTTTGCCCACCTCTGTCTGTTACTATGAACACTTAAGTAAGTAGTAAATGAACGGTTCACCAAAAAGGCACAAAGAAGTCACATTTCTTTTAAGCATTTTGTGAAAGATTACATTTTGTTTCCTCATTCACAGGTACAAAATACCAAATCAATGGAAAGGGCCTCAGGCAAAGGTTTGGGCATACAACATGGTCAGTACTTACTAACATACCCTTTAGCAAGAATAACAGCTTGCGAATGTTTTAGTGCCCAGCTAAGAGTTTTCCACTTCATACTTCTGGGGATTGTCACCTATTCGTCCTTGCAAACAACTTCTAATTTTGCGAGATTCTCAGGCTGTTTCACATGTATTTATCTTTTAAGTCCTATCCACAGATTTTCAGTAATGTTTAGGTCAGGGGGCTGTGAGGGTCATAGCAAAATATTCAGCTTGCACATCTTTAAGTAGTCGTTTGAAGGTTTTGAAGTGTGTTTCAGTTTATTGAATTAAATGACCAATCCTCATCTCTTAAAAATGTTGTGAGGTTTGCTGCCAGAATTAACTGGTGTTTATTGAATGCATTCTTCTTTCTGCCAATGAAATGTTCTCCATGCCACTGGCAACTTGGGATGTAACAATATATATCGATCCACACTGATACACTGATTCAGTGGTCAACAAGTTCATAACATTGATCAAGCCCATAGCATTGAAAGTCATGATATTTACGTTGTCTTTAGTGAATTGGTTTGAAATAGGTGAAGTCTTAAATCAGCTTACGATATTGTCTATAGTCGCATATGCGCTCGTGAATCTAATATGGAACGCCATCATACGCATAAATGTAGTTCTCTTCCAGAAAGTTGATCAAATTTTTTTTTCCCCATTTTAAAATGTTAGCAAGTGATCAATACGTAAAGAATAATATAGAAAAATTTAGTATTTATCAAATAATTTTATATTCAGATAGATATCAAATGGATAATGAAGCGTTTCCGTCTGGCGCTAACCTTATTTTCTTCACAGTACTGAGCCATAGAATGTCTCTACAAAATAAAAACTCTGTAAGCCAATAAAATTGTGAGTTTGTCTTGAGGAGTGTCCACTGTGGTTTGTTGAGTTTAACATATGATGCGATCAGTTTGGATAAGAGAGAAATATTGAATAAACATGTTTACGCTTAATAAACACGCTTAGGCTTTGCATGTTTCACTTATTTGTCATGTGGTGTAAAACGTGCATTGGTCTTTCAGAGTCTTGGTCTTGTCTCGGCCTTGACATGCTTTGGTCTTGGTCTGGTCTCGGACTTGGTTTTGATGGTCTTGATCCCAACTCTATATCGTCTTGATTGCTTGCTTCTGAATTGAATCAAATTGAAAATGTATCATAGACTTGTGATATCGACAGACATCGAATCTGTTTTCATTGAATCGTTATAATATCGTATGGTGATGAAATTCGTGGTTTATCTCCGTACTGGTTACAAAACAATGCATGATCCACCTAGCCCTTTTCCCAATAGTTGGAGATAAGTTCTTTTCCTGAATTTTAAGGTTTTTTCTGGATTCTTTTTCTCAAAAAGCACATTGTGACCCAAAAGTTTGACTTCATCAGTCCACAGGACTTGTCTCCAAAATTCATCAGGCTTTTTACATGTTAATCAGCAAACGTCAGATGTTGAATCTTGCTGGAAATGTTTTGTTCTGTTGACTCTGCCATAAAGGTCATATTTGTTCAGGTGTTGCTGCTCAGTGGAACAGTGCACCAGTGCTCCAGAGTCTCCTAAAACTTCCTGAAGGTATTTTGTAGTCAAACTGTATTTTTCTGGGTCCTTTCAGAAAGTTTACTTGGTCTTCCAGAACTCAACATGACCTCCACTGTTCCTGCAAACTACCTCAAGATATGTTGCTATCTTCTCGTAACCTTCTCTTTGTGAGCATCAATTAACTGAGTTTCTCATTAAATTTTAAATGTATTAAATTTTTAATTTTCAGTAAAAATATGACTGTACAATGTTCACTTGTATTGAAGTAACATTTGACTAGCGCTATCTATACTTTCAAATAAGTAATGAAGTTAGGCACTTTGCCCACCGAACTAACTGGGGGCAGTTGATAGCATAATGGTTATGGAGTTTGACCCATGATTGGAAGGTCATTGGTTCAAGTGCCGGACCGATAAAGGTGCCACTGAGGTACTCATGAGCAAGATCACATTTCATTGTGGTGCGCTGTGCTGTGTGCTCTGCTGTGGTGTATTGAGATCAACTTTTGCATTGCACAATTATTAAAACAAATACAACTATCAAAATAAAGCCCATTAAGTGAAATGCAAACCCATTTTTGGATATGTAAAATACCTCAAAAAAATAAAGAATTGATTAAATGACATCTGGTATTTAATTATTCAAATACCTAAATCTTTTATTACACTTACTTGACTGTAGTTTATTGTCCATATCAGATTTCAATCTTAAATGATTTGAGTAAACCAATACAATACTGTAAGAATAGTTACAATACCATGAATAGGCAACAATACCATTGAGGATTTACTGTAGGCTGCTATATACAGAACAGGACTGAACAAATCTTACATAGGACAATAAACAAGTAGCACACAACAACTGGAAATCTTCGTAGCAAAGTCATTGATAGTTTGGTCTAACTTGGTGATTTTTGCAAGGCAGAACTGCCCACACAGTCTTTTCAAACCAAACCACTGCTTTCTTTTGCTTGGAATAGACGTCTAACTGATGTCTTTTAATGCAGTGAGCAAAATTTGCCTTTGATACATACAACAGCAACAACATAGAACCTTAGAAGGCACACAGTGTGTGATTACGAGCTATGAATATTGATCCTGAAATGGTGTGCATGGTGGCTAGAAATGAAAGTTTTTGGCTGTAATAGTTGGAGCCAGTTAACTGAATCAGATCTGAAAAGGAAACTTGAGCATTTTGTGGTCTAATTCTGTACAAATTTCTTGCTATATAGCACTGAAAAAAAATCATTGGACCATTTCCTACCCTTGTGCACTCAATATATGGAAAAATAATTAAGTATGAAAGCTTAAATGGAAATAAAGTTTTCTACCTCTTAACATTACATTCAAGAAGTTTCTAATTTGTCTTCCTCCAGGACGCACCGAATGAAACCATTCTCTTGAAGAAACGCAATAAGGCATTTCGCTCCAAATGAGCTACAGACTGCACTGATCCATGTGGTGATTGATTGGTGGAGGTGTGGTTGGTGCAATTTTATCCCTGTGAACACTGCATAAAAATCATTGTCAAGGTTTCATGTGTCTGGCAACAAAGGTCACTGACCTGGCTCCCAAAAGATGAGTGGAGTTTAATGAGACATGATGTGAGTCTTGGGCTTTTAAATGAATTACACCCGTTTTAAATCTTAAAGAAAAACTGAAGGGTCTTTGGTATTTATGCTCCAATGTAGGCAGTAAGATGTATGAGGTTTGGTAACGTGACTGGACCATGTGTGCACATGCACATAGATATGTACACAGCAAACTGATAAACACACCAAATTCATGCACACACAGACACAATAAATACACAAGCACTTACACATACACAAACCCCACCAAATTCATGCACACACTGAAAGCATGTACACACACACACGCACACACACACACACTATAATAATGTAATTACCTTCAATCACCACCCCCCTCTTGCTGTCTCACACACACAGACACCCACACATACACACTAAATTCATTGAACACACATCATAAACACACAACCACTTTCGATCACAATCCGCCCTCCCTCCCTCTCGCTCACATGCACACACACACATACACACACCAAACACACTCACACACACTCACGCACACATTGTGAATGATTACCTCGAGATAAGACAGGAGTGTGCTGAGCAGGGCACCGCAGCACACACACACACACACACACACATACTCTCTCTCTGCAGCAATCCACACACTGATGTCCAACAGAGGACAAAATGACTTGCTGTAGGAAGAATACAACACCACAAGATCAGAATACTCAAGACGTTTGGTTCTCACCTTCATACCTCACTTCCTGTTGTTGCAGAAAACATTCATTACGATTTACAGTTTTTCTCATTTACTGAAACACAAAAATAGATTCTTTCATCATTCTCAAAAACACAACTTTAGCCTTAGTCATTGGGGACACCTTCACAACATCCTTCCTCGTATTTTTCAATTTTCAGAAGTTTCTTCACATAGAAGTGTAAATAATCATTAATAGCGGTTTATGTTTTTAGCCTAACACCATTCTCCAACTGAAGCACCAAGGCTCAAAATTGTTAACACACCAAACAGAATCGCAGGGTCAATAAATACCTCACGGCATGTGTACTTTCTTTGAAGCAATGGACCCGAACAGTGGCCAAGTTGGAAGCAAACAGAGGATTATTTTGGATTGTGTATATTTAACTCTGTACCAGTTGATTTTGAATCAATTCCTCCACCATGCAAATAAATTGGATGCAGATTTTAAAGTTTTGTAATGTTGGATGTGATTTTTTGACATTGTGTGATGATTGGGAAAAAATGGGAGTTGATTCAGAAATTTTGTAATGATTTGACATAAGACAATAGTTTTAGAAATTGTCTCTTAACAAATGGTCATATTTTTAAGTGTTTCTACATAAAACGCCCTAATTCACACTCACACATAGACCGTTATACTACAGGGTTAGGATCGCATGGTCTGTTCAGCTGAGGATGTAGGCAATTTTACCAGAGATGGCCAGCATCATGAAGAGCTGATTTAGGTAAAGAAATCATTTTGGTCAAAAATGACATAGGCCACTATTTTAAGAAGGTGACAATATACTCTATGTTTTAATAGCTCTAGTCTTGGCTTTTTGCACCTAGATGTTAGCAAGGATGGGTGTGGGTTTTCAAAATATTATAAAGATCTGAGACATTTGAAGTTGGAATAGAAGGATTTGAGAAAGCTGTGATCAAATGGTAAAAACTGAATTTCTCCAGTGTGTAACAGTCATATTTTCTGCATTTTTGATAGTTTGTGTGTGTGTGTTGTCTGATTGTGAACTTTGAACTAGACTTTGCAACATTGTGTGATGATTTGGGGAAATAAAAGTTTCAGGAATTGGGAAAAAGTGGAGTTCAAGTGTGTAACAAACAGTAATATTGGTGGGGTTTTTTAATTGCTGTGGAGTTTGTCTGTTTGTGAAGTTTGGACTGAGCCCAGATGTTTGTAATGTTGGGTGTGAGTACTTAAGTTTGTATGAGGATTTCACAAAATAGAAGTAGTTTGAGGAACTGTCTCAAAACAACCCGGGAAAACTGCAACTCCGATATGTAACAAAGAGTCATATTGCAATGTTGAGTGATGATTTAAGAAGATAGTTGTTCCAGAAATTATACAAGCAAACTGGAAAACTGTTTTATAGCTTGTATGTTGTCTAGTAAGCAAGCTTGAATTGAAAATTGAAAGTGTGAGGTGTTTTTAATGTTGACAGATAGTTTTAATAACTGTGTGTGATTGGAAGTGCTTCTGTTGTGCCAGTTTTGTTTAGTTTGAACTAGATCAGGATGTGACGAGATTATGCATGCATTTTTAAAATTGTGTGATTTGCAAAAATGGAAGTTGTTTCAGGAATTGTGATAAAACTCCAATCCCTTATGTGTAGCAGACGGTCATATTGTTATGACTGTTTGTCTGACTATAAAAACATTTCCCGGACACACATGTAATCAAGGCTAGGTATTACATTTTTTTTAATTGTGTGATGATTTGAAAAAAAAGAAAAGAAAAGAAATAAGTTGTTTCAGGGATTGTGCCTCAGCAATTTGGGCAAATCTAATTCCTCCACTGGGTCGTATTGGTTGCGTTAGTATATTGGTATGTTGTCTGACAGTGAATTTTGAACCTTACCCGAATGTTAAAATTGTGTGTGAACTTCAGAAAATGTAAGTTGTCTAGCAATTAGCAAATTTTATTTATATATTTACTGTTATATTTTCTATTTTTGACATCTTGTGTGGTTCGCGGTCAAAATGTTCGCAACATTGTGTGATGACCCTGGAAAATGGAAATCGTTCCAGGAATTGTCTACGCAACTGGAAAAAGACGAACTATTGAAAAACTGTAGCATTTGAATTGTAAAATCGTCCATATTAGTAGAAAATCGACAACGTCATTGTCAATAAGGAAAGTGTAAACCTCGCGGAACCGAAATGAGACGATCTGACTCGAAACAGCCGATGCCAAAGCTGGAAATTTCTCCGTCTTCCCTTTAACGTTCTTCACGTTGTTGTTCCCTTCACCGGATAAGAGGAATGTGAGGAGGGTAAAAAAGGAGGTTTGCGGTAGGGGTTATGAGGAGGAGGAGGAGGAGGAGGAAGGTGGCTCGAGCGGGATAATAAATATGTCTTGATTGCATACTGATAGGACGCCGAGGGAGCGGACGTTAGTCTCTGGTTCAAAAAAAGGAAAATAAATAATTTAAAAAAAAAATAGTCCAAGTTTAGCATTCAACACGTGTCGCGCGAGTGATGAAGAGAGAGAGAGAGAGAGGGAGAGAGAGAGAGAGAAAGAGAGGTTGCTAGGTGACGGGGCGTATATACTGAATTTTAACAAAATAACTGGAGAGAGAGAGAGGGAGAGGGTGAGAGAGACGAGGAGGGAGGGAGGGAGGGAGGGAGGGAGAGAGAAAGAGAGAGAGAGAGGGAGCTAGTCAGCAACATGTAGGCAGGCTGAGTAAAGAAAGGTCGAGACTCTGTATACGTCCGATATTTAACAGAGACGTGGCGGGGGAAAGCTGGCGCGGACGGACTGCGCCGGAATGGATGTACCGGGGACCAAGTGCCGCGCGGAGAGCAGAGTATCCGGCTCCTGAACCGGTGAGTAGGACAATTTTGGGGGGTCTTTTTTTCTTTTCTTTTCTTTTTTGCTCGCAGTGTTTGTGAAGTACACCCGGCTTTGCCCTTCAAAAAACGGCGAAGCGTTTGTCGCGTTGGAATCGTGGCGTTTCTGCGTCAGTGGCGCAAGAGCCTCGGCTGCGCGTGATGGAAACGGACGGCGCGCGAGGGGTTTGACCCCTCTGTCATTGATGCACACTATACAAGGACTCTCTCTCTCTCTCTCCTATCACCCAGACACCTAACACACACACACACACACACACACACACACACACACACACACACACACACACACACGGATGCACGCTGTCTCTCCCTTACTCTCTCTCTCTCTCTCTCCCTCCCTCACTCCCTCTCCAGTGGCCTCGTAACTTTACATTTGGGCTCCTCACGTGAAGGAAACGAAAAAAAGAGATGCTGACGACCCAAGAAATACCACGATAACCGGTCGCATTGTGCCCCTTGTCGTCTTAGCCTGTGCGTGTGTGTCCTGACTGAAATCAGCTTGTCTGTTTTCCCCCTTCTTTTTTCCTCCTTGACTAAGCTACTGAGTAGCGGTGGATGATTAATTAATCTTCGTCATGTTGTGTGGCACCGCGTCGCCTGCGCACAACTGCGACGGAGAAACGGACAAGGTTTTGTGGAGTCGGTCTCTAATATTTGTCTTCACTGAGGTTTTTTTTTAAAGCCAGCATTGTTGGAAAGAAGCTTGGAATAATAGATGCTGTATTCAATTTGAGCAAAATCTGTCAGGAAAATTGTTTCTCAGTTTTCGTGTGGCATTTTGCTGGCCCTGAGGCTGAAGGCTTTTTCGTCTGCCACTTGTTACTGGGCAGTCGTGATCTAAAGCGTCTGTTTGTGAGAGACTTTTCACCTCAATGGATTAGCTTTTGAGTTTAGCTTTCACAGTTGCCACTTTGCGTGTATCAGGCTGAAGCGCTCCAATTTATTTATTTATTTATTTATTTTACTGAGGCTAGATCAATTTTATTGACACGTCTCGTCTGCTGTTTCCTTCCATCTTGGCATTGGTGCTTCTTTAAGCTGACACTGAGTCAACCCATCACGTCAAGACTCATGGAGGGTGAGTGGAGTCACTAACGGCATTGCTACTAGTCTTCAACCCACCCCCACCAGCACAAGAAACTCCCACCCTACACACATCCATTCAAGTAGTAGTTGTGAGGTCTGTGGCAACCTGCCTGAGAAATTCATTAGTGCCATGCCAGTCTCAGACGAGTCCCTGCGGGAGAGCCGGTTCAGCGAGAGCCACCTGAAGGCTTGTCTGACGGGTGGAGAGATCAGGGGAAGGTGGCAGCGGTGGGGGGTGAATTAGGGGGGAAAGGGAGGTGGTGGTAGTGGGGAGGGGTGGTGTTTGAGAGCGCGAGCAAACTCCCTGAACAACGCCGTCGCTTCAAAGTCGTCCCCAGGATACAGCTGTCGAGTCGAAGGGGGCATTGAGAGGAGGTTAAAGCCTCCCCTCGTGGGGGCATTTGGGGATGCTAAAACCCCACAGGAAACAGGCTTTGTGGTCTCCAAAGGTAGCAGAGCCACATTACGTCCTTTCTTCAACGTCCCCCGGTTCAGCGAGAGCAACCTGAAAGCTTATCTTGTGGATGGAGAGATCAGAGAAGAGTGGCAGCAGTGGGGAGTGCATTAGGGGGGAAAAAAGGGAGGTAGTAGTGATGGCGGTGGTTGGAGTTTTGAGACCACGGGCACGCTCACAGAGCATCGGGCACCGTCGCCACCGCTTCAAAGGCGTCCCCAGGATACAGCTGTCAATTTGGAGGGGGCTAAAACCTGGTTAAACCGGCTGGCGCTGGTAGAGGTGGAAGCCACTCAGCATGGGGGCATTTGGGGATGACACAACCCCACAGGAAACCAGCTTTGAGGTCTTCGAAAGAAGCGAGGCCACGTCCTGTTCCCTCTTGAAACCCTCCCCTTACGCCTTTTTGAACACGTTTGCCAACACTGGAGGCTTGTCAGACCCCAGCTGCTCCAAGCAGCCACCTCCTACATCCAGCTCCGTCACATATGTACAGGCCTGCGCGACAGGGTCGCGTTACATCACTCAAGGCGCGGGAGGGAATGAGTGACTGATTGACATTTTTTTTCTTTCTTTTGCGCTCTGGCTCATCAGAGCTGGTAAAGGCTGAGAGCATTATCTCTCCGGCTTATTTTTTTCAAGAGACGGTCACTGTACTTTGGCATTCAGAGTATGATAGCTAATTTCATGCGTTTTAAACTGACATGGAGAATTTCCACCGACTTAAAATACCCGGCGTACACTAGACCTGCCTCCCCCAGATGTCTGTCGTTTTCAATTTATTATAATATTAACCATATCATAATAATAACCATATTACCAGCTCATGATTTTAGCTTCCCTCTGAAGAGAAGATTCATCTTCTGAAGTCAAGAAGGGCCCTTAAATAGCTTCAACTGTTCTCTCATTCTCACAAAAATATGTCACATTAGAGGACGTCATTTAGATTCAAGTTATTTCGAGGACGGCTCCTCTCTCGCAACTTATGCACAATCCAGATGAAAGTGCATGCAGCAATCAACCCAAAACTTGCATTTAGGCTAATATTTTCTATGTTATGGAGAGATGGTCTATCACAAAGTTTAGGGCTGCTTAATATATCGTTTCAGCCTATGTGTTTGAGAAATACTACAATCAGTGTCAAGGATGAAAATGAAATCAAACACATCATTATTTAGTGGTTTTGCGACCTTCTCCCCAGAAGGAAAAGGTGCTAGAGCTAGAATATTTGTCTTTGGACAAAGAGGTCGTAGGCTAAAATTCAGCTATATCCTACTGTCAGGACTTCTACCATTGGACCCCTGAGCAAGACCCTTAACGCAATTTCCTGTATTTTTAGAAAATTGAGGTTGCTCTGGATAAAATGCTTGGCAGTAAATCTGAATTGAAATTATAAAACTCGTCAAGTTTTCATTTTCCATGGTTATTGCCAGAGAAGTTTAGCATCACTTACTTCATTTACTCTGATTTAAGGGTTCTAGAAAAAAGTTTACACAAACTTTTTAATCATCCACTTCCATGCCGCTAGGGACTTTAGTGTTCCTGTTTTGCCACTGTGTTGCCAAAAAAGAATCCAAGTATTGTAAATTCTATAGCTTATTGAACATTTCTTTCTGCATTACTGCATTTGGCTTTTACATCGCTTTTTTCACATTGGACTCTTTGTTCACTGTTGGTTTTGGACCTCATTCTGGGTTCCCTGTATTACATATATCTTGCCATTGCCTGTTCTTGGCCACGTCTTAGGTTATTCTCGTTGTTTGTAATAAAACACTGAGTTGGTAAAGATGCCTGATAACGCAATTGATACAGTATAAACAGTCGAGTGTTAATTTTGTTTTAATGAGGGAAAGAATCTGGAAATAATGTCATATATTTCACCAATTTGTCCGAGCTTGCACTGTTATAAGGGCAGGAAGTAACATTTAGGTGTTTGGTGGGTATTACAGAATGAGGTTGACAGATTCTCAGTCACTGAGCCCTGAGCCCTCAGAGCTTTGTGTTGGACTCATATTCTCCTGGCCAGCGATTCCACGTACAACATGGGATCAGTGCCGCCGCCTGCCTCTCCAATACTAATGAGGAGCTGCTCGAGTCAGAACTGATGGAGAAGTGTGTGTGTGTGTGTATGTGTGTTTGGGTGTGTGTTTTGGACCGAGATATGATTTCATCCAATAAATCTTTCAAACTATCTGCAACCAAACACATTACTCTTAAGGTTACTGGCTACATGTTGACTTAAGGAGAGTTGTGTGTTTAATAAAATATGTGCCCAGATCAGTTTCAATATCATTTTTTTAGATACTTATTTCTGTCAAGCTGATGAAGTAGCAATTGAGAACAGAATTTCTTCAGATAATATGGTAAAAATTTATCTTGTGTTAACCTCTCTTGAGCATGTGCAGTTGTGTTTGTTTCCACACAAATTCAAGCACTCAAGGCCCTCTGTAAGACGTCGTTGCTTCATAGCACTGGGATCGGAAACTTGTTTTGTAGGGATGCAAAATATCTTGTTTCTGTGTCGTCATAGACTGCAGGACGTACAATGTTAAATAAGAAGAATGAAACCAAACACGTCATGCTCTATGCTGAGAAATACTTGTCTCAAAGTCTTAAAGCTTAGTTCTTTTATTTGTTTCTTACAAAATATGACCAATTCACGAATGTCTTTCATTTCAGACTGTGGTTCGGATTGTGGCTCAAATTACCGTCACAGAGTGACCAGAACTTTGCAAAACAGTACTCATATTTTTCATATTTACTCTTGTATGAAGGATCTTAGAAGTTCTAGAAAGGATAGTTCCGTCTTCAGAGTAAAGAGTTATTTTTCTGCATTATTTTTAACTTTTCATGCAGCTTCACTCTTCTACAAAATCACCTTAACCATTCTAGAATTATTAATCATTTCCAAATGGAGCTATTCAAGTGAGTTGGTTTAAAAACATATTTTCCTATATTCCTACGTATATTGCAGAAAACAGAAATGTTGCTGTGTCATTTTTTCCATTATTGTGTGTTCCAGTATTTGTAATGGCATACACAAATAGTTATATACATTTGGCAGTTCAGGGCTTGAAGCTTGTGGCCATTTGTCTTCTTTCGTTTGTACCCGAAAAGCACCATAATCTATGTATTCATACATTGCAGTGACGTCACAAAAGTACCGGGCATATCGAGCTCTCTGCTTCTATCTGTCCATCCATCCGTCCGTCTATCTATCTATCCATCCATCCATCCATCCATCCATCCATCCATCCATCCATCATGCTTATCAGTCGGATAACGTCATAGTCATCTGAGCTTGCTGCCATTGTGAGTACCGAATCTGCTCCAGACTGACAGCTCGCTGCTCTGGCTAACGTAACCTGAAAGGCGTTCACTTCCATCAGGCTACATATCGATGTTATGGATATTTCTCATTTTGATCCCCGAGAACTTGAGAGATGCAACAAAAAGATCGCTATTATTGGATGCTATCCGTAATGAGTTCCTCCAGACGTTTTCCATTAACTCGCATCCGCTGACACACCACCTGACTTTTCTTTCCACAACATTAACATCTACCTGGTACATAAGCCATCGTCATGTAAAATATGGCACCTCAACGAGAAGAAAATCTTTTTGCTTAAATTAAAGGTAAGTCATGTTCTTTTGATCAACTTTGTGTGAACAGTTGCTAGCGCTATCTAGCAGTTGGAGCAGCAAAGGGGTAGACTAGGCTAATCATCTGTTAAATTGTAGAGCAGGGTTATGTGCGTAAACTGAGGGATAAACTGAGGAACGTTGCTTAAGAATAGTTACTTCCTTCACCGCCATTGATGTGCACATTTATTAATAACTAAGTTGTGGAAATTCAGCAACTTGTTGGTTCTCATTGATAGACAGGCAACAGCTAAACAGATTATTATTAGAAGCTGTGTGTCTAACGTGATAGGTAGACGGACAGACAGACAGACACTTTATTTTCATTGGACACAAGCACAGTACTCGATATGCCCGGTACTCAATATGATGGCGGCTACAGTGTGGATGTGTGTGTGACGTCGGCTCCAAAGCATCAATATATTTTTGTGTTCTGCTGCTGTGTCAATAATCTTAATAGCAGTCCTTGCTGTTGATATATTTGTATAGCACTAACACTACTGTTACACAATACCAACTGGTGTGATGATGGCTTATGATAGGATATTCCCCTAGGGAGCAAGAGTTGCAATTTCAAATCCACCTTAGAACTACTTCCACTGAAGGCCTTAACGAGAGTTATAAGCCCAAAATGCTCCCGGGAAGCTGTTTCTGTAATTTGGGTCGAGAAGTTGCTCTGGGTAAGAGTGTCTGCTAAATGCTGTAAATGTACTACTATTAGTACCTTTATTAAATTTACGTTTACGGCATTCAGCAGACACTCGTATCCACAGCGACTTCCATTTCCTAATTTCAGGGACAGTCTCCCAAGAACAGGTTGGGGTTAAGCGTCTAGTTCAGGTACCCAAAGGTGGAAGTGCTGGAGGGAGTATTTGAAACCACAACCTTTTCGTTCTTAGCCGAGTATTACATCATTAGAAACAATCACTCCAAAATAAATTGTCCAGTTTAATCATTTTTAAAATTAGGTTCATGTATTTGTGTCTGGATGGACCAGTTTTAAACAGTGAGTCCAGGCAACAAATCTGTAGTAAAATAATAATCCATGGGCTGAACATCTGAGAAAGTGAGGGTAAACCCAACTGGTGCTGATTCCACAGGTCTCGGAAGTGGACGCCACTCCGATGGAGAATAGAGACATTTTAGGGTTTTCAATAAGTGACATTTAGCTGGAAGGCTGAGTCTTTCAATCGCGTGTTGGAGAGGGAGCATAAAATTTCCCCTATCAAGGGAATCGCCCCTTTCTGAAACGCGGGGAACCTTGCATTCTCCACGGTGTTCTTTGTTGCGCCCCCTTCGCTCCACTTTGCAAGCCCCTTCGTGGATCAGCGCTCGCAGGCATGGGCAGGGCAAATACAAAGTGCATTAAAATGGAATCCTATTGAGAGGATGGGACCTGGCACTGTCGGAATCTCGCAGTTGCGCCGGATTTGTTCTCCTGCTATGCAGAAGCGCAAGAAAACTTGACAGTGTCGCTTTCCCCGAGAACCCATGAGAGCGCTAATGATGATCTTGCCTTATCTTTTCTTTTTTTTCCCCCCCAAAACGCCCCTCTCCCTGCCTCACTTTGCCTTGTCATGGGATTTGACTGCTTGCCAGCATTACATCCCTCCCACTCCGGCCACTGCAGTTCAAGCCCCCCGTGCAAATGTGATGTATGTTTGCAGCAAATCGGCTGCATTATCAAATTCTCTTTGCAGCCTCTCCTTTGGGAGGGAAGGTGCAAGGTTTAATGAACGGGAGCTTTCTGTTTTTAAATTCTGGAATTCTTGGCTTTGACCATGTTTATTATTTTTTTTAGCACGGTTCCCCAGCTCCTGGCTGATCAACTCCCTGGTGGCACCCAAAGCCTAGTGTCGCCCGGCAGCATCCTCGCAGCAAAACAATGGATTCGGCCTTCGATCCAACTTTCTGTCAAAGTAGCACATCGGTAATTCCGCAAGGTCGACCTCAAAGGGTGCGACAGGAAGTCGATGGCATGTCGGAGCCACAGTCCCTCGCATTCCAAAACCTTCAACCTCACTCAGTCCTTGTTATGAATTCGGTGACACAGAGACGACTAGCGGGGAGCAAAGCTAGGAACGACAAAAAAAATATCTAAATTCTATTAATGTGCACAATGTGGTTCCGCGTGGATCTTATCGTCTGCCGTTGCTTTATCTAGCTGGGAAGTGTGCATACAGGGGCGTGAGGAGCAGCAGGAACGGCAGACTGAAGCTGTGACTCACTTATATGATATTTAAATGCTATCTCTCCTATCGCACGATGGATGCTTTCTGGAGAATGGGTCTGCACTGGGCTGGCTTGCAGCCTGCATCAATCACCACCACCACCACCAAGTCCACCGTTGCTTTCCCCTCCCTCAACACCTCAGAAGAATTATAACATCACAGCGGGCTTGCTACAGACTTCGTAAATTAATAACACCCTACCTGCTTTCCCCCGATATTGAGACCAACTCACTCTTTATTTATCCCTCTTGCAAAATTTCTTATACAAAGTTTTCACCTCCATTCCCTTCATTTTGAGGCTTTGTATACCCTTTGGTTGCCATTGATTTTTTTTTTCCCCCTCTTTTCATTTTTATTTTTCTCCCCGTTCCTGTTCTCTTTTTTTCCCTTGCCAAAGCAACCGCAGGGGAATGAAATCTTTGTGTTGGACTGCTTAGGCTGATTGCTCTTCTTAATAAGTGGCGTAGCGGAAAGGAATGAGGGCAAACCTCTGTTTGGCACTCTGTTAACACCGGGGCTTTTAATCCGGCCGTAAATTCCGTCTCGCTTATCGGACAAGTGCTAACGCCGCCCCCCCCCCTGCTCGCTGCCCATTGATCGTAAATCCCCCTTTGTCCCTATGTAAATTGACATTTCATCTGCACACTTGGACTCGATGGAGTCAACACTCAGGCCGGTAGAGCGCCGGGGGTCTGCAAGCGCACGAAAAATGGAGGTAGTTATGGTTGATACCGGGCACAAATGAGCTTGAGGTTACAAAAGGGGTCTTTTTTGGTTCGAAGAGGTTGAATCCCTGATGTCCTCCCCCTGCTGTTTCCACTAAAAACGTGAATCTGGAGCTGGGTGAACGAACAGATCCATAATGAAATCTCCAGGGTTTGAGCAGATGCGATTCCCCCACCACCTTTCAATGCAGAGCAATATGGCTGCTGTCACTTTTTATGTTTGGCACTGTCCTCCTTACTTCTCTCCTCCCCACTGAGCACGGAAGAGTAGTACCACCTCTCTCCTATGGACCTGGATCTGCTGCAGTGGCAGTTGTGCTAGTAAAACTGATCCTTTCCTCCTTCTATATTCTTACTCAGCACTGTCCATCTGGAAATTATGGCGCCTTATAGTGTTAGGAAGGTTTGACCTCCACCACATTTCCATAATCGAATTTCCGGTCCGAAAGGCATTGTTTCTGGTTTCTCTAACGAGGTAAGAATGTGGTGGTGACTCCCACTGAGCACGGAGGAGTAACACAGATGCTCTCCTACAGATCTTGGTCTGCAGCAGTGGCAGTTGTGCCAGTTGAATGGATCCTTCCCTCGCTCTGTTCTTTTTACTCAACAGTGTCCATCTGGAAATCATGGAGTCTTGACCTGACCCTCAAGTGTATTTCCATAATCTAATTTCTGGTTTGAAAGGGAAGCGGCATCGTTTAAGATTTCCCTAACGAGGGAAGAATGTAGTGCCGACTGAACCTCTGTGTTGGTGACTAGGGATGGGAATCGAAAAACTGGTTCTGACTCAAAACCATTCCAATTTATCAATTCCGTCGGAATTGTACACCTTCAACGTTATCAATTCTTCTTAACGATTCTCTCATTTCCCAGCACGCCGTTTTCCGGTTTTCCCTAAGTTTTGCGCTGCGGTACATTACGTTACACTCTCTGTGATTAGACCTTCAACCATGAGGATTCATGACGCATAAATGATATTTTTCGCAATGTGAACAGACGTGCTGCGTTTATTAGCGCTCACGACTTTCACAGGGAAGATTCAGTTCAGTCAAATCTTCCCATTTATTACAGACAAAATGTATATTTTAGCTGATAAATAACCAAAACAACCAGAGTTCTACTCACAGTACAGCTATTTACTTGATATTTATTTATTCCCATAGTACTAAGCAGTGGAGTGTCTCTACATAATAAAAACTCTGAATATGAATGTCCTCATGTTTACAGTTTTGTGCAGACATCATTTTGGGGGAAATAAAATGGTTGCGTTCGGTGCGGAGGACTTTGTGAAACTACTTTTTTCACAAAACTACTCAAAAAACTACTCAGAAGTCGATAAGAGAATTGATAAGGAATTGGATTGATAGGCAGAATCAACAAATCTTATCAATTCCCACCCCTTTTGGTGACCATAAGATTGGGGTAAGATTGAACCCCGGGAGGGCCTAAAACCCACCATTGAACCGTAACCCCAAACTGCTCCAACTAAAATACTAGTACTGTAATTATAAAAATGGAAGACGCTCTGGATAAGACAGTCTGCTAAAAAGTTTGGCCAGCACATGGGAAACTTGCTGCAATGCCTCGGGGTGAAGGATGGTCCATGGAGCATCTGTCATCGTTTTCATTACAAAAAAACGGACACTTTGATGGAGAGATTCACGAGGGTGAAAGAAATTTGCTGGATTCGTTGTCCAAAACCTCTTTCCGTCTCACGCTTGGGGGGGCTGAGTGAGAATCTGTGTCGTTTCCGCAGCATCCCCGCGTCTTCGTCAGTCGTCATAAACGCAGCTGCCGTGAAACCTCACAATGTGTCCTAGAATGGTTTTTGGCTTCAGGCTGGTGGCTTTGTGGTAGTGGTGGTGGTGCCTTCCTTGGGCGTTTGATTGTAACAAGAATCGGCTCGGAGGGCAAGGTGCGACATCAGAGTCTCTCACAGCTGACCCCCGGCAGTTGTGACTGTTGTTTACTGGGTCTTCAGTGAGAAGCAAACAAAGCATAATGAATTCTCTTTTTCGAATTCTCTCCAGTGCTCTCGGAATGGCTGGACACTAAAAGAATTTTATTAGGAGGAGCGATCGGAAAGTACTTAGAGCCTGTCGTATCTGTTCCAAATCATCTTGATTACATCTGGGCGGAGCCGCCGGTTGCCCCGCGGGGAGGCTTTTGTCATGAGTATGAAGCAGCCACCTGCTTGGTGTAATCCAAGCAGATGCCCAGCTCCTGGCCATGCCAAGTAGGTGGAAGCGTCCATGTAAAGAGACGCTCCACGAGGTGATGAGTCCAGCCCGAGCTCATGCTGCCCTGATGATGGATATGGAAAAATGTCAACATGTTGCCAGGCTGTGCGAGAACTGGCGCTGGCAAGGAGGGCTTCGGCATTGGAACTAGCTGATTATGAATCAGCGAGGGGGCCTCGTTCCTCCCGTACCTATAATGCGAGGGCGGACTTTTTGACAAATAAAATCTACTACAACATCATGGCTGTGACAGCATGTCGTCCTGACGCTTATTGACAACAGATTTTTGGAATATCCCCAGCTAAGCATGACAGCATCAATCAGTTTGTATTCTAATAAAGGGTCTGAGTTGTTTTATAATTATTTCGATGAAAGTATTTACAAGTGCGGCGGGCCCTTGGCATACATGAGGTGGTAAAAAATTGAGTTTGAGTTGAAAAATGATTCAAAAATGGACAGAACCAACATTTTTGAACCTTTCACCATCTTGCTCATATCAGATAATTCAGTTAGGCTAATACTCTCAAATGTATGGGTTCAGAAACTTTCCCTTGAAAAATACATTTACCTAATTTGTCAGAGTGCAACTTCAGGGTTAGGGGTCTTGCTCAGGGGCTCAGTGGTAGTAGTGCTGACAGAAGGATAGAGCTGGATTTGTAAGTTCAACATCTTTTCCATAGATGACTATTATGCCAGTAGACCACTGCCCAAATAAAAACATCATGATCAATCACGTGCGATTTGTCCCGTCCAAATTGTGGTAAGTGTTTGAAATGATTGTACTATTGATTAATCAATAATGAGTTTAGTCCCTTATATCAAGTGACTTAGTATTTAAATCTAATTGGTGGTTTTGCTGTCTGAGTGATTTAAACCCTCTGTCTGGTTTCAAATTCTAAGACAGGCTTAAAAACCTGCTCTTGGACCCCTTAAAGGTCCCATATTATGGAAAAAGTTACTCTGTTGTTTGAACATCCATTTGGGTCTGTACTGCCAACAACACACTGTAAGTTTGATCAAAATGGTTAACTGTGATAGTATTAATTTACTAATTTACTAGAAATCATGTGCTTAAATGAGCTGTTTAGATTTCTCCTCTACTTCTAAGTCATATTAGTGGACATTTGAAGAACTCCACCCTCCTCTCTGAGAAGCTCCGCCCACCAGGTAGAACTGCTAGCGCTTCCTGATCCGCCATGTTTTCTTGCAAGCACGATGAAGAAGTCTACCGACGGAGTGTTGTGTTGAACATGTACGACTGTTAGCAGCAGTCATGTTGATTTTTTTCCACGTGAGGTAAACTCTCGCCGTGCTCTCTACACCCCAGTTCCAGAGTGAGGTGTGGGCAGCAGCGGCTGATTTGCATTTAGGAATACTAATGAGGAACAGCCTGTTCTGAAAGGGACTGAAATAGAGGAGTAAAAAGCAGGTGAAAATGCCTAATCTGAGAGATATTTCAGGCAGACTACTTCAGAGACATGTTTAGTGGAGCTCATGGACCTTAACGTGTTGAAAAAATGTATAATATGGGACCTTTAACTCCAAAGTTGTCCTATGGAAACCGTCTCTGAAATTCCTAGACTCCCATATGCAGTACTTGAAATCATCTCTAGATTATGTCAAATATCAAATCTAGTCAAAATGATCTTAATGGTAGTTATTTGAATATGTCGTTTGGGAAGTAATATTAAGACAGAGAGAGAAAGAGAGATGTTGAGGTTTCAGTAGGCAGTGCAAGACAACTTGTCACTTGTATACTAACGTAGATTTTGACGAGCTGCACCTAGACACACCGCAGGGCACACAAGTAAGGAAATACAGACATAGTATAGGTTTCTAACAATTTATTCAGGAAAATATAAACTATACAAACAATATATATATATATTCATTTTTTGTTGTGAATTCTCAAGGAGTGAAAAGTGTCTAGGGGTCAAATGTATAGATGGATAAGTGGAGAGGTAGGAAAGGAGCAATGCAGACACAGTAGGAGGGTTGGAGGCTAGCAGGGCAGTAGGTGAGGAGGGCAAAGTTCACGCTCTTATTGTCTTATTGTTTATTCAGCCTTTACAAACATTCGTTTCATTGAGCTCGTTGAATTCAAGCGTGCTACCGTCATGGGATACCACCTTTGCAATGAGTCAGTTGGTGAAATTTTATTAATGCTAGATATTGTGCAGTCAGCTGAATGTCATATTATTGCAAAGTGGAAACCTTTAGGAGCTGAGTTTGGTGTAGAAGAACTTAACTTTGGTCCATTTGAAGTCCTTACCCTCACTACCATCCAGCACCTTTGGGATGAACTCTAGGGGAGATTTTCGTTGAACATTTGGAGTGTTAATCACAGGTTTTAATCGTGATACTATGAGGCATTTCAATGTCTGTCAACAGCTCAAATCTGCTATGATGCGATTTTGACTTGATTCAGTTCAGGAGCAAGCGGACAATATGAGACACGGTCTTATGCTGATTTAACACAATCGCCTCCATCAAAATCAAATCATAATAAGCTATTAAAATATTATTTATGTTATTGTGCATTGTAAAAATTGTGACAAAACCAGATGTCGTCTGCACTTGTCTGTTACAATATGCAGTATATGAAGTTTGATCAATGTTTTCACTTTGGATTGATGCCATGGTCTCGTAGATCATTGAAGTGATGAATCATTGTATATCGATTTCAACTTCCCTAGCTGATCTCGTGAATGCTCTTCTGGACCAAAAGGCCCCCAGACACACTCCAAAATCTTGTGGAAAGCCTCTCCAGAAGAGTGGAAGCTGTTATAGCTGCAAATGGGCAGAAATCGAGTCCTATGGATTTAGAATTCACTTTTTCACATCCTAAGGCCTCGTCCACACGGACGTTCTAAATGAACGCCCTCTGAACGCCATACGCGTTTTTGCTGCGTTTTGTAGCTGCGTTCGCAATAGCGTTTCACTGGCGTTCGCAATACCGGCGTTTTCCTCCCGTTCGTCGGGATTTTGACGCCAAGACGTTGCATGCAGCATTTATTTGACGCCACCCGAACGCGCAGCCAGCCGAACGCCGGTGCTGAATGCCCGTGTGGACGCTTTGATTTGCTCCAATGAGTAGAAAAACGGACGGCGTTCAGTCGGCGCTCACCTGCCGCCACGAATGCCAGAAAAACGCCTGGTTCAGACGTCCGTGTGAACGAGGCCTAACTTCCGTTTGGTCATTATTGGGACAGTCTCCCTAGAGAAACGTGCGGTTACGGGTCTTGTTAATAGGCCCAGTGGTGGTAGTTTTGGAAGTAGGATAGAGCTGAACAGACTTTTTGGTCTGGAGACGAGAATCCAACAACCACAAAATAAAAATTCCTGTAGGTACGATCACCAGGTGTCCCAATCCTTTTAGCGGAAAGTGCAGAAAGATGGGATAATGGGCAGCAATACAGGGAAGGAAGCAGACAAAGCCAGTAAAAGTAGAGAGTGGAGATAAAATGAGGAATTAAAAGAAAGAGAGGTTTGAATTGTTTATTCTCTAACTTTCTTTGATGAAAAAAACTTTAGTTAATCTATGCAACGTACACGTGTCAAGTTTGGATTTTGAATATAGTTCAACATTCAAAACTCATGCAAAAACCAACAGTGTTCCACTTTGTCTATCATTTTAAATGAATTAACCCTTTCACGAGTAAACTATGAGCCCTAGGTCTAGTAGGTCTTCAGGTGTAATAAATGGGGAGGGGGTTGAGACGTGCAGTCGGTATGTTTTCTATTTATTATTTATCACTCCCCATTTTATTACTCAGCTTCGCTTCTCACTAACAATGCCTCAAGCTGTGACAATATCCTCAGAACAGAGTATCACAGCCAGATGTCTCAGCCCACTTTATTACTCACCTCCATCACAGAAGCAAATTGCAGAAACAATGAGCTCACTTAGCACCACGGCGCTTCCGTATTTTGTGGGGCGTTTCAAAAATTGTTTAAAAACATAAAAACAGATTTGAGAGCCAAATTGAGAAAAAAATGATCTCGCAAAATGAGTCCAGAAACGAAGCCTCCGTATGCTATGATTTTAGAGGAATATTTAAAGGAGAAAATATTTAATGCCACAGGCTTTTTGGTAATGACCAAAAGGTTTGACCAACAGTGGCTTTTTTAACCAAAGCCACTGAGAGTGAGAAAATGGGACTTCACGTGAATTCTACCTAAAGGGAAAGTGGATTCTTGTATAGATCACTGCACACTGGTACTGATAATTGATTTGTCAGGTCAGTTGAACAGATAGAATGAAAACCTGACGTGCAGAAGCACGTTTTTAACAACTCTGAAAAAAACTCAGAACTCAGATTTTCCTTGACCAGCTTTTTTAGAAGGTTACTATAGAAAATCTGGCATTTTTGTTATTAAATGGGTTTTATAAATATGTATGTATGTATGTTTGTATTATTATTATTTATTATTGTTATTATTATTAATTTGTATTATTATTATTGTGAGAAAACCTGTACGGATCATTCACTTGCTGAAGCCGAAATTTCTAATAAATACAATGCACCCAAAATGAACAGGAATCTGGTCTTGCTCTGAGTTTTATTTGCCCCTTTTTGTTATACAGGCAGATTCAAGATTCAAGATTGTTTATTTGTCAGACACATCATTTTGGGAATGGCGTGTAGTGAAAGTACACCAGTTGGTTTTTCTAAAAAGGAAGAGGTGGAAGTTAAAAACACACACACACACACACACACAGTCTCTGTATTACTATCTTTGTGAGGTCTTTCCATAGGCTCCCATAATGACTGGAGGTATATAATTTTACACCGACACCTAATCCTAACCCTAACCTTAACCTCAGTAACCAAAAGCACATCTTTTACCTCTTTTAGTTTTCTCAGTAAAACAAGCATATTTTTTATAAGTCATTTTTCCTCATGGGACCTCTCAAATGTCCCCACAAAACCAAAGAACAGATAAAAGTGATTTTAGGGGACAAAAAGATTCTCACAAAGTGATAAATACATGAACACACACACACACAACCAGATTAAATACATCTAAAATAAATATATAAACTAATGTTTCCTACATGAACATTTCTACTATAAACCATAATTATGACCCTCAAAAGCAAAATCAGTCGCTTGTTGCAAATTTTCAAAATTGAGTTATTATGTTTTCATGAAAGGGCATAAATCAACCTTCAAAACGTGACCTATATGGAATGAATCGGACGACATATGACTGAGATATCAACATTCAAAGGGGTACGTGTTTCTCCTGTCACTTAAGTGAAAATCTGCCTTTGAAGTTGACACTATCGCCCGTAGCACTCACAGGCGCTTGAGTGCGATTAGCGGCTCGATTACGCATTCACGGTAGCCCTACGCTGCATTCACAGCCTGCGGATAGCCTACCTGCGTTAGGTTAGCGCTGAACTTCGGGAGGCGAAGATGGATTCGGAGAAAATATCTTTCACGCTAGTCAACCAATTAGTTGGCGTAAATATTGAAATGAAGCGGTCAAAAGCAAGAGCTTTTAACATTCTGCTGGAATTGAATTCTCACCTCAAGAAATCCGCGTTTTAGGATGGAAAGGGTAAGTTTTTCAGCCAAATTTATTCTAACAGTACGAGTATAGACCTTCCACACTGTTTCAAAACACTAAAATAATTTCAAAATTTTACCCCACACGCATAACCTCGCGGTCATTTTTCTCGGAAACCTCCGTTGCGACAAGCGACTGGTTTTGCCGTTCAGAATCACAATTGCACATGTGCATATTATTGGATAACAACATATAGGAAAGTGCAGTTTGCCTTTTTGTTGGATAATGGACATAAAAGTCACAAATGGCAGGTGAATGACTTACGGGAAGAGTTCACATGAGTCAGTCTCTGTTATTAAGAACAGTTTAAAAGATGGGACGACGTGCGCCTTTTTGGAACTGCTTCTGCCTTTCTAGTTTTTTTAACGATTCTATTGGAAGCAAATCTCCATCTCACTTCTTATCTTCCCATAAATGTTTAACGAAGTTTAGCTGGAGAGTTGATGAAACCCTTTACGAATGAGTTTTGCCCAGCATTTGAGCGTATGAATGTGCTACGGCAGTGTCAGGGAGGGAGGGTTACGGCGTTTGCCTTGCAGGGAACCCCTACTGCAGTCCTGTAAACCACTCGCGACTCGCGAGGATGGAACGCGCGCGGTAACAGTTGGCAGTCGATAGTGTGGGTTTGAAAGCATTGTTTCCAGCTGTTTGAATGCAGGAGAATTAACCGCGGGTTTCTTCTTGCGTCGTGTGACGTGGCCTCATGCTTCTGTGGAAAGTCGTGTTTTGACTGTGAGAGCTGTTTCATAGCTGCTGATTAGCAGTCAACCCTGATATCACCCCCCTACGTGGACGCCTCGCTAATTGCCCTCTTATTATTTCGACGTCATTTGCGATGTCACGTCGTCCGTTATTTTATCCAGGCTCTTGTAGCCTCGTAAGGCTGCAAAACATTTTCACTAACTCTTTACACTGTGAAACCTGATGAGATCGTTCAACTCAAACTATTTGAACTGATTGCCTTAAATCAACTGAGTTTATACATTTAAGCGATTAAAGTGAATGTGTTTGAATTGATTACAAGTAACTCATGTATTTATTGGTGAAATAACGTGGGTAATTACATTTGAGGGTATTTTACACTCATGTATGATTGTTCCAATTTATTTTCAAAGTGAGTCAGTGCAACTTGTATTACATCATATGTGACTCTGCACGGCAAAACCAGTCGCTTGTCGCATACGGAGGTTTCCAAGAAAAATGACCGTTTATGTTGCGTGGGGTAAAATTTTGGATTTTTTGTTTTTAGTGTTTTGAAACAGTGGAAGGTCTAGACTGTACTGTTGTGAATAAATTTCCCTGGAAAAACTTACCCTTTCCATCCTAAAAACGTGACTTTCTTGAGGTGAGGAATTCAATTCCAGCAGAATGTTAAAAGTTTCTGTTTTGACACAGCTCTCGCCTGTCTTCGTAAATCCGGCTGGTTGACTAGCGTGAAGATATTTCTCCGGGAATCCATCGCCGTCTCCCGAGTACAGTTAACCTAACGCAGGTAGGCTATCCGTGTGGCTGTGAATGCAGCGTAGGCTACCGTAAATACAAGCTTGGCTGCGACCGCACCAAGCGTCTGTGAGTGCTACGGCGATAGTCAACTTCAAAGGCAGATTTCTCTGTTTCTCACTTGGCGTGACAGGAGAAACCCGACTCCTTTGAATGTTGATATCTCGAATCATATACCGTCCGATTCATTCCGCCATGAGTCACGTTTTGAAGGTTGATTTATGCCCTTTCATGAAAACATAATAATTGAAAATTTGCGACAAGCGACTGATTTTGCCGTGCAGAGTCACATATCTACTTTAAATAATCAGTCCGTCCAGGATTTCGCGGGTCTTTTTTGAGATTGTTGTGGCCTAAAATGTCTGATTTTGCGGCAGTTTTTTCTAAAAAAGTTCTTATACATTTTTAGCCGTTTTGTTGCAATTAAGTTACAAAAATTCAAGTTCGAGTCAGGTTATTTCATGACAATAACTTCTTTTATTGTTTGGGGCAGTTGGTGGTGTAATGGTAGGGTGTTCGCTCTGTAACCAGAAGGTCATAGGTTCAAATCCAGGATTGGTAAAGTTACCACTGAGGTACTCATGAACAAGGTACAGGTACTAAATCTGGCTCCTCGATGCCCACCTGCTCATGGATGGATCAAATAAAGTCACATTTACCATTAGAGTGGTGCAGTGTTCTGTGCTGTGGTGCATTCACAATGACAAATAATCTTTCACTCACTTAAGATGCTAATAGGTTTTTTTAGTCTATGTATGAAAACTCACTTTATGCAATTACTAATGACTTGATCAAATGAGCCCTTGTGAACTTAATTTGATTCAAATCTTTGACTTGTGATTTCTTTCACACTATTTTTAATGCCTGTTTAAAATGTAATGAAGATGTCAGGTCTTATCAAGACGTTGGATTCTCTCCATGTGACTCATCCAAGCTCTGACTGGAGCCCTGCCCCGTCGTTCTCAGGGAGACCAGTGATTTCCAGATAAAGTTCTGCTTATTTGTAGACATCTGACAGAGTTTCTTACTGAAGTGAATGCCCCTGAGTTTTGTATCCTGGCGTCCTGAGTGGTTCTGGATTGTTTGTTGGTAGTGACCCGCTTTCATTCCCTGTTTTCCCTCTCATCTTCTTGATTTAGAATGGCTTCTGCTCTCCCAGTATGTTGACTCACTCATTTTTGTTTCACAGAGATGTGAAAATCCAGCTTTAACAATTCATTATCCAGAGGTTTTTCATTCTACCTGTTCCATTGGCTATTTGAGGCAATTAATGAAAATCCAATCTGAAGGAGATTTTAAATGGTGAAACAAAACCGGAACAAGACTTTGGCCATTAAGCTGGATGTGCACACACTTTTTAAACAGCTAGATTTCATACAGATACTATGGACAAGTACATATACACAATTGTTTCTCTTCTTTAGCAATAAAGATATTAAGGACTTAGTTACCAACAAATTTACCGGTTATCCTTAAAACCCACTTTAATTGAAACATTTTCACTAATGTTTTCTTGTTTGAGATTTGTTCTTAGATAAGAACACGGCACAATTGCTCCGGATTTTATTGCATGGCTGTTTGTGCGAAATATTAGCTTGTTATATAATATTGTGCTATTTAATTGGAATGTTAAAATTAATCACATAATCGATACGCAATGCAGACGTGGACGATTCTGCATCGATGCAGGGGAAGACCATAATCGATTATGTCAGGGGTTTTCAACCGGCGGTCCGATGTAATGTGAAAAGTTGCAAAGTGAGGTTAGCTGTTTCAGATTAAGATGAATGCATTTTATTTCAGGTTTCATAATCTATGACGTCATTTCTTTCTTGCTTTCTTAATGCCTGTTTAAAAATTAATAAATATGTCAGGTCACATTGGGCCTCTGCAGTCCCTCCACATCTCTCTCACGTACCCCAAGTCTTAAAGACTCTTGATTTCCAGATTAAGTTTACCTGAGATTAAGACATGTGATCTGCTTTGTTTTTTGGTTTTTCTCTTGTCTCATGTCTTCCATTTGGGTTTAAATTGACTTCTCTCTGGGTATTTCCACTTGTCTGTTTTTGGATTTAGACCGTATGGATGTCTGCCCATAGTTAGTTGTAGATTCTCTGTTATGATTAAGTCAATTTCTTAATTCTTAACAAAACCAAATATTATAATCGGCACATTTCACATTTCAGAAATATAATATTTAAATTCCTACGATCCTCTTTAAAGATTTAGATAAATAACTGTCTTTAGTAAGTGATTCTCCAGTAGGGTTTCCATTCCTTTCGGTGAACTAGATCAATCTATTATTAGTTTCAATTGGGTGTGGATTTTAAGTCTGGTCAGGACTTTGACTTGATGAACCTGAATATTGCTTTGTAACTCCAGTTAACACATACTGAGAAAATGTGCGGTCTGCCCGCAGCCGTTTCTCTCAGTCAGCAATAAAAATATCAGGGGACTTTAATTAACCCATAATGGTTAAGCTTTTATAGCCCTCCTCACAGTAGCGGGCTGGCTTTCCATCACTGTTTCCCTCAGCCATGATGATGGCAAATGATTTGCAACGACTCTCCATTTGCATGATGTGAACTTCGTTAAACCTCTAAGGGAAGGACGCAGGAGAAGAAGCAGACTTCCTCCTCTTTCAGTTCTCAAAGAAGTACCACAAGGTCACACTTCCGAATGTTGATACAGAAATTTAAATTTGGTGCTAAAGAGGTGGGTAATGCAATTGTAAAAATGTAGAATTACAGTTACAACAGTCTTACTACAGTCTTTTATTGCTGAATAAGTGAAGCATTTATGTGTGCAGAAGTCCATTAAATTTTTTTGCATGACATCCAGGTTCATCAAGTCAAAGTGCTGACCCGAGTATTGACCGCACCATCTAAAATCCACTGCAGTGTGGGACTCTGCAAGTCTGACTCATCTAGTTAATTAAACCGATACCGTGAAAAGAGATTTTGCTAGATTTCCACTCTGAAAAATAAATATTTCTCTACTATAAATAATGCTTCCAAAAATAACGAAGTAATGAAGGAAAAACGTAGTAAAATCTGAGTAAAAGACTGAAAAGAGGGGCGGGACGGTGGCCAGTAGTTGGCGCTGAAGCCTCACAGCGAGAAGCTCCTGGTTTCAGTCCCCGGGTCGGCCATGGGGTCTTTCTGTGTGGAGTTGCATGCTCTCCCCGTGTTTGCGTGGGTTTTCTCCGGCTGCTCGGGTTTCCTCCCACTGTCCAAAAGCGTGCACTATAGGTTGAATGGCCACTCTAAATTGGCCCTGTATGGTGTGACAGAGTGTGTTTGTGTGAGTGTGTGTGTGCCCTGTGGTGTGTTGGCGTCTGCCCAGGATTGATCCCCGCCTCGCGTCCGTGGTCCCTGGATAGGCTCCAGTCCACACAACCCTGATAGACATTAAGTGGTTCTGATAATGAACGAATGAAAAGAGGTGAAATGTGCTTCCTCTCCTCCGTTTCTCCCTTAGGGGTTAAACAAAGTCCAAACGTAGCAAAGTGAGAATCGATGCAAATCTTTTGCCATCATCGGAATTGAGGGAAACAGTCACTGAAAGTCAGGCCCACTACTGTGAGGAAGACCATAAA
The DNA here is from genome assembly GCA_032718565.1 of Distichodus sexfasciatus. NCBI lineage: Eukaryota > Metazoa > Chordata > Actinopteri > Characiformes > Distichodontidae > Distichodus > Distichodus sexfasciatus. The sequence goes on along the minus strand of JAVGVS010000023.1, from coordinate 1,938,724 downwards.
AGCGTCAGCCTCATGGGTTAGTTACAATCCTCTGATATTTTAATTGCTGAATGAGAGAATCACTTGTGCGCAGGTTTCATCGTTTCACAGTATCCATAAAATCTGTAAAAGGAGCAGTGTAATATCCAGGTTCATAAAGTTAAAAGTCCTCAGCCGAGTTTTGTTCTCACCTTTTTTAAATCCACTGACTGAGACTAATAATCAGTTCCTCTAGTTAATTAAAGAGATGGAATGAAAAGCAGGATGGATAATGACTTGCTGAAGCAAGATTTTCACAACTCTGCTCTTTCACGTAGGCACCGTTAACGAAGGACAGCTAATAACCTCTATTCTGGTTGTGACCTGAGCTGCCTTAAAGCCCTGTACGTCAGCCAGGGGTGTGTTTCCCAAAAGCATAGTTTATAACATATTGCTTCATTTGCGACACTATGCTAGTTGCTAATGTTAGTTGCTAATGTACGCACTGTGTTGGTTGCGCTAATATTGGTTGCTAATGTACACTGTGTTAGTTGCTAATGTTAGTTGCTAATGTACACTGTGTTGGTTGTAATGTACACTCTATTTGGTTATTGTACACTCTGTTAGTTGCTAATGTTAGTTGCTAATGTACACTCTGTTAGTTGCTAATGTTAGTTGCTAATGTACACTATGTTAGTTGCTAATGTACTATGTTAGTTGCTAATGTTAGTTGCTAATGTTGATTTGCTAATGTTAGTTATGTCTTACCTCTGTTAGTTGCTAATGTTAGTTGCTAATGTACACTGTATTGATTGCTAATGTTAGTTGCTAATGTACACTATGTTAGTTGCTAATGTTACACTGTGTTAGTTGCTAATGTTAGTTGCTAATGTACACTATGTTAGTTGCTAATGTACACTCTGTTGGTTGCTAATGTTAGTTGCTAATGTACACTCTGTTAGTTGCTAATGTTAGTTGCTAATGTACACTATGTTAGTTGCTAATGTACACTATGTTAGTTGCTAATGTTAGTTGCTAATGTACACTATGTTAGTTGCTAATGTACACTATGTTAGTTGCTAATGTACACTGTTAGTTGTTAATGTACACTATGTTAGTTGCTAATGTACACTGTATTTAGTTGCTAATGTACACTATGTTAGTTGCTAATGTACACTGTGTTAGTTGTTAATGTTAGTTGCTAATGTACACTATGTTAGTTGCTAATGTACACTATGTTAGTTGCTAATGTACACTCTGTTGGTTGCTAATGTTGATTTAACTAATGTACACTGTGTTGATTTATAATATTTAGTTATGTCTGTACCTTATGTTAGTTGCTAATACTGCTGTGTTAGTTGCTAGTGTTAGTTGCTAATGTACACTATGTTAGTTGCTAATGTACACTGTTAGTTGTTAATGTACACTATGTTAGTTGCTAATGTACACTGTGTTGGTTGTTAATGTACACTATGTTAGTTGCTAATGTACACTATGGTAGTTGCTAATGTACACTATGGTAGTTGCTAATGTACACTATGGTAGTTGCTATTGTTACACTATGTTAGTTGCTAATGTACACTATGGTAGTTGCTAATGTACACTGTTAGTTGCTAATGTACACTATGGTAGTTGTTAATGTACACTATGAAGTAATTGCTAATGTACACTATGGTAGTTGCTAATGTACACTATGATTTAGTTGCTAATGTACACTATGTTAGTTGCTATTTATTTTCTTAGTAGTTGCTATTGTTACACTATGTTAGTTGCTAATGTACACTATAGTAGTTGCTAATGTACACTATAGTAATTGCTAATGTACACTATGTTAGTTGCTAATGTACATTATGGTAGTTGCTAATGTACACTATGGTAGTTGCTAATATTACACTAGGTTAGTTGCTAATGTACACTATGGTAGTTGCTAATGTATCCTATGTTAGTTGCTAATGTACACTATGTTAGTTGCTAATGTACACTATGGTAGTTGCTAACATAGTTAGCAACTATGCTTTTGAGAAACGCACCCCAGAACAGTTATGAATTTTATGTTTTTATGCTGTTTTATAATGAACAGCGTTAGCGCTGACTATAATTTGACCGCCACTGTGACTGAATTAATTTCTAAATATTCCTCTTATTTGCTCAGAGCTGACGTTCTCGTTGTTCATCATGTCAGGAGTATCAACTAGTCACTAACGTATGGAACTGTCCCTCCGGAGGAATGCGATACCTTTGCGGCGTTAAATAACATAATCTCATCCCAGATGTTGAAATGCGTTCCTCCGCGAAGCCCTCGTTTGGAAGGCTGCGTTACATCAGCATCTCGCACCCCTGCGCGAGCCTAATTCCACAGTTCCGTTCTCGTCTGATTATGTAAGAAAGCGTCACTGCGGGATTGTTAGTATTTCTCCCCTCGTCGTTCTCGTCGTGCTGAGAGGCAGGCAGAAGTTGATTAAATAAAATGTTCCATTTCCTCCCGATGCTTTTAGTCAACGAGCGACGGGAGAATGTTAAAATGATGGGCCCACGCCGAACGTATTTGACTTCTTCACACGGTCATTTTTATTTACTTTGCCGTCTTGGCCACGAAGCCACTTGAGAGATAAGTGCTGTGATTTACTAAAGTGTATAAATGTGCTCCAATAAAGCATCAAAATGTAACTGTTGATTTTTTTGGCTTAGTCATCAGTAGCCTAATCCAAATTGGATTCTCAATCCTGAACCCCTGCTCTGCTCGGATTTGGTGTTTCCTGCTCCATCACACCCGGGCACACCTTTACTTGAGTAAAAGGGGGAAAGTGTCTGATATTAACAGTACTTATATATTAAAATGATTTTGCTGGTATTATTGAAAGTTAAACAGTATAAGAAATGCTCTAAATTAATGATGTACTTGGTGAGCTTTCGTTCGCATGTTAAAATCTTATAGAAAGATTGAAATATTGTTACCAACCATAAACCCAAAGGCGTAGATATGAATGGTGTCAGTGTTGTAATAACGTTGTGATGTCTCAAAGCAGACCGTTCACTCCTCCGCCCATCCAGAACACTCTCTAGCGCATGCACGTTTTGTAGCAGAAGCGGAGGGAAGCGAGTGTGCAGAGAGGGAGATGAATAGTCACACAATTTAAGAGATATTAATTTGAAATGGAAGCACTAGTTCTGTTATTCCGTGCACAAAAACAGAGGTAAATGCCTAAATCATGCATAAATGACATTCTTCACAATGTAAACACGCTGTGTGTGGATGTGGAACGCTGAACCTACTGGTTGTGATTACTCAAATCTGTGCAAAGCAGGGGTCAGATCAATCCAAGTAACGTCAAGTCAGTCTGGATGGTCTTAAACTTGCTTAAAATCTTGTTGCCTAAAGCAAACTTGTCTAATTTGTGAGTCAGTGGGTGAGTGAGTGAATTGTTGTCATTGTGAACACAGCACAGCACACAGTGCACCACAGTGAAATGTGACCTCTGCATTTTACCAGTATGTGAAAGAACAGTGGGCAGCTGACATGGGCAGCTCTTAGGAAGCAGTGCTTGGGAACAGTAGCTTTCTTTCGTGAGTACCTCAGTGGTACCTTAACGGTCTGGGATTTGAACCTGCAGCCTTTTTGATCTTGGGGCGGAGGCCTTGGCAATTCGCTACCAACTGCATTTTAATCAAAACCTTGATTCCCACTCTTCTCATTTTTCTGGATTAGGGTGGCAGTGGAGAAACTGACCCTCACGCAAGTGTGTGTGTGTGTGTGTGCGAGCTCCATCTGCATGGTGGATTGGAGCCCTGGAGGCTCTGGCTGGCCTTCTATTCCCAGCAGAAGCTCTTTAAGAGTCGGCGCCTGAGCCAGCTAAATATCAACTCGTGCTTGCAGACGATGGACTGCTGTACCAAAAAAAAGAGAACACCCAATCCGTTAAAGACCCCAACACGACAAACGTACAGACCCCTTAACGAGGGAGGTGGAAGTCCATTTTTTTCAGGCTCTATCCGACTTTCTTTGCTCACTTTCCGCCTCAGACCTTTTCGTCCTTGGTCTTGTCCTTCCGTCTGTTCTAATTCTTTCCTACCTCTCCAGTCTGACTCAGACGCTCACTCTCTCACCCACTGTCTATTTGCCGTGCTTTCCAAAGTTCTCTCCCTCTCCCGCTCTCTCTCTCTCCTCCCTTTTCTTTTCAGGCTCCTCTGTATTGCAGCTGTGTCTTCCTCTCTTACCTCTCCACCTTCCTGTCTGTGTTTTGAAGGAGGAAAAAATAAACCAAATTTATCCTTCGTTTTAGAAGATTTAAGTGTAAAGTTCGATTAGATTAAAGACGCTCTCCAGTTCACACATGCTGATGCTAATGTCTTTGCATCTTCCTGTAAAAGGTGTCAGCGTGGCCGAATGTGGACTGGAATATGTTTTGAAAGTCATTGATTACCTGGACTCATACTGGATGCTTGTTTGTCATTTCAGAAATATTTGATGTGCCCTAGCACATGGTGACATAGTGGGAAAATACATTTTGGGGTGTTAAATGTCAAGTAGCAGCAGTGGCGTAGTGGTTAGCGCTGCCGCCTCACAGCAAGAAAGTCCTGGGTTACGTAGGGCCTTTCTGTGTGAAGATTGTATACTGTATTTACAGGAGTTCACTCCGGGTGCTCCGGTTTCCTCTCACATTCCAAAAGCATGCAAAGTATGTTAATTGGTTGACTCTAAATTGGCCCCGTAAGGTTTGAATGAGAGTGTGAGTGCGTGTGCTCTGCCCTGTGTTGGTGCCTACGCAGGGTTGAGATATATATATATATATATATATATATATATATATATATATATATATATATATATATATATATATATATATATATATATCAAAATTACAACACAACACAAAAAAAATGTAAAACAAAAACTTCAAATATCAAAAATCGATATCGCCCTGAAATATCCTGTATCGGTCAGACTGTAGACTCAAGTGCAAGAATTCTCTGTGCAGGTGTACCTGAAAGTCTGTCGAGATTTGAGAGAATTGCTGAAGTTCTGTTTCTCCTGAAGGCTTTTTAACCTCCAAAGTGTGCGTATCAGCATGCGGTAAATTGCCAGAGTGACCCATGAACTGAAATATCTATTCGGGATGGAACAAAGGGGTGTGTGTGTGTGTGTGTGTGTGGGTTTGCACGTATGGCTGTACGCTACCTTGTCATATTTGTTTCCCGCTTCATCTCTCTCTCTCTCTCTCTCTCTCGCTCTCTGGTGTTGATTGTGCTTTGGGTCAGGGGCTGGCACAATCTGCCTTTTAGAAAATATTCATAGCCCGAAGAGAGCATACCCAGCGAATAACATCCATACATAAATCAATGCAACGCAACAGCCTTCATTGCGCTGGAGGAACGGAAAGCGTCGGTGCGGCTCAAACGGAGAGGCCTTTTTTTATGAAGACAAACCTGATTTGCCCATGTTTGTGCTATACAGACAAGCTGCAATGGCTGATGATGGTGTCTTTTAAGATATTAAACCACTGACTAATTTTCAAATATATATCTCAATTATAAACAACTCTGGTGGTCCATCCTTTAGAATATTGCCTGTGTGTTTTCTCTTCAGGAGCTCATGTCCAGCACTGCTCCTACTGCGGTGGCCATCCAAACTTTGCACATGAAACAAAGCACATTTTTCTTTTTATGAACCGTTAAAGTGCTTTCAAAACATTTCAAAATCTTTGGGAACTATTACACAAAACTAGGAATGCACGATAATATCTGAATCATAACGGAATCGGCTGAAAATTGCTCGATAATAAAGTCATCGGCATTGGATACCGATACGTAGATTTGCTTGATGGTCTGCCACTCCATCGATGCAGAATCATCTACGCCTGCATCGCGATGCATCGAATTATGTGATTAATTTCAGCACCCTTAAACACTAATTTCTGTATATATTACATATATACATGTGTTTATATGTAAAACAAAAAATCTGCTTTTGTTATTGTACCAATTATTGCACTAATAACCTAGTCGTTTGGATAAAAACATATATTTGAGTAAATATTTCACAGAAAGAAATATGTATAGCAGTGTCATTTTTAGTACGGTGCCTGTGTGTCAGGAAAGACTGACAGCATCAATTATTCATGAAGGAATGCAAGAAGAAGATGTGAGTGATATATTTTTTTTGAGACGGGCGTGTTGTGTGTCTGTACGACGGCGCTTTAAATGTTGGTGTCACCTCTGGACATCTGGAGTGAGACGTAGGTGGACACGTTCTCCTCCTCCTCCTCTCCGACTTGTAGATAGGAGTGGGCAGATCGGCAGTGATGTCTGGGGTAATTGCGCGCCGAGGATACAATATAAAATAGAAGGTCAGCCTGACTAAGGTGGCACGGTGGGCATGGCAAGCGGCTCCCGCGTTTTATTCGGCGGGGGCCGCGTGGGGAGAAAGCATTCATTATCAGACTCTAGGCTGTAGTTGTTTTTAATGGGCTGGGTCACATATAATGAGGACAAAACAAAGTTACCAAAGGAAACATTTTCGAAAGTTTCAGCTCTATAGCGAAACGTGGAAACTGGCAGCGTCACGTGGAATACGACTTGAGATGGCACAGATCTGATGCTCGTTATGGGTATTAAAAAAAAGGCTGGGTCCGATTTAGGGCTGTGCCCTACTTAGGAGGCTGTCGGTGGAGTTGGATTCGGGAGTTCAATGTAAATATTTGACTTGATTTTTTACTTATAGACTGACAATTAAAAAACTGTTTTTGAGCCGTAACTCTGGGGCTCTTGTTCTTTCTGTTTTCCCTCTGTATTTTCCTTATGAGAATAACCAGACAGTCAACAAACAAATTTTAGTTTATATCAAGTTCTTCTAGCCTCTTTTTGTCACTTTTCTTTAGAATTCCTTAGAGACCCAACTGTCTGTATCCACAAAATCCACATCAGTTTTCTGCTTCTCTTATCCGTCAACCAGTACAGGTCATCTTGAACAAGTAACAAGTATTAGGGATGCACGATATGGGAATTATTGGCCAATGCTGATATCCAATGTTTTCATTCTTATGTCCTTATATTATATAAGATATTTCGCTTGCCAAAGTTCCACTGCACGCTCAGAATTTTGACACAAAAATAACACCATAGCGCTGACATTTTTTAACCACGGTGCCAAGTCAACGAGCGTGAAAGCAAAGTCGAGCGAGTTCAGAGCATTTCGAGTGTAGTGCACAACATTTTAAGAAACAGTCACTTCCCACCCTGTGTGTACTAAGTCAAATAGGGCATGTGTGACACTACCTAGTGCGTAGAGAGCCGTTAAGCTACAGCCCCGGCTGTTTACTGAGATGCATACTACTACATAGAAAGTATGATAGGCGCCCTGCCTGCACCATACTATTAAGTCTTGACGATGCAGCGGCTCGGGAGACGGCCCATGTGGGAGCTCACATGCGAGGCAAACACGCAATTTAGTTAGTTAAAAATCTTCGCATGTGCAGGCAAACTGAAGGTGTGAAGACAAGAGATTCTGCTTGCGAACGTTCCACTGTGTGCTCTGAATTTTAGCAACAAAGTGACAGCTAAGAAGGCTCGGTCCGTATAAAATCCCACCTCGGACTTTGGACGTGCCTGGCACAAGCGCTACCTTTCCAACGTACAATACATGAGTCGTTAAATATGGGCTGAAAATATCAGGAAGATCTAAGCATCGGTCTGATGCCAATTATCAGACGATTCCGTTATGATTCTGATGTTATCGCGCATCTCTAATATATACATTTGTGACCCTCCACGGCAGAATCAGGTTTCCGAGGTTTCCGAGAAAACGACCATTTATATTCGCGTGAGGTAGAATTTGAGATTTTTTGTTTTTAGTGTTTGAAACAGTGGAAGGTCTATACTGTACTGTTGTGAATAAATTTCCTAGAAAAACTTACCTTTCCATCCTAAAAAAGCATTTCTTGGGTGAGGAATTCAATTCCAGCAGAATGTTAAAAGTTTCTGTTTTGACTGCTCTACTTCAATAGTTACGCTAAATCCACTGGTTGACTAGCGTGAAGATATTTCTCCGGAATCCATCTTCGTCTCGAGTTCAAGTTAACTTCGCATGGGTAGGCTATCCGTGTGGCTATTGAATGCAGCGTAGGCTACCGCCAGTACAAACGTAGCCGCGACCGCACCAAGCGTCTGTGAGTGCTACGGTGATAGTCAACTTCAAAGGCAGATTTCTCCGTTTCTCACTTGGCGTGACAGGAGAAACCCGACTGCTGCATGTTGATATCTCGATCATATGCGTCGATTCATTAGAGTAGAGTGCTCGTTTTGAAGGTTGATTTATGCCCTTTCATGGAATAACTGCGACTAAAATTTGCGACAAGCGACTGGTTTTGCCCTGCAGAGTCACATCTACATTTTACGTAGGGGCAGTTGGTAGCATAATGGTTTCCCTTGATTGGAAGGTCGCCAGTTCAAATCCTGGATCATTATGCGCGCCATAGACCCTCTAAGCAGATACCGTCCTCAAGCACAGCTCATACGGGTGGGTCAAAAGAAATAAATATATAGATATATAATGTTTTTGTCTTAGCACATAATGAAAAGGTAAACGTTATCGACTCGATATTGATATTGGCCTTTAATATCAGAACCAAACAGAAGTGACATCACACCCCCTCTGAGTTTTAAACTGCCCTCTGCGTCTCCATGCGGTGTTACATATACCGTGCCAGTGTGGGACACGATGTCTTTCCAGTGTTTTGATCCTGCCCCAGATTAGTGGCAGAAGCTCCGAGGGCTTGACAAACCCCAAGCAAAACACACTAAAAAACAGAACAGCAATATCCTTACAGCAACAAAGGGGACCGCGGGCTGAGCATCTGGAAGCGAGGCGTGGCTGGCATCCGTGGCAACCTTTGATGGCGTTGCGGGCGCCGTCGTAGCGGCCAGTCATCGGCGGAGCCCAAAGATGCTTTCACGGCAGTCCTTGCAGATGCTGATGTATACTAAATGCGACCGCGACATGGGCCTGCCCGTGGGGTGGTGGTTGTGTGTGTATATACATGCATTTTAGGGGGTTGTGAGGACTTGGCTGTTTTGGTTACTGGGTTTAGGGTTAGAATGGCGCTGGTGCTCTGGATTATTTATATTAAGTCATTACGAGAGTACCTCCCAAAGATGTTTTTATGCGTTGTGGGGACCTTTTTGGGCCGTTTTGTCCACTAAAATCACTTTTATCTGTTTTTTGGTCTTTGTGGGGACATTTGAGAGTCGCCATGAGGAGAAATGACTTTTGTGCTTGTTTTATTTAAGAAACTAAAAGATGTGCTTTTGGTTACTGAGGTTAAGGTTAGGGTTAGGTTGAGTTTAAAAATTATATACATCTGTATATATATATATATATATATATATATATATATATATATATATATATATATATATATATATAGATAATATATATATACTATATATATACATTATGGGAGTCTATGAAACGTCTCCACAAAGATGGTTGTACAAGTTTGTGTGTGTTTGTGTGTGTATTGTTTGCCAGTGAACTACTGATACATTGGCTCTCTCTGAGAACAATAGCCCACTGCAGACCTATGATCTGAACAAGTGACCATCTGCTCCGTCCCCCTCGTACCTCCCCGACACGGCCTGCTCCCACATAAAATACACAGACCACTCGAACAACATCCTCGCGTAACATGTCGCGCTGGAGAGGAGCGGAGGAGCATTGATCTGAGGCCCATCCGGGATTTTGATCACGTTGTAATTTGACAGAACGACAGAATCGCTGGAAAAAACACACATACACCAAAGAGACACAGATCACCGAATCTTCAGACAGAATGATAAGGAGGCTTGTAGTGAAAGCTTTTTTGGTCACTTCTCTTTGGTAGGTTTTTATTGCTGAATTAATAGGGGAAGGGGAGCTGGAAACGGTGACTGTGCGACAATGACCATTGCTCTGTTAGATTATAGATTATTTTTATCGAGTTACGTGATTTGATTACATAATTAAATAGCTTCTTACATGCTTTGTATATCTTGTAAATTATTTTATAATTTTTAGTTATATAGAGACATAATTAGGAGCATTTTATAGAACAATTTTGCGTTATATTTTTAATAAGGGTCGACCAATTATCAGCCAGGTCGATTACCGAGGGCCGATATTAAGCATTTGTCTTCTCTCCTCTTCTCCATCTTGGAGCTTCACGCTGTAACCTTGTGTCTGAGAGACAGCAAGGCTTCAGCGTTGATTTGCTACTACTCGTGTGACATGTAGCCAATCAGGGACTGTTGTGGCAGAACATCAAATGAAGCAGCGAGTCGAGAGCAAAAGGCACGAAGAGAAGAGACGGCAGTGGAGCCACAGTAGCGCACCCTGTAATTACTTGTTATCTGTGATGATGTATCGATGAATTAAACACTGATACTGATAATTGACAAAATGCCTAATATTGGTCCTCAATAATCGGTCAACCCACCACTGTCCCCAAACAGTTATGTAAACAACTAGGGCTGAAATGGTTCCTTGAGAAACGCATTATGTAGGCTTGTACTTGCTAACTGTTGGTAACAGTTAGGGCGTTCACTCCATGATTGGAAGGTCGCAGGTTCGAATCAGTAAAGGTACCACTGAGGTACTCACACTGCCCATTTCAGCTGCCCACTGCTCCTTCACACACCTTCATTAGTTGTGTGTTTTTTTTCAAGGGCTTCTGGAAAATGCGTCAAATTGCTGTAATTTAATTTGAGAATGAATAGACATCTAGGGCCAATTTCCCAGATGGGGATTAAGCCTAGTCCTAGACTAGCTTTGAGTTTGAATGGTAAAATCTTTATTGGTGCTACAACTTAGTCCAAGACTAAACTTAATCCATGAGCAAGAATCCAGCCCCTGAAGTAAACAAACAGCTAAATGTAATCCCTTCATGTAATCCATTAATTGCCACAACCTTACTCATATGTACTGTTCCTCTTCTCCCCAACACTGCTCACCGCTCACACTGCGGACACTTGACAGGATTGGGATTGCAAAAGGGAGAAGGAGAGAGAAAATAGCCAAAGAAAAGGCCAGAGAAAACGTCAGAAAGTGTCCAAAGTTATCTGTGCAGAGTGTCTATTGTCAAACTGAACCAGCCTCCCACAGTAGCACAACGTCAAAGCTTCAGCAGCTCAGGAGAACGCGTCCAAAATATACACACCCAGCTGAGCCGACATGGTCAATCTGGTGACTAGTCATGATGTCCCTGCGTTTCACTCTAGAAAATAACCAGAGAAAATACAACTGCTGCAAGTGATTTGTGGACGCCTGAGCTTTGTTTGTCTTGTGTTAGTTGTGGGCAAATACATTCTCACACACTCCTCACACACTCAGAATGCGATTAAAAAGGCGAGATGATCAGGAAGGAATTATGCCTTTTATGCATTATACATTTCTTTTTATTATATTTTTAAAGAAAACCAATTAGTTTCACACTTTAATAGCCTTTTTATGTCCCCTTTAAATTATTTCCAGCTTATTTTAATAAAACCAATCTGCCTTTTATGTCATTACCCAATTAAACAAAGGAGTAATCAGCAGCTTACTCAACTCCCCAAATAATTGATAGCTGCAGCCCTAGTACTGGGATGAGTAAAACTTGAAAAGTAGTATTTTCCGCTTTATTGTGATTTATTATGTTGCAAAAGTAGTGTTGGCATTTATGTACAAACTGTATAGTTCTTATGATCACTAAGAGTTTGAATTCTGAATATTTCAAAAGACACTTCATTAACGATGGAGAATAAATAATCACAAGTGCTTCATTCGTAGCATAACTCTGTTAAATCATTAGGCATAGCTACAGGGGATGGAAACATAACTGCACTTGGCAACGTTTGCCACAGAAAATGAAATATTCCGGCTTGGTAACAAATGCATTTCTACATGCAGATAAATAAAAAAGATAAGCACCGTGATCTTCCATGACAATGCCAAATTTCAAAAGCATCGGGGAAACGTCCTTTTCCTCTGGGCTGTGACACTGCCCGCATCAGCTGCCCACTGCTCCTGCACAGATGGGTTAAATGCAGAGGTTGCAATTCGTTATGGTGCTGAGATGTGCTGTGCTGAAGTGTGTTCACAATGACAAATAATCTCTCACTCTTCAGGCATTTTGGTTTACAGCGTCTCCAGTGTCTGACGTTCACTACTGGGCAAAATCGGATTTGAGAAATCACATTGTTGAATAGCAGCAGATGGTTAGCACCGTTTAAAAAAAAACAAGGCCCCACGACGCGCCAGTATTCATATAAAAACTACAGTATATACATAAAGAGAGTTGTGTGAGTGTGTGTGCCCTGGCGTGTGTTGGCGCTTGCCCAGGGTTGGTCCCCGCCTTGCGCCCGTAAGTCCCCGTGATAGGCTCCGGTCCCCCGGAGCGGTTGGGATAATGAATGAGTGTGTACGTGAACTCTAGCTCTGGCACCTTCATGCTATGGCCTTTTCTCATTCTGTGTTCTGTATACAACAGGTAAACTGCTCTCTCTGTGTACTGTCAGAGGTGGGTGAAGTAGCGAACTTCATTACTTAAGTGAACATACAGATAGCACTAGTCAAATGTTATTCCAATACAAGTGGAAGTCGTACAGTCAAATTTTTTTTAAAAAGTTTTAAAAAATACTTAAGTATCAAAAGTACATCTTCTTTCACCGCATTGTTACATTATTGCCACAACACGTGTAATAGCTAATGCCTCTGACTAGCTTGTAGCAGCTGTGGAATAAGAATAGAATAGAATAGAATAGAATAGAATAGAATAGTGGAATAGAATGTTACAGAATGAAACACAACTCGAACTGATAAAGAAAACCAGGCATTAGTTTATTTTATTAATTAATTATAAGACTATACACCCCCACAAAACAGCATGGTGGTGTTCTGACACAGCTCTGGCAGTGTGTGCACAATATATGTGTATGTTAATCAGGAGGACAGTGCAGTAGCTGTAAATACAGCCTGCTCACAACATCAAATCAACATTCCAACCTGCTTAAAACCCAGCGCTACACCTCTAGCTTCATGACTTTCCAACAGAAATAATGTTAATCAAGACAGAAAACGGCAGAACTGTCTGAACTTGGTTTTATAGTTCCGTCTACAGGCGTGATGTAACCCTACTGATTACTGATAGACTGTCACCTGTCAAACAACCAATCACATTTTAGAAAAGGGGGAATAACATCTGCTTTCCCCACAGATTTGAAAGTAGCGAGTAACGAGAACCTTGATAGAAATGTAGTGAAGTAAAAAGTACAGTATTTGTCTTTAAAATGTAGTGAAGTGGAAGTCATAAGTTTCCAGATAAAATACTACTCAAGTGAAGTACAGATACTTAAAAACTCTACTTAAGTACAGTACTCAAGTAAATGTACTTAGTTACTGTCCACCTCTGAGTACAATACAGATGAACTCGGTAAACATTTATATCCTAATAAATCCTTACACTCTATTAAGCGCCTGTTTACACATATGCAGATATTTTAATAAACGTATAAACATATTTTTATATGTTTGGGCCTTTCGTTTACGCGTAAACAGAGTTTTAGCCACCTCACACGCACATCTTTTACAACGCCTTCCAAAGTGAAGATTTTTCCAAACGAGTAAAACAGTTTTCTTAAAACGATGACATCAGGGACCTCACTAGGATTGAATGATAGGTGGGCTTAGCCCCCAGGGGTGTGGTTAGCATTAGGGTTCGGGTTACACGCTACGCGCACGCCGAAATTTTCTCATCGCACCTACATAGGCTTCATCAGTAAATTAGTTATTTCAAGAGCATTTATCAGGACTTTCTTTCCTTCACTGCCTTCTCTGGAAGACTCTGCCGACCTCAGGAATGTTACCTTTGCTTAACAGAGAAGCAATGACATGCAGCTTCCGCCTGGGTCCATACCTGCCTAGTATTTGGGCTGAGAAACAGAACGATCATTTGGATCAGATAATAACTTGTATTTATTTCGACTCATGTTCGTGGTTTTGTGGTTTGTGTTAAATGCACGCCTGCATACCTGCGCCTTTTCTTAAAAATTAAAAATCACTTATAATTATAGGCCCCCGTAAAATAGGCCTAACGACTATGGTTGGCTACCTACGTCGGTACTTTCAAAGGTACAGACCGAATGATGTCGGTACTACTGTGTATCGGTTCACAGTCAACCGATAAATCAAACGGTGCCAAATTTTAGTACATTCACACGCTTGTCAGTAGCGGCATGAACGAGCTGAGCGGGGCGTACGGAACTGGATGTTGGTGGCCTACTGGTAGGACACTCACCTTTGGACCAAGAGGTTGTGGGTTCGAATCCAACCTCTGGCGTTACCAACACTGGGTCTCTGAGCAAGACCCTTAACCCTTAAGATGCTGTCAGGGGAACTGTCCCTGAAATTAGGAACTCTAAGTCATTCTGGATAAGAGTGTCTGCTAAACGCTGTTAATGTGAAAGGTTTACATTAATCAACAGTTATCTCAATGTTTCAGTGCAGTTTACATTTCCAGCAGCAGCAGGATAGAAACAGACAGATACTTACTGCAGTGAAATTTCCATTTGCTATTTAACTATAGTGTTAGTTTTGTTTACCATGACAACGGTTGCCAGGGAAAGAAAGCGCATGGGTGGAGAAAGCATTCGACTGTGTGACTGCACTTTACTTAAATCAGTGCAGACAGCGGACATGCAGAAGTGGGGCTAGTCATACGTCAAACTTAAGGAAACACCTCATTAAACATAAAATCTATTTACTTCCGCCGAACACTTTTTCACACACACGTTGAAATTGTTCGATAAAAATAAACATACTTGTCATTTCAAACTAGTGATGGTATTTTTGGTTGAACTAGAGATTTATAGAGAAAATCTTTAAACCGGTTTTGGGGGAAGATGAATATTAATTAAATGTAATATTGGGAGGTGTGACTGTAACATGGTACATTACGGTCATATAAGTATATGAACACACACAGGGGAAAGTATTAAAATTTCAGAATTTCAAAAAGAATTAACATAGCACGGACGGCCGTGGGCCTTTCGCTGTGGAGTTTGCATGCTCTCCCCATGTTTGAGTGGGTTTCCTCCAGAGGCTCCGGTTTCCTCCCACAGTCCAAAGGCATGCAATATACAGTAGGTTAATTGGCGACTCTAAATTGGCCCTGTAAGGTGTGAATGTGAGTGTGAGTGTGTGTGCCCTGCGGTGTGTTGCAGCCTGCCCAGGGTTGGTCCTTGCCTTGCGCCCACAAGTTCCCGGGATAGGCTCCGGTCCCCGCGATCTCGGTTGGGAATCAGCGGTTCGGATAATGAATGAATGAATGAATGAATGAATGAATGAATGAATGAATGAATTAATTAATTAATTAATTAATTAACATAAATGAGATTACATCGATTACAGGTTCTAAATGTCAGTTTTGATCCATTTTCGATGAATTTCCAAACCTGTCTATCGCTCTTCTGCAGACTCTGGAATCTTTGTGAAGCTGCTCTACAACAGTGCCGATTTTCTGGCATGCTTTTTGTTCTTTTTTTTTTTTAAACATGGACAAGAAAGTGGTGCTATCTGGACCTCCTTCCCTCGAGGATTTCACACAAAGCAGGCGATCTCTCAATGTAGAACACCTGGGCCGACCTCCTCTGAGCCGCTGTGTTGAATCAGTCAGTTTGGGGGCTTCAAAAATGCAGGACGACACTTTTGTAGCTCAGCACCATCCACCTTGAAAGGAGACGGGGAAATGGCTCTCTCTTTTCATTTGCGACTTCCAATTAGCCAGGCGGCTTTGGCAATCTATTATGTTTCGTGTCACTTACTAGCACGTACAAGATGTCGGCTGAAGTCGGGAAGGCAGAAGCAGTCGCCCCGCTTCACCATGGCTTTTGCTTCATTAAGTAATTACGGGACGCTGGAGATAGACACTTGGTGTGTAATGATACATCGATCTACATTGAGACATCGAGTTAATGATCAGTATGAAGTAACGGTACGACTAGGGCTGTGCGATACGGCTTAAAAATAACATCCCAATATTTTTAAGCTATATTGCGATTTACTATAAATATTGCAATATATTCTCTCTTTTTGGGAGAGAAATATATTTCCCACGATCCCCCGCATGACTCTGAGCTGTGACACAATAATGCGATGGACGTACGTCCAGAATTAACACTGAAAATATCAAGTAAATGGCTGTATTGTGAGTAGAACGCTGGTTGTTATTAATTATCAGCTAAAATATGAGGTTTGTCTGTTGTAAAGAGGAAGATTTGACTAAACTGCGACATTTTTGCGAGTGATGACGTTCCACATGAGGGTCACCAGCGCCCACACGCAGCGCATTTATAGTTTGGGGTACTCAAGTCCGAGTTTTTAAAAAAAGTCTCAGTCTTGTCATGGACTCGGCTGTATTTGTACTCGGTCTTGTCATAGACTCAGCCTAAGAGGACTAGGGATTGTATTTGGAGACCAACCATAACCACAACTCTGAGAATATTACTATTAAAACTCTTTGAGACCAACGCAGGCATTTTGAGTTGTTTATTAATTGCTGTTTTAATAACTCAGAATCCCTTTAACTTACAGAAACCACACACATTCCGTCAGAATCACAAGGCTGACTGGACATTATATTCACTCCTCTGTATTTGAAATTATTCCTGAGTAAATTCCGTGCACACAACTTGAAGTAATTGCATAAAAAAGGCATTAATGACATTATTCGCTATGTTAACATGTGCGTTAGCGCTCGCGACTCATATGGAACGCCATCAGGCCGCAAAAACGTAGTTCTCTTCCAGAAAGGCCAAAAGCAGCTCATTTTATAGGCCAAAATGAAACCAAGTCGGCTCAAAATTACCCCAAACCTTTTCAATTGATAAGAATTTTTTTCTTTTCATTTTATAATGTTGTAAAGGGAATAAAAGGAAAATGTATTGTTATATTACGTGATCAGTTTGGATAGCTGCTTCCAGTGAAGCTATTTCCTCATTATAGATGAGGGCGGTCTCGGTCTCTGTCTCATCTCGGTCTCGGCCCTTGAGTCTTGGTCTGGTCTAGTCTCGGTTTAAGTGGTCTTGACCTCAACTCTACATTTTTACATCGTGAAGAATGTCATTTATGCATCTTTACGTGTTTACTTTTGTTTTTGTGCGCAGAACAACAGAACCAGCGCTGTTTTTTTTAGGAACTAAGTCGTCTTCTTCCATCTCCAATTAATGTCTCTGAAACCACGTGGATCTTCACTCCTCTCTCTGCTCACCCGTTTCCCTCTGCTTCCGCTACAAAACGTGCATGAGCTAGAAGAGTGTTCTGGATGGGTGGGGGAGTGAGCTGTCTGCTTTGAGAGGGCAGAGAAGCGAAACTCAAAAGTGAGGTACATACTGTGTGTTTAACATTAACGTGAGGATTTGTACTCAAGATTCACTCGATACTTACTTCATCGCACACAGAACAAACTGAGATACATCGAGTATATTTGATATATATCGCCCACCCGTGGATTTACCGTAAATATTGAAGTAGAGCGGTCAAAACAGAAACTTTTAACATTCTGCTGGAATTGAATTCCTCACCTCAAGAAAGTCACGTTTTTAAGATGGAAAGGGTACGTTTTGCAGCGAAAATTTTGGATTTTTTGTTTTTAGTGTTTTGAAACAGTAAAAACAAATCATCCAAAATTTTACCCCACGCAACATAAACGCTCGTTTTCGACTGGTTTTGCCGTGGAGGGTCACATATCGTCATGACGCGTGTGATTTAGACTCTTGTAGACACGTTCAAGTTCTTACTTCCAACTCTCTGCCGACGCATCTAATATTTTTTGCCCCCCGCTTTCCTGCTAATGTCACGAGAATAATCTAACTGGAAGTATCAGATGGAATCAGTTATTCGGGGCTGGCAAGTGCTGGCTTTCATCTCCAGGACCAAAGCGGGGTTTTTTTCCCCCCAAGTTCGTATCGTGCTCTGAGGTCGGGACCAGTCGTGTTTGCTCTCTCATCATTTTCTCGTCGTTAATTCGAGTTCTCGGCTCGGCTGTGAAAGCGCGGCCTTCGAACGATTCCGCCAGACGTGCCGCGGCCGACAGAACTGGGACGTTTGAGGGAAGAGGGAGTGGCTCGGTCTCAATCAACTGCCGCAGTCTGACGCTTTGTGCTGTCGTTGAACCAGGCCCTTTTTTTCCCGCCGTGCCTGACTGCTTGATCGTCTTATCAGGAGTGACTTCCTTTTCCTACATACAGGGAGAGTAGGGCTGCAGCGGGGTCGTCAATGATCAATAATGCTGATGATAAAAATAGGAACTTTAGTTTAGACGTGTCATATTATAAAACCATCTAAAGAATCTGAATATTGTCAGGTACGTCGTCGCTGTCACGTTACGCTGGGGTTTCCTCAGAACATAGGACGCAGATACAGGAAACATGGTGCACGTTTATTAATTACACTCTTTATTGGCTTGACAGAGTTCACCACAACGAAATGTGAGCTCTGCATTTGACCCATCTGTGAAGGAGCAGTGGGCAGCTTGCTGAGAAGCAGTACTTGGGGACGGCACCTTGCTCATGAGTACCTCCGTGGTACCTTTACCAGTCCAGGACTTGAATCGGGGACCTTTCCGAATTCAAGATCAACTCCTTAACCGTTTTGCTACCAACTGGTGGTGGTCTATGAACGAAAAGCAGATAACAACAACATTAGCGTAACGGTGACTGGGTCAGAGTGGCTTAAATGAAAAGGGGGGCAACGAAAAGGAGGTATAAACCAATCAAACGGAAACTAATACCGAGCGTAAATTTGGAAGTGAGCGGAGAAAACAAATGTCCAATGAAAGTGAGGGATGAAGGGGGAGTGAAAGCACAAAACAGGGCACCACAACTAAATCTAACCTCTGCATCCATAAAGGAGCAGTGGGCAGCTGAAATGGGTAGTACCTCACGAGTACCTCAGTGATACCTTTACCCGTACGAGAATCGAACTGCCAACCTTCTGATCACGGGGTGAAGGCACAAACCGTTACGCTACAAACTGACCAACTGTTGGTAGCGTAACGGTTAGGGTCCCAGGTTCCACTGAGGTACTCGCGAGCAAGGTATCGTACAGCTGCCCACTGCTCCTTCACAGATGGGTCAAATGCAGAGGTCACATTTTGTCGTGGTGCGCTGTGTGCTGTGCTGTGGTGCGTTCACAATGAAATAACGATCACTCACTATTAGGGGTGTTGAAATTAATCACGTAATGGATGCACCGCGATGCAGACATCCACGATTCTGCATCGATGCAGTGGCATCTAATAGATTATATCAGGTTTTTTAACCGGCGGTCCGCATCCCTTTAGTGGTCGGCGACAGCATTGCAGGTGGTCCTTGACATGCAGTCACTTTTCTCAAAATTATTACATTTTATTGATTTTTCAAAACATTTCCGGATGATTTGGGCATCTTTATGAAAAATGAAATTAATGCAAATACCTAAAAGGTAAACATTGACTGAGTGGTGGTCACCGGGAACAGAAGCAGTTGAAAACGGCTGGAAAATTATATCATGACATTGTTTGGGGATTTTTTGGCTACGGCATAAAACCTCTAGGTAAGAATAACATCCCGGTAGCAACAATGGCTGCCCGGTCTGCGTGCAATGTGAAGTAATGTAGAAAAATTGATGTAATGCATCAAGATATCGTATTGAATCGAATCGCTGACCTGATAATCGCAATCCTAAACGAATTGTGAGTCCGTGGAAGGTCCACACTTCTACCCACTTTGCTTGCTAAGGGAAGGATATTTCCGTTCCCGTTTTAAATCAGCATATGATATTGCCTCATATCGTTGTCCATTGAATCGGTGTATCATATCGTGACAACTTGTGATCAACACCTCAACTGACTATTGATTCTGTCGCCCGTCCTGCCCTTTAGAGCGCCCCCGTTTAGCGATTGTTTTTTAGCGACGGATAAATAAAGTCCAAGCAGTGGCGCTGCGACTGTGCTGGGAGCCGCTCCCTCCAATCTTCATTTCCATATGATAAATGAAAATGTCCTTTTCCTCCATTTTTCCCTCTCTCCCTCCCGTGGAGTTCATGTTAATGAATCTGTATTTCAGAACTCATAACCCCGGACGTTAGTTTTGATTTCCTCTCGGGTTTCTTATTCCGAGCGCGACGCCCAACACGACCCCAGTCCCTGCTTCCTGAGTGGATCAGCCAGGGCGACTGGGATACCCCACCGTGTGTGTGTGTGCGTGTGCTTGTGTTTGCGCTCCAGGGCCGGAACACGGCTGCTGTACTCCCCACTGCAGTCTTTTTTGTGCCTATAGGCCAACACGAGTGCAGTAATAATGCACTGAATAATGCAGCAGCCTCTCTGATGGGCCATTTTTCTCTCCTTCAAGTGTCTTCGTTTCAGCCTCGGCTCCGGCACTTTATTGAGCTTTCTTTTTAAGCATTTCTCTTTCTACCGTCTGACGGAAAAAAAAAGGTATTAAAAAGATATGGGGAGGTCTGTCCATAAAAAAGGTGGCGAAGGAGGAGGGTTTTTTTTTTTTTTTTAGCTCAGTGATGACTCTGGAGTGTCAAAAGCTGATGGAATGAGCCAGTAGAATTAGTAGGAGTGAGAGAGAGAGAGGGAGAAAGGAAGAAAGAGACGAGAAATCATGACGTCAGGCTCCTTCTGCTTCAAAGTGGCAACATTAGCATCTCCAGCCCTGAAATGCAGCCAACATGAGAAAGAGAGACAGATATTCGCGAGACTCAGAGCTGTGGATTTTGAGTACATTAATCATTGCTCGCGTACACGCATGATTGAGGTCGGTTTGTCGCTAGCTGTGTAGGATTCTGCAGTACGTGGCGTTGTGTTTGTGTTTAGCGAAAGGTTAATTAAAGAGAGTCCGTGCGGCGCCTGGGCGGAGTGGCGCCTGGCGTGCAAAGCGACTTGAACGTGATTCATGGACTTGCCAGTGCTTTACTTCGCCTGTCATTTATATCAGCGGGCTTGAGTTCTCCCTCCCTCTCTCTTCTTTTGGTTTTTTTTGGTACACATAGGGGTTGGGTATGGTGTCTCAACGGAATGCAATGGTACAATGGTAATGCAAAAGCCAAAACACAAACGCAAAAGCCCCAACATGAACGCAAAAGCTACAGCATGAACGCAAAAGCCCCAACATGAACACAAAAGCCCCAACGTGAACGCAAAAGCTACAGGATGAACGCAAAAGCTACAGCATGAACACAAAAGCCCCAACATGAACACAGAAGCCCCAACATGAATGCAAAAGCCACAGCATGAAAGCAAAAGCTACAGCATAAACGCAAAAGCCCCAACATAAACGCAAAAGCCCCAACATGAACGCAAAAGCTACAGCATAAACGCAAAAGCCCCAAAATGAACACAAAAGCCACAGCCTGAACGCAAAAGCCCCAACATGAATGCAAAAGCCCCAACGTGAACGCAAAAGCCCCAACATTTACGCAAAAGCCCCAACATGAATGCAAAAGCCCCAACGTGAACGCAAAAGCCTCAACATGAACGCAAAAGCCGCAGCGTGAACGCAAAAGCCTCAGTATGAACGCAAAAGCCTCAACATGAACGCAAAAGCCTCAGTATGAATGCAAAAGCAACAATGGAAATGTAAAAACCACAACAGGAGCGCAAAAGCCAGAATGGAAGTGAGCAGTGGTCAGTCTGTATTATTGGTCCAGGGTTTTGGGGGAATTTTCCTTTTTTTCTCTGTCGATTCAAAATCGATTCATATTTTTCAACTAACGTTATGGCACTAGTTTACTTTTTCCCTGACGTGAGTTCAACTCTCCAGTCCTATAGATGGCGCAATGTTGAAATCTGCCCAGATAGACCTCCTTCAGGTGAGCATGAAGGAAATGCAGTCAGTATGTGTACGTATGCATTACATTTAGTAAGGATTTGATTCAGTGTGATTATTTTTATCGATCTGCCACAGTCAGATGGGGAAAGTAACTGAAAACAGCAATCTGGAAACAAATCCATCTATGTGAATCGTGTTTCGCTTACGAATCATAAATCGAATCAAATCGGGAGCCCAAGAATCAGAATCGATGTTGAATTGAATTGTGAGAATTCTGAATCGTGCACCCCTAGTGAGCAGCCATCTTTCTGTATTATCGGTTCATATTTATGGGGAACTTTTTTGATGCCAGAATGGTGGATTAAAGTAAAGTTTGGGAATTAAATGAAACATTTTTTTTGCTAGAAAACTGATTAGTCTTGCTCTGTTTGTCACAAAACTTTCAGTTAATCTGTCCATCTGCCAGCAATTAAAGTCCTGACCGATAACATAGATGACTGCTGCTCACTTCCATTGTGTCTTTGGCATTCAGTGTTGTGGCTTTTGCATTCCACTGAGCAGAGCATAGTTTAGCGTCTTGAATTGAATCAGTTGAATCAGTCAGTCTGCGGGCTTCAGAAATGCAGAATGACACTCAGTACGAGTGCACATATCAGCTGAGACGGGGAGAAAAACGCTCTCTCTTTTCATTTACATCTTCTAATTAACGAGGTAGCTTTGGCAGTTTGTTTTGTTTCGTGTCACCTACTAACACGTACAAGATGACGGCCGAAGTCTTGTTCGAGTTAGAAGTTAGAAGCTGTCACCTGCACCGCCGAGCGTCCGCTCTACTTTGTCTTTAGCTTCATCAGGTATTTATAGAACACTGGGTGTAGACACTGGAAATCGAACAGTATATCAGTTACATCAATACATTGATTCAATGATCAACAAGCCCATAGCATCGATCCAGAAAACACTGATCAGACATCATTAGGGGATGCAGAAAGATTGAAACGAATCGAATCGTGATTCTTTCCCTGCCGATTCAAAATCGATTCATATTTTTTCAACTAACGTAACGGCACTAGTTTACTTTTCCCTGACACGAGTCTACAACAGAAGTGAATTCTCCTTTGCTCTCCATACCGCGCAGGGCGCACACACACACACACACACACACACAATAGGGGTGTGCCATATTCTACTGTTCATGCTAATCTCGGGGGAGAAATGAATTTTGCGATATTGTGAGTTGACGGTCTAATGAAATCACACCGCTACGCTGAGAATGTAAGTTAACTTAGCGGTGCCAGTGTAACGCCGAAAAATGCGTCCCTGCGGGAGACGCATTTTAGATTGTGGTTGCTAAAGTGTTTATTAACTACTATTTATCACAGTCATGTTAATATACATTTAATACAGACATCCCAAGTCTCCCATTTATTGGTAGCGGCTCCTTGCTGCCCACAAATGAGATAAAATCTCCCGGAATATAGAGCGAGCAGCGATCAAGAGCACGCAGCGCACCCCAAACTGAGCCAAAGCAAATTCCTCGTATGTGAAAACGTTCTTGGCAATAAAATAGTGTTGGGCAAGTTGTATAAAAAAATGTTTTTGATGCTGAGGATCAATGAAAATTGTCGCGTTTGTTTTCATGTAAATGAAATTCATTGATTCATTGTGATTTTTTTGTTGATCTGCCACAGCCAAATAGAAAAAGTAACTCAGAATAGCAATCTGAAAACAAATTCATACATGTAGTGAATTGTGAGTTGTGTATGAATCGTGAATCGATTTTGAATCATGAATCGTTTATGAATCGTGAATCGATTTTGAATCGAATCTTGAGCCCAAGAATTGGAATCGAATCGAATCGTGAGATTTTCTGAATCGTGCACCCTTACACATCATACATACTCACTTTTTCTCCTCGCGCTGCCTTTTTCTTCTGTTGTTCTTGTTTTCCACACGTTTCTTTTTACTCACCTGACCAGTTTGGAAGCGCCTTGGGGAGGCAGACGGATGCTTTATTAACTGACTGATTCATAGTCAAGGTTCGGAGCACAGATCAAGGGTGTCGGGGCAAAATAAATGAATTGTGTCCCTCCCACTAGAAGATGACAGCGAGGTGGGATAACGTTGCTAACCTGACTTTTGTCCACCCGGAACCATGGTCAACCACCCGGTTAATTTGGTGTGGTTTGCTAATTGGCGCTCATTTGGTTTTACTCATGAGTGCTTCTGCTGTTGATGTTTTACTGGCTCTGCACATATTATGCTTTTCTTTTTTCTTCCTTTATGTTCCCTCTCTCTCTTCTCTTTGCCTCTCCCCCTACCAATGCTAATTTTTCTTTCTCTCCCTCTCTCTCTCTGTCTCTCTGTCCAAGGTCGACTACCTGAACCAGCATCTGGGCGAGGCGTCGCCATGGCAGTGAGACCCGCCCTGTCCTTCCTGTTGGCGGTGCTGGCGTGCACCGGGCCGGCTCGGCCGTCCCCTCCGCTGCTGCTCCGACCCCGGGAGAGAGAGAGGGACTCGGGCGGGGCTTCGGGCGGAGTCAACATCGCTGTGGTCCACTCGGGCTCCTCCCACCTCCCGGAGACGAGCATAGGGGTGGGGGGCGCGGGCGGCACCTCGGCGGGGGGCTCCGGTGCCGGGCCTGGCAGCAGCGGAGGTGGAGGAGGCGGAGGTGTAGGTCCCAGTAGCCGGGGTTGGTCGGGCCAAGTTGGAGAAAGCGTGATGACGCCGTGGGGGCCGGCTAACGTCATATGGTTGGCGGTGAACGAAAGCAGCCCGGGAAGTCTGCTTTTGCAGCTGTGCGAGCTACTGGCCACCACGCCGCTGCAAGGCCTCGTGTTTGAGGAGGAGAAGCCGCCTCCGCCCAATCGCGCTCCGCTGGCGCCCATGCTGGAGTTCGTCTCGGCGCAAACCGGCGTCCCCATCATGGCTGTAGGCGGAGGAGCCGGCCTTGGCAGGGAGCCGCAGGTGAGAGCTTTCTGCTATCTTCTTCTCAATTATTTAGCAAAATAGAACAGTCTTTCTGTGAGGATGAGGTTTGCAAAAATCGGCACGGTTGAAAACCTGTAAAGAGAGTCCGTGAAGCAAGCAAACCCAAATCGCAGTGAATAAATAGACACAAGAATGTGGTCATTACACAGGAAGGTGGAACACAGACATCCCAAGTCTCCCGGAAGTTCCGGGAGTCCCCCGCATATTGATAGCGGCTCTCTGATGCCCGCAAATTGAATAAAATATCCCGGAAACTAGAGCAAGCAAACAAGAGCATGCACACGAGACAGTAGCGTGTGCATCGCGCACTTGAGAGAAGTGCGCACACGACGGAGAGAGAGAGAGAGAGCGAGAGAGAGAGCGAGAGAGAGAGAGAGAATGCATATGTGTGGATCACTGCGTGTGTGCCTGGTCATGTAGCCGTGCTAGACAAAGAGCATCCTGATTGGTTTACTTAGCAAAATAAGCCAATCAGATTTCAGGGTTAGGGTTTATGGGGTTAGGGTTAGGGTTGGGGGACCTCCCTGAAATGAGTTTTTGCAGGTTGGGATATCTGGGAACAGGACAACACTCAGCTGCGCAGTTCAAGTCAAGCAAGCAATACTTTGCAATGAAAAGACCGGAACAATATCCCTTGAATACAGGGAGTTAAGGCTGCGGCACATCTCTGGTAATTAGGTAATTAGAGGTTGTTGTGAAGACCTAGAGTGAGATTCTGGATCAGGCAGTCCATTAGGAGAGAAAGGCTCCCGTCTGAAAGCTTTACAGGCACACGGCGCTTGAGAGATGTTTTCATGTTTTCTTCCTGTACGGCGAAACAAATGGAATGGTTAGTTTGATTTCAAGGAGACTTTTCAAAGCCGGGCTGAACTGAATGTTAATATAAAACCTCTGGCCATTCTCCGCTTCTCGCATGCTGCCTGCCTGCCTGCCTGGGCTGGATTTTGCAGCTTGTTTGGATTTCGATCGATGTCACAGTTTAAATCCCGTAAACCTGCTCCAGACGGTGGGCTTTTATACTTAATGTACACATTTACGAACCAGTGGGCTTTAAAATAGTATTAAATGTGGACACTTGGTAGCGTAAAAGTTAGGGCGTGATCAGAACGTCGCCAGTTCCGTCAAGCAAGGTACCGTCCCCAAGCACTGCTCCCTGTCAGCTGTCCACTACTCCTTCATGGATGGGTCACATTACGCTGTTACGCACATTACGTGTGCTGTGCTGTGGTGTGTTCACAATGACAAATAATCACTCACTTTCACTATTAAACTACTGGCTTTTTAGTATTAACTCTAGTATTAGTGGTAATAATAGCAGTAGGCACAGTAATTGTGTTAATAGCAATTGTAAGATTAGAAATACTGTAGAGGTAGCAGCAGGAGAAGCAGCAGTTAAAATATTAGCCCTTGTTAGTGTTAGACTGCCTTTAAACGGTAGCTTTCCAAGTGATTAGTGAGTGATTGTCATTGTGAGTACTCTGCATTTGACCAGGAGTGGGCAGTTTTTTGGGGGGGATCAGTGCATGGACACTACCTCGCTCACGAGTACCTCAGAGGTACCTTTACCTGTCCGGGACTTGAACCGATGACCTTCCGACTACCAACTGCCCCAACTTCAGGTGACACGGAAATATAAATGAATAAATCGTGTAAAATAAGGGTCGACCGATTAACGGCCAGGCCGAATATCCGGGGCCGATATTAGGCATTTTGCTGATGATAGGTATTGGTGTTTAATTTTGACCGTCACTGATAGTAAGTCATTTCAAGGTGCGCTACCGTGGCTCCACAGCCTTCTCTTCTCTCTGTGCTGTTTGCTCCCAACTCATTCAGTGTCCCACCCACAACTGTCTCTGATTTGCTATACGTCACGCCAGTAGTTGTCAATCAACGCTAAAGCCTTGTTGTCACTCCCACCACACCCACAAATGAGCACAGCATGAAGCTCTGAGAAGGAGAAGAGGAGAGAGGAGATTTTCGGCTGAGCTTGATGTTTGAAAATTCTAAATTGAAGATTTTTTTTTTTTGCATATCGGTTCCAAATACCGGTTCTCGGCCCCGTTAACTTGCAATAATCGTATGGAAAATCCAATGTCGGTCGACATCTAGTTTCACATACATACAGAAGCATTTCCAGGCTTTGCTCATATGTTGTTCTGACCCTGGATTTGAGCAGCATTGGAATCACCATCACACTAGCGATGTCCAGTGCCGTTCTACCATCTGCAAGCGTGACCCGGTCCTAGGTTTGCCATGGCCATCGCCAGATATCATAAACATCCGCCGTAATGGGAGCATCTGTTCTTGATATTTATCATTATAGAAGCAGCAGATTGACAATATGACATTTTTTACACCTTGGCACTGGTCATTATGACACAGGTCCTGTGAAGGTCATTGAATTTGGAAGGCTGGTGAGCTGGAGCCAAAGCTTTATGTCAGCATTATTGGATAATGCCAGATGCTATAACTTTGCCAGAAGATTAGTGGAGCACGAGGGAGGAGAGTGATGAGAGCAAACTTAATTGTTAGTTTTTGATTTCCTTATTTTTTCTCTTCTGAATGGGACAAGGGACGTTTTTCTGTCTAAATACCCATTCTATGTGCAATAGCACAATTCTGTGTTCTTGGAACCTTAACATACCTTATTCTTTCTTTTCTTTTTATTTGTACTGACCGAAAAAAAATCTCTAGCTCTAAACATGGCTTAAAACTGCATTCTGGCTTATGTCATGAGATACGTGCATGGCATGAAATGATCACGTTGGACGGGTTTTATTGGATAAAATGTACATACAGTAGAGGTCACTGTGTAATAATGGCATCCAGCTGTCTGCTGAGGGGAGGTTTTGCCCACTCGCGGGCTAATTTTAGTAAAGCACTGTCTAGTTGCTCAACTAATTAATGCAAATTAGCGTTAGCCAACAATATAGGCCATCCGAGGTCATGCCGTCGGCTGGCGCCGGCAATGACCCAATGACTAGGAATTAGTGTAAACAGCATGTACTTTGATTTTATATGACAGTAATTTCTGTTTGCGTCCTTACTTATCGTCTGACGTGCTGAAGAAAAAAACTAAGCAAACGCTGGAGTGTGACACGACCACTGGAGGAGCACTGTGTGCTTGTTGCAAATTAATTATATTTATTTAGACTTACTTTAAATGACATTGGGGCGGTTTCCCAGAAAGAGATTAAGACTAGTCCTGGATTACAGAGTGTTTTGAATGGAGATTTTCCATTAAAAAAGAAATATAGTTCAGAACTAGTCTTAATCCCTGTCTGGGAAACCGCCCCATTGTGTTTATTCCTGTTTGTGTGCTTCTGTGTCATAGCACTCGTAGTTATTGTAGCAGTAGTATTTACATTTAAGGTATTTATTATAAATAATTACAGGGACAGTCTCCCTGGAGCAGCATGGGGTTAAGGGTCTTACTCGACCAAGTGGTAGTGCTGGAGGTGGGATCTGAACCCTTGACCGCTTGGACCACCAACCCCAGTAGTAGTAATAATTATAGTAATGTCAGCAAGAGCAGTGGCAGTAGTAGTAGTCATCATATTACCAGCAGCAAGAGCAGCAGCAGGATAAGTAATTATAGTTGTAGCATCAGCAGTAACAACAGTAGTAGTGGTAGTAGATGATGTAGTAAATAATTAATTAATAACTATTAAATTTATTTCTTTAATAGTAAATAAGAAAAAATTAAAATATATTATTAATAATAATAACAATTTTAATATTGTTTTAATACTTCTACTACTACTACTACAAATAATAATAATAATAATAATAATAATAATAATAATAATAATAATAATAATAATAATTATTATTATTATTAGTAATAATAATAATAATGTGTGTATTCCCTACAAAAGCTAGATTGTAATTTGAATAGTAAGTTCTTGGAAAGCTGAAATTTGGAGGCTAAATAGGAATTTTGATAATTTGAGCTAATTTGCATAATATGAAAAACAAACTTTTGCAAACTAGGCTAGACTAATTAGCTAATTAAGGCAAGTGAGGTGTCAAAAAATACTTTTGACTTTGCCTGACACCAAGCTCAAAAGCTTCTGAGAGATTTTACAAAGGCTGGCTAAAATTAGCGGTGCAGGGAATGTGACTTATTTTTGCTTAAACAGCTGTCTTTGGACTGCTTATGCTACAATAACATCAGTAGGTGCCAATTAAACAATAGCTATAAATGCTAAATGCCTATATCTCTCAAAAGCAAGAGTCTTAATTTTGTAAGCTGGGTATAAACAATGAAAACTATGATGAAGAGGAGAAAATACAATGTTGTTATTTGAACAATAGGGGGGCTAAAAACGCAGCATAAATTTATCATAATAGAGCTTTTTTCTTTTTTTCCACCTAATTTTGACCTCTGACTCACTGACTCCTTTCTTCGACACTTACGACATTAGCTGCTTTTGTGCTGCTATTGGCGACTTTTGCATGGACCCCACTTGTTGCTGCTTGTGGCTAAATTTATTATTATTAGTAGTACTAGTAGTAGTAGTAGTAGTCGTAATAGTAATAGTAGTAGTGGTAGTAGTCACAGCTGACTGAAACATCACATGACACTGATGAATGGTTCAGAATAAATCAATCTTCAAAAATGTTTCATGTTTTATCATGTCCTGAAGCTGGACTTTGGCAACATGCATAAAAACTACGAAAATATCAAGCACACAACAAACCTTTCCAGTGGACGTGCAGTGCTCCAGCGTTTGAGTGTTTCGCCGTATGTGTGTTCTTAGCTGAAAAGGCTATTATGTCCAAACGAAATTGGATAGTCATGCTGTTTAAAAACACGTCTCATAACTCCATCCACCCTCGCTCCTACATGCCTCCCATTTATATATCAGTTCCTCGCCCTACTGTGTTTCACACTTGCATTGCCACGGTACAAGAAAAGTAGCTCTGGCTTGTTTGTGAGAATTCCTTTACAATCCCTTGAATAATACATGTCGGAACCCTGGCTCCCCATTTTATGTAGAATTATTTTCTAGCAATTTCTGCCGATCTAAGATGACCAATTGAAGCAGAGCAAGTTCACAGCTACCTGACTGTTATCATCATCTGCCTGCCTCTCAACTGACACATTTCTCTGGCATCATAAACATTAGACACCATTTCCATTTGGTCGTTTAAGCTTTAATTAACTGTCTGGAGAGGAACACTCATCTGTCGCGGGTTGTCAGGAAGTGGAGTTAACGCCGGCGCGAGCAGGGTCGTCTCTCCAGAGACTTACTCAAACCGCCAACCGGCGCGACGAGGAGTCGTTTAACTGGTTTAATTAAAGCTGTAATTAATTACATCATGTGGTTAAATACTTTCCCACAAAAGTACGATGGCGGAGCAATGATCTCACGGCAAAGCACGAGGCATTATAAGTTATGCCACAGTGTAGTCACACCTTACAGGGCCAATTTAGAGTCGCCCATCAACCTATAGTGCATGCTTCTGGACTGTGGGAGGAAAAAAAAATGGAGCCCCCGGCGGAAACCCACACGAACACGGGGAGAGCACGCAAACTCTACGTACGCAGAAAGGCCCTACGGCTCGGGATCCAACCGAGGACCTTCTCGCTGTGAGGCGGCAGCGCTAACCACCGTGTCACCCCTTTAATATTTAATATTAAATAGACTTTAATATTATAACCAGCAACTCGACTTTGTACAGTACAAGTAAAAGTTGTGTTTGCTTTTAAAACACTTAAATAATCAAAACTACATGTTATTTTTAATGCCAATGCCTTGCTTGATGGTTGCCACAAAGCATTTTTAGTAACAAATGACTCTGAAACAAACAACTAATGATGGAAATCTTGGCAAACACAGCAAACATTTAAAAAGCACGCAAGGTTGCCGGTTCAAAGCCCGGACTGGTATCAGGTACCACTGAGGTACTCGTGAGCAAGGTACTGCTCCCTGAGTGTTGCCCATGTCAGCGGCCCACTGTTACTTCACGGATGGCTCAAAGGCAGAATTGCGCTGTGCTGTGGTGTTCACAATGACAAATAATCACTAACTCTCTTCTCTGTATTTGGGGAATGCGAGTCACTAAATGTCATATAAACAAATGTTAAATGTTTACCACATCAAGCTTAGATCAAGCTTTAGCGTTCTATTTGGTTTATCACGCTGTGCTACACATGAGAATGGCAAATCAGAAGGCAACATAAAGCCACTCAAAATACAAGTCTACAATTCTATCTTTCTATTATCCATTCCTCGAGCATTGTTATATACCTGTTTATTCTTTTCATCATTGATTTGATTCAGAGAGAGTTCACACAACGCTCGGAGCGCATCGGAATGCTTTCGAATGCTGAAAACAGATGCCACTCCTCCATTTGCACCCTCTGCAAGCGGTCACAGACACAGAAGATGATTAACAGCGATGCCTACGGTTCAAGTCTGGTGCAGTGTTGCAAAGTTAAAGCCTACAGACTTTTCCACCTGCTTCAGATTTGCAAGCACAGCCTCATGTGCCAGTGTATTCCCCCACCCCCCCTCGCTGCAGTGTACAGTCATTTCTAGAGCTGAGGTTAAAAAGAGAGAGAAAAGAAAGTAAAAAAAGACTACCTAATGAGTGCTTGCAACGCTGAGATGACAGCCTCATTAAAGGCCGGATGTTAACCCCGTGGGCTTCTCTCCTACATTTGAAACTCTCCAAACAAAGTAGCACAGAAAAGTCCCCTTTTTCAGGTTGTTTTTTTTTCCCCCCACCAAACCCACGTGTGTCTCCTTTCAACATGGGTCGTTTCCCGAGAATGAGAAATTGTTGGCGGTAAATCTGCAGGAAATGCAAGGAGACTAGATGAGACCACCTAAAATAATGTCTCCTGCTGATCTTGTCTGTTTTTGTAAGCAAAGGGACAGGACAAAAATTTCTCCAGCCTCATATCAGACTACATTTCTAGCTTTGAAACGTGTAGCAAAAGGGTCTCAAGTTTTTTGCATAAAATTATGGAATTTGCATTAAATCACTGTTAAAAAAAGCCATTTAACCTGTTAAGCCCTGAGACTTTTTGTTCTAAAAAAGACACCCAAAATAAAATGTGTGTATCTCAGCAACCACAATGTCTGTTTTTATCATTATAAACGTAACACTTGTGAGATTATTGTGGAATCAGCGTACATGTTACTGGGTCAGAATAAAGGAAGCTTCAACACAGCAGAACATGAACAAAAAACATTTTCACCAGTAAAAAAAAAACATGTAATCTGCAGAGTCTTGGCTTTCATATGATATACGGTATGCATGGTTAGCCGTAGTAGCATAGATTCTACAGCCGTATTTCTTCTGCGTAGACTTACGTCGTGTTTTTGTTCTTTGTTTATTTATGTGTTTGCTGTTGGAATTGTCTCATGTTTAGGTGGAATTTGTTGTTTGAGATTTTTAGACGAGATTCTATCGGTGCCGTTGATGTGCCGCATGCATATGTTTGTTTACGTTTACCGACTATTTGAAGCCTTCCTGTTCTGGCCCCGGTACCGGGGCGATCGGGCTCAAGCCATTAAGTACCAAACGTCCAAAAAGTACCAATGTTCTAATATGAGCTACAGCATAAATCTTATAAGAACCTGCTGATTGCCAGACTTGATGGTTCCAAACTTAGTGTCCGTTTGGATTCTGCTATTCTGCAGGTAAAGGGAGCGCTGTGCACGGTGTAACTTGACCTATTTTAGCACTACATTGCTGCAAGCTGGAGCGCTACTGTAAGCTCTATGAGCTTTTTATGCTAAGCAGTTCTTGATTTAAATGTAGAGAGGAGGTGAGGCTTTAAGGCTGTGTTAATGCTACACATGCAGTCCCA
Organism: Distichodus sexfasciatus; assembly: GCA_032718565.1. NCBI lineage: Eukaryota > Metazoa > Chordata > Actinopteri > Characiformes > Distichodontidae > Distichodus > Distichodus sexfasciatus. The sequence continues at coordinate 1,906,124 of JAVGVS010000023.1, read as the reverse complement.
AGACTTCCTGATTTCCCTCTGGGTTTAAGGTTGAAAATATTTGAAATAATGAAATCCGCAGTCTGCTTGAAACCACCCCGTTATTGCTTGGCAGTTCAAGATCGTTTATGTCTGGTTTAACAGATTTTTGTGCATATCATTTAGGATTTATGTCAGTCCCGCATAAATTCTGGTTTCGACCCAGTGATCGTGATGTCAGATGGCAGGACGTGCCATGTCACAGTTAAGGCGAATTAAAGCGCGTATGTCAAGTTAAGAGAAAACTCATCTCATCTCATCTCAGTATTAATGGCTAAAGTGAAAGTGAGTGATTATTTGTCATTGTGAACACACCACACCACAGCACCGCACACAGTGCACCACAACCATATGTGACCCTCCACGGCAAAACCAGTCGCTTGTCGCAACGGAGATTTCCGAGAAAAATGAGCGTTTATGTTGCGTGGGGTAAAATTTTGGATTTTTTGTTTTTAGTGTTTTGAAACAGTGGAAGGTCTATACTGTACTGTTGTGAATTTCACTGCAAAACTTACCCTTTCCATCCTAAAAATGTGACTTTCTTGAGGTGAGGAATTCAATTCCAGCGGAATGTTAAAAGTTTCTGTTTTGACCGCTCTACTTCAATATTTACGGTAAATCCACTCGTCCACTCCATAAAGGAGCAGTGGGCAGCTGACATGGGCAGCACCTGAGGAGCAGTGCTTGAGGACTGTACCTTGCTCATGAGTACCTCAGTGGTACTGTGAGACCTCAGCCCAGACCGAGGGAGTAATCCAGTTCCAGACCTTCACAAATACCCGAGATTACCAGGTCGGCGTCACCTGAATTGTAACCAATCACAGCCACATCACCTGTATTTAAGGCCTTTTGTTTGCAGCTACTCTCTGCGAAGTATTGTCATGCCTAGTGCTGCATACCAAGCGTTCTTTGTGATTGCCTCCCTCTGTTGTGACCGTCGCTATCTGGTTTTGGATTACCCCTCTGCTTCTTGCGATTTGGATTTGTTGGCTCCGTGGACTATGTTTTTTGGTTATGACCCCTGCCTGAATAAACACCTCGTTTTTCGTCAGTTTATCTCAGTGCCCTCGACCTGGTTCTTGAGCCTCCGCGTTTGGGTTCACCCGCTAGTTGTTACAGGTATCCAGGCATCGAACTGGCAACCTTCTGATCACTGGGTGAACCACCTAGCCGTTGTTGATTAGTATATTATGTAATATTTGTGCACTTTTTTGTTCTGCACCACAGGATACAGGATGCTCAGTGTTATTTTGATAGCTATAACTACATGCGTGTGACGTAGTGCGTCGTTTCAAGGGAGGGAATTACACCAAGGCAACACACGGCGCGTTATGTGGCAGTCCACACCTCGAGTTAAATAAAATAGAAGTGTATTTCTGTGTTTTCAGAGTGTTTGTAGTCAGCACTTACACGCCACTGTGGCGTCAGGGGAGCCTCACTGTTATATTGAGCTAACCATCAATTTCCCTAACGTCAATACATTGGAAAAACTGACATGAATGAAATAAATTAAGATAATAAACAATAATGACTTGAAATAAAGATTGTTCACGAGTCCCAAATCTCGAGTCCAAGTCAAGTCTCAACTCTTTTATGGGCGGGTCTCGATCATTTTTGCGCGACTTAAAGGAGGTATGTGTAAGATTGTGGCCAAAAGTGGTACTGCAGTCAAATTCAAAATACTGTAGTGCGTTATTTCCCCTCCTTCTTGTCCCCAGACTCGAGGTTGCCAGATAGACCGAATGAGGACTCATATTTGGCCAATCTAGTGTCTAACGTTGTGTATTGCCATAATTAGCATGCTAATGTTTGCACTGTTACCACACTGTCTCAGTGTAACACAACGCTGATGCTAGCCACCACAAGTCACCGTTATTGTTTCTCAAACAATTCCTCCTGCACATGGGCTACAATCTATGATCCAACATGAGTAACGTTATTCAGCTGTTCAAAATATTTGAAATATTCATCTTCACGTCTAGCGGTGATACAAGTTAGCCAACCTTGGCTAAATCTTACCTGTCCAGAAGAAAATACGCCACTTCAGCATTTGTCTTCAATTTCTTCTCCGCTTTCAGCCGTCTCCATCTTTCAAACGCATCTCTTATGCCGATCCTCGTTTTGTTTCTGCTGTCGTCAGGACGTTTTTGAGAGTCATAGCGAGGAATTTTAGTTTTAGTAATGTCATATGTTTTGTCATCCAGAATGCTTGTAGCTGCAGCTCAGTGCTATCTGGCAACCTGGATGCTGAAATGCTACTAGCTTTGTGATTGGGAGATAGCGGTGGGTGGCGCTACAGGCCAAAACACAAAACCAAAACGTGCTGCAAATTACATTTTAAAATGTGAATATTCCGTCTGCACTAATTTTACTAATCTGTACTAATCAGTGAAATCAGCATTTCAAATTAACGTGATTCCTTAATCTCCAGTGGCATATTAGGTTCATTTTATGATTACTTGCCACAAATCTCTTACATGTAGCTCCTTTAAGTGTCTCAGACTGTAAGACTGTAACATACATGTCTTTTACTAAGAATATCTCAGATTTAACTTAATATTAATTGAAAGTAATAACCTTATTATTGACAGCATATGACATCATATTACCTTGGTTTCTTACATAGATACAAATGACCAGTGTTAGGGAAAATATTCACAGTGGAAGTCTTCAGAGTAATTGAAAATATGTGACCCGATCTGCCGTAATGAGTCGGAAGTCGGCGTTCTGTTTATTTAGATACGGGCCGATTATGTTGAAAAACATCACAAACATAGCGATTTTTCTTTTTCGGAGACCAGATTAATTCTGAAGACCTTTTCTTTCATAGAAGACCAAAAAAGAAAAATCGATATTTTTGATGTTTGTCAACATAATCGGCCCGTATCTAAATAAATAGAATGCCGACTTCCGAGTCATCGCGGCAGATCGGGTCTCATATTATAACATTATAAGTTTATTAGGTAATTTATCTTTGCGTATCGCATTATGTATTGCAGAAAAGAGATTGTAATTCCACTTTTTTCAGCCATAATTTACATGCATATACTAAAATAGCCATTTTTTCAATGAGGATGGGTGAATAATATTTTCTAACAGGTTAGAACACCGGCAACGACACAGACTTGTGGCTGTATTAGGGTAATTGGGGAAGCTATTGAGGCAATTAGCTTATCGCTAGCTAGATGTGTAATCTGCAGATAAGGCCGACTCTTTATTCAAAGTCCCCACTAATCTGATAGGAAAACGATGATTTCTTTCTCTAATCGCTCTGCTCTCATGAAAACATTTTGCTGTAATATCTTGTTTCAGATGCCCAGAACATCTGCACCGTAATCAGCCTGAGCTCCTCTCCACAGCTCGTAGTGTCAGGCTTAAGAAAAGATTAAAAAGTTACATCTTCAGTAAAGAAGAGCAGCGTTTAGGAAACAGTGGCCTCTAGTTTTGTTTGTGGTGTTCGACTCGACCGCTGGCCTTGTTGGTCGACGCCAAAAAAAAACCAAAAAAAAAAACGTGTCATTCTATATTCTCTCCGCGTCTCATGATGCTGCATGCATTTTCCATTATCAGGTGTCAAGAGGAAGCGTTGCCATTTTTCACTATCGAACATAGAGCTTAGTGTCAGCATAATAAATCTCCTCCGTGCCGTAGCGCAATGGTCACCTTCTCCAGCTCGGAAACAAGGGGAAAAAAGAGGAAAAGGGGGGGGGAAGTGGAACTGAACCAAACGTTCAGAGCTCGAACCAGCCAAGGACACCTAATGTCAGCTGAAACACGGGCTTATGAATAGCAATGAACGCCTTACGTCATACTGTGTGGGTATTAAGAATAAGTTCGATAGGCAGGAGGCGGCAACAATCCGAGGCAAAAGGAAGGGTGGAAAGGTAAGGAATAAAACGGCAGACGGAAACAGAAAGAGCAAGGGATTGAACGTGAGGAACAACGTTTAGAGAGGGTGCAAAAGGGAACATAGGAAGGGAAAGAGCAAGTCAACCCTGACATGCTGTGCTAGGTGAGGGGAGTGGCCTAGTGCTAGGATACTTGGTTTCAGACTAAGAGGTCATGGATTGTGTCAAGCCTGGCTCTATCTGACCTTCAGCACTACCTCCAGTTAAGCTCCAAAGCTCAAGTCTCTAGGGAGACTAGACAAGCAATGCTTACATTTTTTTTGCATACTTAACAGAGGTGAGAACCTTCACTGGTCTCACGATTTGATTTGATTACGAGTATCAGGTCAACGTTTTGCTTCGATACGATATCTCGACGCATGATGACGCATCCCATCAATTCTTCTACGTTACTTCACATTGCACACAGATTGGACATGGATCGCAGATTTGGCAGCCATAGTTAATACCGTGATGTTTATGGCGTTATTTTTGTTCCGTAATTCTGAGCGCGCAGTGGACCTTTTGCGGGCAAGGGTCTGCGCATGCTCAACTTTGCCTGCACGCTCCCTCGACTTGGCACTGCGTTACAAATGCGTCCTCATTAAACCAGCCAGTCACGTCCGTGGACAAAACTGATTAGCAGATTTCTTCTTCTCCAATCAGGTCGCTAGTTTTGTTTCAAGCTCGTTTGCCGGGTAAAAAGGAGCAAAGGGAAGCTCTGGAAATGCGTGTGTTATTCGTTTATTCGTTTTTCACATTAAAACCAAAAAGACCAATATGGAGGACTGAGAGTGCCCAAATGAAGTAAATGCAGAGGTGGGCAAAGTAGCTAACTTCATTACTTAAGTGAAAGTACAGATACCACTAGTTTAATGTTACTCCAATACAAGTGAAAGTCGTACAGTCAAATTTTTGCTTAAGTTAAAATACTGAAATACTTGTTTTAAAAATACTTAAGTATTAAAAGTACATCTTCTTTCACTGCATTGTTACATTATTACCACAACACTTTACGATACCTAATCCCTCTGATTAGCTTGTAGAACCTGTGGAATAAGGCACTGGTAGAATGACAGAATGAAACACAACCTGAACAGATAATTAGTTTATTTTATTAATTTATTGTAAGACTATACACCCCCACAAAACAGCATGGTGGTGTTCTGACACAGCTCTGGCAGTGTGTGCACACATATATGTGTATGTTAATCAGGAGGACAGTGCAGTAGCTGTAAATGCAGCTCACAACATCAAATCAACATTCCAACCTGCGTAAAACCCAGCTCTACACCTCTAGCTTCATGACTTTCCAACAGCAACAATGTTTTAATCAAGACAGAAAACAGCAGAACTGTCTGAACTTGGTTTTATAGTTCCGTCTACAGGCGTGATGTAACCCTACTGATTACTGATAGACTGTCACCTGCCAAACAACCAGTCAGCTTTTAGAAAAGGGGGAATAACATCTGCTTTACCCACAGATTTGAAAGTAACGAGTAACGGGAACCTTGATAGAAATGTAGTGAAGTAAAAGTACAGTATTTGTCTTTAAAATGTCGTGAAGTGGAAGTCATAAGTTTCCAAATAAAATACTACTCAAGTGAAGTACAGATACTTAAAAACTCTACTTAAGTACAGTACTCAAGTAAATGTACTTAGTTACTGTCCACCTCTGAGTAAATGAAATTTTAAATTCAACTGTATGTCCAATTATTTATAATAAACTGAATATTAAATATGTTCAATGAATGAAATGGACACTTAATAGAATAAATTATTAACAAAAAGCATTGAATTGCTATCACACTAGACACCTATCAAATTGAATGTATTATTGTAGATAGTATCATTAGCATGTTTACAATAGTAGAACAATGAAACACCCAACGCTGATAGGGAGTAGGTGGTTCAGATAGTGAATGAATGAATAATTGGAAATGGAAGCGGACGACTTGGTTCTGCAGAAAAACAGCTCTGGTTTTATCATTCCATGCATAAAAACAGAAGTAAATGCGTAAGCAGGCATAAATCACGATCTTCGCGATGAAAATGTGACGTGCGCGGGTGCTCCGGACTCTCATGTGGAACGCCATCGCTCGCAAAAACGCTCCGGTTCAGTCCAATCTTCCCCTTTATTACAGACAAACCTCATATTTTGGCTGATAAATAATAACAAGCGTTCTACTCACCGTACAGCTATTTCCTTGATTTTTCTGTGTTTATTAGACACATATCCATCGCATTATTATGACCTGGCTCCGAGTCATGCGCGGGGCATTGTGGGAAATGTAATTCTCTCCCAGGACGAGAGAATATGTTACGATATATGTCGTGTATGGAGATAAAAATATACAAATATCGCAGCACCTGCTGAAAGCCATAAATGTACAACAATGTGTTAGCAAACTCATGCTGTTTTTATCTGTCCCTTCCTTAGGAGAGCGGCTCGGTCTATCTGCAGTTCTCCTGCTCCACGGCGCTGCAGCTGGAGGTGATTTTCGAGGTGCTGGAGGAATTCGATTGGACATCCTTCTCGGTGGTCACCACCCGTCACCACGGCTACGAGGACTTCCTGGCCATGGTGGAGGGCATCACCGACGGTTCCTTCATCGGCTGGGAGAGGAAGGGCACAGTGATGCTCAACGTCACCGACGACCCCGGACTGACGCGAGCCCGCAGGCTGCTGAAAGAGAACGAAGCACAGGTCAGGAGGTTTCCCCTTGCTCTAAAAGCCGCAGTACAGCTTTGATTCAAGATGCAAGTTTTTATGTTGCGTACGTTGTATTATAAAATGTAGACAAAATTTGATTCAAGCAAACAGATAAAATAAGATGTATATATAGCGTACACACGCAGTCATGCCCACATTTTTTCTTCAGTACGCCCTGTTTGGTTTGATACAGCCAGGTGAACCGCGATACTTTGGTACGCCCGACATTAAACGTAAACATTTTTTACGTGGTAATTTCCGTCCATTGGACTCTAGCTGTGATGGATTTCCATCAATTGAACGTAGAGGCATATTTGAGATAAAAGCAGATCCAGGAGAATTAAAATGCCAGCGGGAGGTGAGTGCACATCGCAAACTTATTAAATGTTGATTATGCAGACTCGCCGGTCAGCTGTGTTTGAGCGTTCGCGCCTGTCACTAAAACGCCGCAGTTCTGTCAAATCTCCCCTTTATTACATTCATTGTCGTGACGTGGCGCTGAGTAGCGTGCAGGGGATTGTGGGAAATATCGTCTCGCAGAAAGGCAAAAAGCAACTCATTTTATAGGCCAAAAGGAGTCGAGACTGGCTCAAAACTACTTTTTGGGTAATTTTGAACCAATTTGGACTCATTTTGACTGAACTGTAGCATTGTAGGGAGTAATGGTGCTCATGTGCATGCTCTCACTCGCAGTCTCTGTGTTCCTGAAGGTTTTAGCACCACAGGATTAGAAAACCGCCACTGTCATGCACAGGCACACAGTGGGCTGCAGAATACTGTTTAGTCTGAATGGTGGTCCCTGGGACAGAACCGGCTAAAAACCCCTGTACTGTGTAATATGTGTAATAAAAAACACCGCCAAAATGGATTTGCGGTTCATTTTAATAGAACGTGCTGTGCACATTTGTATTTTTCATATTGACTTCTTTATATCGCTATTTCTTTAGTTCGCTTTCCTTCGTTAGAACACTTCCTCTTCTCCTCTCACCTTTTAAAACATTCAGTTTGCTTCAGTTCGTCTTCGCCTGCCCCACAATTAACTGTTGCATTATCACATCCATCTTAATTTTCTACGAATGTAAAGAATGAAAGGAAGGTTAAATGTGCGGCCTTAATGGCACTATTATCTTCCTTCTGGATAATGACGGTACAGTCGCGGGGGCTACACTACAAAAAAAAAAAAAATCCCCCTCTTCCCATACCTCTCCCTCTCCCCTTTTTCTGTCTCTGTCTTCCTTCCCTCTCCGCAGAGCTTAATCTTGTTCATGTCTTCCTCTATTAACCTTTTCCATCATGGTCTAGCGCTTCCGTACTCTTCCTCTCTCCCTCTGTGTTATCAGTTAAAGTTATATCATATTATCCAAATCCTTGGCTTTCTTTCCCCTCTCTCTCTCTCTCTCTCTCTCTCTCTCCCTCGTTCCCTCCTTTCTTTCCACTCCTCTCCGTGGCCTTTATGTGAAGCCTCCCGAGGAGAAGGGGGTCGAGGAACCCACTAAAGGGGGAGGTGGCATCCGTAATGTTACCGAGCAGCGTGACATTAGATGACAGTTTCCATCTGACCCCGAGGTGACCGTCTCAATTCAACCCCAATGGTGACATGACTGATTAATTTTCCCCACCCGTGAGTCCAAGGACCTAGACTTTTGAGACCCTAATCAGTGATAAATTTAGGGAAAGATTCAAACTGTATGGCATCACTTCTCCTGTGCAGTCCTGGCTGAAGAAAATACTTTGAAATGTGTTTAAAGAGTGAAGACAAAATTGAGGTGAGTGTAGGGTCAGGGAACTTGCCACCACTGCTGTTCCTCCACTGCTGAAACCGTCTTCTAAATCATTTCTGAGAAGCAGGCACTAAGACATAAATAGTTCAACGACTTCAGAACTAAACTGCAGTTTTGTATCTCTTCAGTCTACACGACCAGTCAAAAGTTTGGACACACCTTCCCATTCAATGTTTCTTCTTTATTTTCATTACTATTTACATTGTAGATTCTCACTAAAGGCATCAAAACTATGAATGAACTGTGTAAGGGGGATATGACTCCCAGAAGGAGAGTGATGGAGTGCTGCGCCAGATGGCCTGGCCTCCACGGTCACCTGACCAAACCCAATTGAGATGGTTTGGGATGAGATGGACCGCAGAGTGAAGGCAAAAGGGCCAATAAGTGCTCAGCATCTGTGGGAACTCCTTCAAGACTGTTGGAAAACCATTTCAGGTGACTACCTCATGAAGCTCATCGAGAGAATGCCAAGAGTGTGAAAAGCAGTGATCAAAGCAAAGGGTGGATATTTTCAAGAATCTAAGATATAAAACATGTTCTGGGTTATTTCACACTTTTTGTTTACTACATAATTCCATATGTGTTCATTCATAGTGCCTTCAGTGAGAATCTACAGTGTAAATAGTCATGATAATAAAGAATGAAACATTGAATGGGAAGGTGTGTCCAAACTTTTGACCGGTAGTGTAGTTCAGCCTCGTTGTTTTAAAATATCCCTGATCAGTGTCCTTTATGTTGCAGTTCTGTGCCTTTTCATTGCAGTTCAGTATCTTAGTATCAGAATATATTTGGTCTAAAGTACCTTTATTAATTGCAGTTCAGTATCTTAGTATCAGAATATATTTGGTCTAAAGTACCTTTTTCCAGAGCAGTTATTGTCAGAAAAATTCAGTATCTTTCCAGAATAGTTCAGTGCATTTTGGATGCAGCAGTTTGATTTCTTTCCGCACTCCGCTCCGCGGCCGGTAGTTGGATTGGGACGCGGCCGGTCGCGGTTCAAAGGGTATTTAAGGAGTCCTTTCCCCGCGGCGAATCGCTCTGCTATTGAGTCACCTGGTCCTTTCCGATGCATTACGGCTTACTGTGAGTACTCCAGTATTTTGGTTCATCTCTTTGTTAGAGTGTGTGTCGCTAGAACTAGGATTATTTGTGGTAGTCCTAAGGCCTCGTCCACACGGACGTTCGAAAAGAACGCCCTCTGAACGCCATACGCATTTTTGCTGCATTTTGTAGCTGCGTTCGATTGGCGTTTCACTGGCGTTTAACTGGCGTTCGCAATAGCGTCGTTTTCCTTGCGTTTGTCGGGATATTGACGCCAAGAAAACGTTACATGCAACGCTTATTTGACGCCACCCAAACGCGCAGCCGGCCGAACGCCGGTGCTGAACGCCAGCGTGGACGCTTTGATTTGCTCCAATGAGCAGAAAAACGGTCGGCGTTCAGTCCGCGCTCACCTGACGCCACGAACGCCAGAAAAACGCCTGGTTCAGACGTCCGTGTGAACGAGGCCTAACTCTTTGTGTAGAGAGTTCTTAGATCAACTCGCGTGGCCATCCTACCTACTCGCGCTCTCGGCCGCGTTTGGGCTAACCACCACGCTACAAGAGCTAACGGCTAACGAGTAGCAATTTGCTACATCCTAACCAGATCACTGGCGAATTGTGAAAGTTGCTGTTCGCGTCACATCCTAACCAGATCACTGTCCGAATCGCGAGCGTTCCTATGGCCGCCTAACCCGGCCGCTGTAGGTTTGTAAGCGTCTGTCTGTTCTCCTCAAATCCTCACCAGATTGATGACAGGGGGCAACGTAACTAAAGGATCTAAATCCCATGGTGGATGAACGAGCGGAAGGTGTAGCGAGTACGTTGGACGAGGAGGATCTATGAGTACGGGAGGGCGTGTCGATGTGTAAAAGGTCAGAGAGGTTTGGGGGAGCCAGGTTATGAAGAGCTTTGAATGTTAAAAGCAGGATTTTAAAATCCACTCATCAGTTCAGTACGGCATCACGTCTCGTGCAGTCCTGAAAGAATAAAAAATACTTGGTGTTTAAAGAGTGAAGACAAAATTGAGGTGAGTGTAGGGTCGGGTTTATCGTGGGCAATGAGAAATGGGGAACTTGCCGCCACTGCTGTTGCTCCACTGCTGAAATGGTCTGCTAAATCATTTCTCAGAATCGTGTGCTAGAACATAAATAATTCAAAGAGTTCACAACTGAACTGCAGTTCTTTTTTTAATGCAGTTCTTGTATCGCAATATCTTTGGTCAAAAGTACTTTTTTTTCCAGTGCAGTTCAGGACATTTGTCCTAACAGTTCAGCATCTTTTCAGAACAGTTCAGTATATTTTTGGTGCAGTTCGCTATGTTTGAATCAAAGTTTCTGTTTGTCTGTCTTATTGGCCACATGTGGAACGTCCAGTGTTCGACCTGGAAAACAGAGTTAGATACGTCACCCTCCCCCATTATTCATTCATTCATTTTCTGAACCGCTTTATCGCAACCGGGGGGACCGGAGCTTATCCCGGGAACTGACGGGCGCAAGGCGGGGACCAACCCTGGGCAGGCGGCAACACACCGCAGAGCACACACACTCACACACTCACATTCACACATTACAGGGCCAATTTAGAGTCACCAATTAACCTACATCACATGCCTTTGGGCTGTGGGAGGAAACTGGAGCACCCGGAGAAAACCCACGCGAACACGAGGAGAGCATGCAAACTCCACACAGAAAGACCCTACGGCCATCCCCGAGGTTCGAACCCAGGACCTTCTCGCTGTGAGACGGCAGCGCTAACCACTGTGCCGCCGAGGTAATATCAATCCAAAAAATACATTTAAAAAAGTTGCGGACGCTGGTGCTACGCAGGCCTTGTACTGTCTATACTTGTGCGCGTACTTTTTGTTAACATTGAGGTTTCTACTATAAAAGCGTCCATTCTCAGTAAAGCGTCAGAAGAAGAGGAACAAGTAGATAGCGGCAGTGTGAGAAAACCTCGGCAGGTTTTGTTGTGAAATGAGGGGAAAAAGAAGTTGAAGATAAAAATGACTTGCATTCGGCTGTTGCAAAAAAGACAGCAAAACCGTTCAGTCATGTTGATGAAAGGAGGAACTTGTGCAGTTGTTGGAGACGAATGTTCTTATATCCCTAATGTTTCAGTTCTAGTTTCAGACATCAGGAAGCAAGTGAAGGTTGTACTCAACTTCTACCTCTGGACACCTTTTTGGTCTTCTAGCAACTCACCTCCTCCAGGGTTTCATCGTGTTCGTGGGGCTTCTCTTGCCCATATTTCAGATGTTTAATGGCTTGAGCCCGATCGCCCCCGGTACTTGGGGTAGAACAGGAAGGCTTTAAATAGTCGGTAAACATGAACAAACATACGCATGCCGCGCATCAACATCACCGATAGAATCTCGTCTAAAAATCTCAAACAAATTCCACCTAAACATAACACAATGAAAGTGAGTGATTATTTGTCATTGTGAACACACCACAGCACAGCACACAGTGCACCACAACCAAATGTGACCTCTGCATTTAACCCATCCGTGAAGGAGCAGTGGGCAGCTAACAAGCACCCGGGGAGCAGTGCTTGGGGACAGTACCTTGCTCATGAGTACCTCAGTGGTAACTTTACCGACCCTGGCTTCAAACCTGCGACCTTCTGATCACGGGGCGAACACACTACTGTTACACCACCAACTGCCCCCCCAAAAATTCCAACACCAAACATAAATAAACAAAGAACAAAAACACTACGGTCTACGTGGAAGAAATACGGCTGTAGAATCTATACTGCTACGGCTAACCATGCATACCGTATATCATATGAAAGCAGAGACTCCGCAGATTACGCAGATAATATGGGTTTTTCGTGTTCTGCTGTGTTGCATCTTCCTTTATTCTGACCCAGTAACATGTACGCTGATCTCACAAGTGTTACGTTTGTAATGATACCAAAATAAAAATAGACATTGTGGTTGCTGAGATGTGTGACCCTCCACGGCAAAACCAGTCGCTTGTCGCAACGGAGGTTTCTGAGAAAAACGACTGTTAAAAGTTTCTGTTTTGACCGCTCTACTTCAATATTTACGGTAAATCCACTGGTTGACTAGCGTGAAGATATTTCTCCGGAATCCGTCTTCGTCTCCCGAGTTCAGTTAACCTAACGCAGGTAGGCTATCCATGTGGCTGTGAATGCAGCGTAGGCTACCGTAAATACAAACGTAGCTGCGACCGCACCAAGCGTCTGTGAGTGCTACGGCGATAGTCAACTTCAAAGGCAGATTTCTCCGTTTCTCACTTGGCGTGACAGGAGAAACCCGACTCCTTTGAATGTTGATATCTCAGTCATATGTCGTCCAATTCATTCTATATAGGTATCGTTTTGAAGGTTGATTTATGCCCTTTCATGAAAACATAACAGCTCAATTTTGAAAATATGCGACTGGTTTTGCCGTGCAGAGTCACATATACACATTTTATTTTGGGTATCTTTGATCAAAAATCAGGGCTTAACAGGTTAAATGTATTTTGTATCAACCTTGTTGATCTTTATGTGCGTTCAGACTTTGGATGACCTGCAATGTGATGCTGTTACACAGCCTTGTAGAAGCAGAGTGGAAGTTTTGTACCAGTTGCTAGATGGCACAAAAGAAAAGAGCAGGTGGGAATGATTCTTGACAATGTTTCTGACTTATAGCAGTTTTTCCAGAAAAATCCAATGTTAAAACTAAACATTAATATTCATCAAAGCAGTCAAGGTGCAACATGCTGCACAACAACTAGTTTGAAAGTTTTCTCCAACTCTCAAGCACAACATTGCTGTATTTTTTATTTTTTTTTAATACATTTATATACATTTGATTTGATTTTGAAGACATTTCCAGCATCAGTGTGAAACCGCTATCCTGAAATGCCTCTCTTGTTCGCTTTAAAATTCTGTTTGTTTCTCCCGGTTTCCTACATCGCTGGTAGTGGGGTGTTCAATCACCACCGACTCCTTCAACTTTCAACAGCTATTTTATTAGAATCCTCAGGCGTAACGTTAACAGCAATCATCTGTTGTACCGAAGAAGCTTGTGTGTTTGTCCACTGCAGCCATCCAACGCCAGTCCTTCAAGTAGCTGATCTTCAAGATGACCGTTATCCATTTGAGGATTACCTTGAACATGTCCATGGATTTCTGGTTTTTCGGGGGAGGGCTCACACTCTTATTGATCAGACTTGGCAGCGCGAATGCTGGGAAGAGTTCAGGTAACCGTCATGGCAGCATTCTCGTTGTCGAACGTGCTATATAACATTGACGAAGAAAGTCAGTGTAACGTTGACGTACAGTAACGACGATGACGAATCATGTCGCGCTATTCAAAAGTCCAGTTTTGGTCAGGAATCGTGATGGGCGCAATGGTCTTGAAAGTCGAAATCCACACAGAAAGGTTCCACGGCCGACTCGGGGATCGGATCCAGGACCTCCTGGCTGCTTTGAGTGTTGGCTCAAATAGTAATAAGGGTATTTATTCAAACCGTACAATATATTTTAATTTCTCTTTCAACACGAGTAATATATTTTTCAGCAATCATTTCGTTTACAGATTTGGCAAAATAGATCACCATTTTTCTTTATTTTCATCTAAATTGTTTTCTGGTTTAGTCTATCCACCTCTCATGACATCACAGGGGCTTGGCACCATTTTTCAGTGGTAAAACATTAGGGGTGTGAAAAAAAAAATCGAATCGTGATTCTTTCCGGTCCCCTCCGCCACCCTCGGATGGGATTAAGCGGTTCAAATAATGAATGAATGAATGAAAATAGCCAGCAGATCAAGAAGTTAGTTATAATTGGTGTGTGCAGCCTGATGAAGGCCGTAGGGCCGATACGCGTTGATGTATTTTAATGCTTTAAACCTGATTAATAAAGGTTTTTAACGTTGTTTGAGAGTCTACCAAGTGTCCGGGCCTGGATTTTTTCCAGTTCTTTGTCTCCAAGATGTCCCCTTCCAAGAGCATCAGTCATCTCAAGGGACACTAGCAGCGCTCAGCCTTACTTCTCTTTGTTAAATCAAGTAGTTAATTGTAGCCCTAGCCTAGCCTAAAAGCCGCATCTCAGAAAGCTCTGTCCTCCTGATGCTGAGTTTCCACTTGGTCATTTTTGATAATCATGCAATTTTTGATTTAGGATTTGGCATGCGTTTGACCAAAGTAAGAACTCCCACGAGGGTGTTTGCGCTTTTCCCAATATCATGTGGAGCAACACTAAGACGGCAGCTCTTTGGCTTCCTGCCCTTCCTGTTTTGGCTGAAAGCACAACATTCATTCACACATACGCAATTCCCACATAATGACAACCCACAGCGCCGGTTCAACTTCTCACCAATTGCAGACCAGGCTTTCACCTTTTTCCCTTCCACCGCTGTAGCTGCTTGAATTTGCATTATATAAGCACTCACGCCGCTCCACCAGTTTCTCTTCTAATTCTGTTATTTGCTGCCGAGAAGTGCTGAAGTGCTCGCCCTTTTTCCCTCCCCCAGCACTCGGTGTTTATTTTTCATTGGCTCTTGGTGAGATACGTTCGGATTTCAGGTGCCGTCAGGACTCTCCCGATTCCAATTGTGAAATTCAGTTTATGGTTTGCTATAATACGATAAAATCGCAAGGACAAGACTTGGGCTTAATGCAAAACATCGTCTCATTCACCTCAAATTGATCTTTGACTCCTACATTCACGCCCAACATTTTAGCATCACTGGCTGTGGTCAGAAATGGAGGAGGCTCTGCAAACTAGGGCGAAGTTGTGCAAAAATATATATTTATTTCTTGTTCACTTCTATTTCAGGCATGTGATGCAAAAGTCAGACCTCACTTCTGGCAGCAAAGAAACTTCATGAAGCGATTCAGCTCAGGGTTCAGCTAAATTGAACTTTGACACGTGAATTTGCATGCAGTCTTTTATCTTCACTGACGGTGGTTAAAAATGGAGGAGGCTCTTATCTGAGTTGTATCAGTTCTTTTTAATTATCCACTGTCAGTGTAAAGCGCACGGTTGACAGGAAGCACTCAAATGTGACTTGAAGAGTATAAATAAATTTTTTTTGCTGCATTTTTTGACATTTCTAGCTCTTATGCTTCACTCCTAGCTATACTAACACCTCCTTTGTTCATAGCTCCAATACTGGGCCTCATGTGCCAGAGATGGGGACTCGAGGCTCAGACTTGAACTCGACTCGCACTTAAATTGCACATTTGGACTCGCGCGCAATCTTTATTTCGCGTGATTATTGTTTTCTTATCTTAATTTATTTCATTCATGTCAGTTTTTCCATTGTATTGACGTTAGGGAAACCGATGGCCAGCTTAACGTCCCAGGGAGGCTTCACCGGGCGTTACTGAAGCGTTGCGTAAACGTTGCGTGTGCTGCAACCACTATAATCGATGGAAGTGTCTACCCCTGATGCCACAGCAGCGAGCGAATGCTGCGTACAAACGCTCTAAAAACGCAGAAATAGACTAGTCTTCTTTTTTTTTAACGCAAGGCCCAGTGAGAGATGTTCATTTCAGTCATTAGAGACCTGAGACTTGACTCGGATTTGGGACAAAAGACTAGAGACTTGACTTGGACTTGGAAAAAATGACTTGTGAACACTTCTGTCATGTACTGACTCTTCTTAAGAAAACGAGTTGTTCTTGCAACTTGCACGGTTTTCACAAAGATTCACCAGTGTTTTCTGTTGTATAGTATTATACAAATTAAATTTGAATATTTTTAATAATATATACAAATATTTTAACTATTTTTACGTCACTTTAAGTAAATACTCCCGTCAATAACACTGACTATTTTAGAACTGAGATTATTGTTATGCTTAAGGAAATACTTGACTTATATGCTGTGATGTTTACATTAAACCACCTTTACCGCGGTGCTACTTCTGATGCATAATCAATTGAGCGTGCTCTCTTTCTCTTTTGGCTTTTCCCTTCAGGGGTCGCCACAGCGAATCATCTGTCTCCATTTAGTCCTGTCTTCTGCATCCTCTACCCTCACACCAACTAACTTCATGTCCTCATTCACCGCATCCATAAATCTCCTTTTTGGTCTTCCTCTCAGCCTCTTGCCTGGTGGCTCCAACCTCAGCATCCTTCTACCTATGTACTCATTGTCTCTTCTCTGGACATGTCCAAACCATCTCAGTCTGGCCTCTCTGACTTTATCTCCAAAACATCTAACATGAGCTGTCCCTCTGATGAACTCATTCCTGATCCTATCCATCCTCGTCACTCCCAAAGAGAACCTATATATATAAGGCCTGTATTGTATATGTGCTCAATATTTTTGATATTTTCTGTAGTAGAGGCTCTGAATGATCGGTTTTGATCAATTTTGCATTTAATTGCCCATCTCTAGTAACAACCTCCATTTTCTCTTTTGTTTTTACCATTTTCTCACAGGTCCGGCTCCTGTACTGCTCCCACGAAGAGGCGGAGCAGATTTTTAAGGCGGCGTGGTTGGCAGGCCAGGCCACTCCTTCGCACATGTGGTTTGCCGTTGGACCGGCCCTGTCCGGGCTGGGAGTGGAGGGTCTGCCAAAGGCTCTGTTCACCGTCCGTCCGCAGGGATGGCGAGACGAGCCCCGGCGACGCATCGCTAAGGGCGTGTCGGTGCTGACGCACGGCGCTATGGCCTTACGCAGGGAGTACGGTGGAGCCAGAGGCACCAGCTTTGCCGGGAACTGCATGACGGACGGCAACCAGACGCAGAGGGTACCGGACCGGATCAGGTACGGTAGGAGGATGTGGTTTGAGGATGTGAAACTCACTTGTCCCATGGGGTCTTGGTGTTTTTTTGGTCACCGTTCTACTTCTTAATATTTCTTACACAGAAATTGACGGCAGAAAAAAGTTGAAAGTCAACTTTTAGAAAAACTTTCAGAAACGCTTCTTTATCCATTTGTTATCTGTCAGAATATAGAATGAAATTTTTGATAAATTTTCTATATTTCTTCTTTCCTATTGATTACTCTCCAACATTATAAAAGTCAATACAAATCTGATCAATTGAAGATGAAGAAATACTGTTTCGAACTAATTTGGACTCATTTTGGCCTATAAGCTACTTTTGGCCTTTCTGGGAAAGAACTACATTTCCCACAATCCCCCGCGTGTGACCCTGAGACGCGTCACAATAAAGTAATGGATGCCTGTTCCGGAATAAACGCTGAAAATCTCAATAAATGGCTGTGAGTAGAATGCTGGCTGTTGTGGTTAGTTCTCAGCTAAAATATGAGTTTGTCTGTAATAAATTGCACCATTTTAGAGAGTAATGGCGCTCACGTGCGAGCGCTCTCACGCAGTGCGTGTTTACATAGTGAAAAATGTCATTTATACGTTTTTACGCATTTACTTTGGGTTGTGTGCACGGAACTACTCACGGATACTTTCACAAACAGAGGAATCAGGTCTTGCCTTGATCGCGGAACTGAAACCGTTGTGCGTCACTAAAAAGTGTCCGCGTGAAACACAAGCGGCGCGTGAAATGAATGAAACGAAGCTTCGACTCTAGAAAAATTGCCT
Source organism: Distichodus sexfasciatus (assembly GCA_032718565.1). Classification (NCBI taxonomy): domain Eukaryota; kingdom Metazoa; phylum Chordata; class Actinopteri; order Characiformes; family Distichodontidae; genus Distichodus; species Distichodus sexfasciatus. The sequence continues at coordinate 1,888,154 of JAVGVS010000023.1, read as the reverse complement.
CGAACATTTTTTGAAATTGAATTTTTCGAGTTATTCGAATAATCATCTCTGCCCTGTTCCAAAGAACAGTTACAAAGTATGATTACTTAAGTATTTTCACTTTTACTCAACAGACTATAATAATAGTTTTCAAATAGGTTTCGTTCCTTTATACTGTAATAACAAAGTGTGAAATCCTTCTGTAACCCTGTCACTGCTTATTTTCTAGTGATGAAGACACGATTATCACATTACTCCACTAGCCCTTGTGATGTTGTGAAACCTGCCTTCTTCCTGAAGGGTTATGGCTGGAAAGCACTCGAAGTGCAGTCGAGTCTCCCAGGACCTGAAACAGAGAGCCATTGAAATATTTCCTCCCAAAATGATGCTTCAGATGCCACACGACGAGTGTCTTTGTGCATCATGAGCCCCGAGGCTTCAGACTCCAAGTGTAAAGGAAGAAATCGGGGGCATTCGTTTGCATCCTCCCCTCCTCCTAAATTACATGTAAACTGACTGATATTACCCTACTTAAGTGTAAGATAAAGTAGGTCAACCATGAAAGAAAATCAAAAATTGGCTTGTGGATGAATAATAGAAGGAGTATAAAACCTATTCCAAACGAACGTACTGTATCCAGCCCAGCCAGAAGTGTATACAGGATTAATCTTGCAGAGGATGAATATTGATTTAATGCAAGTGACAAGAAAAATGAGAGGTGTTTGGCCACGTGATTTATTCAAAAATATAGTCAACTTTGTCTTGGAGATTTTCCCAAAGTGAAATCGTTAAAAGCTTCAGATTGTCCTCTGATAATGTTGAAGTTTAATAGTGTTTGCTGATGTGATTTTTGGGACAACTTTTGCTTTTTTTATGTAAGACTTTGTCATTGTTTTCTGCACGTGAAAGGGTTTCCAGCATCAATCCTTCTGGTTGGACCTTATTTTGGCAAAGTCATGTGAATAGGGTTGGGAATTGATAAGATTTTTATCAATATCGGAATGGCTAGCGCTGCCGCCTCACAGCGAGAAGGTCCTGGGTTCGATCCTCGGGTCGGTCTTCGGCGTGCTCTTCCCGTGTTCTCCGGGTGCTCGGTCTCCGTCCCCACAGTCCAAAAGCATGCTCTGTAGGTTGATTGGCGAATCTAAATTGGCCCCGTAAGGTGTGACTGAGAGTTGGCGCCCTCCTAGGGTTGATCCCCGCCTCGCCCCCTTAGGGCCGGAATATACTTATCGCTACGTGACGCGTATGCTTGCGGACGCTGCTGCTGCTACTGTTGCGCAGGCGTTGTACTGACTACATTGGGCGCGTACTTTTTGTTAATCTTAAGGATTCCAACAGGTGGCAGTGTACACTATAAAGGCGCCCAGTCTGGCGTTAAGTGACAGAAGAAGAGGAAGAAGTAGAAAACGGCAGCGCGAGAAAATATCGTCTGGTTTTGAAGAAAGACGTTGAAGATAAAAATGATTCGCATTCTGATGTTACGCAGGTGCAAAAAAGACGGCGAAACCGTCGAGCCATGTTGATAGTAAACAACGTCACGTATCAAAACTTGAACACACTGCCACCCCGATGTTTACTGGTACTGCAACTCTGCAACGCGTTCTGAGCGTTAAGTATATTTCGGCCCTTGTTCCTGGTATAGGCTCCGGCCCCCGCCCCATGACAGGGATTAAGCGATTCAAATAATGAATGAATGAATTGGCTTTACTGTATAATACAGCACTGGAAGTAACAGGCTGCTTGTTCAACATTATTTTGTTTTGTTGTTATTCAGTATTGCACCATCATTTCACTTAAAAGAGCTTCCACATGGCAACCTTCCGCCAGACAGGTCTTCCTTTTTGTACCACGTGCCATTAAAGATCTCGTTTTTTTGTTGCGTCTCTCAGTCCCTGGCTTCTTTTTTTCCACCTTCCTCCTGCCCTCTCTCGCGTCTCGCGCAAAACAATTCACCTGCACCAGATTTGCATGCGACAGCCAAGGCTGGTGGGAATTGCTGATCTCCCCGCTTGTCACTCATAGTTCTCGCAAATCGTTCAATCAGACGAAACAACAAAAGCGCCGACTTCCCGTTCTAGTGGCAGAGGGAGGGAGCATGCTTTCGCCGGAGCGCTGCTGTCAGTCAGCCCTAAAACCTGAAAGAGTCATTAATCTCTTAACCAGCTTTAAATGGCCCGTCGCTTCAGCGCCTCTCCTGAAAATTGCTGAGCTTGTCAAGAGGGACAGTTCTGGTTCTGGGTTCCTTCTCACGGTGCAGTCATCTGAGTGACTAAAAGCCCGTGCTGCTGACCGTTGGTGTCCCTGCAATCAGGAAATGGAAGTCGCTCGGGATGACTTTGTGTCGGTGTCTGCTAAATGTGTTAAAGGTAGAGCATAAGCATAAATTTCTGATACCTGATGCTTACATTTATCGCATTTAATAGACACTCTTATTGCTGAGCGAACTTCCATTTCCTAATTACAGGGACAGTCTCCCTACAGCAACCTGGGGTTAGCCTGGGGGCATTGCTCAGGGGCCCAGTAGTGGCTTTAGGCTCTCCCAGGAGTTAAACCCAGTCTTATGGTCATCAGCATATGGTTTATGTCTCTTGGACCACTGATACGCTCGAGGCTAATCTGACAAAAGTGCAATTTCTATAGGTGCCCTCACCAAATAGTGTTACATTTGATGACATTTATCCAAAATGACTTGTCCCAGTTGCAGGGGCAGTCTCCCTGGAGCAACCTGGGGTTAGGGGTCTTGCTCAGGGGCCCAGTGGTGGTCATATGGATATAGAATCAGAATATTTTAATTTATGTTGTGCCATTCACAATCTACATTGAGCCTTTTACATTGGCTTTGTGACTTGCATTTTGTGTTGTGGCTGTTGCTTCCATGTTGTGGCATTTACATTCCTGTTGTGGCTTTTGCATTCACATTGTGACTTTCGCCTTGTAGCTTTTACATTCCTGTTGTGGCTTTCGCTTTCACATTGTGACTTTCGCCTTGTAGCTTTTACATTCCTGTTGTGGCTTTTGCAGTCGTGTTCTGGCTTTCGCTTTCGCATTGTAGCTTTTGCGTTCACGTTTTGGTTTTTGCATTCGCGTTGTGGTTTTTGCATTCATGTTGTGGCATTTACATTCCTGTTGTGGCTTTCGCTTTCGCCTTGTAGCTTTTGCATTCTCGTTGTGGTTTTTGCATTCACATTGTGACTTTTGCATTCCAGTTGTGGCTTTTACTTTTACCTGGTGGCTTTCTCATTGTAGCTTTTGCATTCATGTTGTGGTTTTTGCATTCTCGTTGTGGTGTTTACATTCCTGTTGTGGCTTTTGCTTTTACCTGTTCGCTTTCTCATTGTAGCTTTTGCATTCCTGTTGTGGCTTTCGCATTGTAGCTTTTGCATTCGTGTTGTGGCTTTTGCATTCACGTTGTGGTTTTTGCATTCGCCTTGTGACTTTTGCATTCTGCTTGTGGTTTTTGATTTTACCCGGTCGCTTTCGCATTGTAGCTTTTGCATTCGTGTTGTGGCTTTCGCATTGTAGCTTTTGCAATCGTGTTGTGGCTTTTGCATCCTGTTCTGGATTTTGCATTTGCGTGGGGTCTTTTGCATTCACATTGTGTCTTTTGCATTTCTGTTGTGACCTTTGCATTTATGTAGTGGCTTTTGCATTCGTGGTGGTGTTTTTGCATTCGCGTTGTGGCTTTTGTATTTGTGTGGAGCCGTCTGGACCACTGCAGCTCTCTGATGAATGGTGCGAATGTAAATAAAGCTGTCATTGTGAATCGGTGAGATGAAGCAGGAACTTTAGAAAGTGGCAGTTTTGTCTTCTGCTGGGAAGCGACCTTAATTGAGGCCTTTGCGGGTGTTGAAGTGCGTCTTGCTGCGGTGCAGGACAGCTAATTCAGCGTCTTCATCTGAGTGGCTCTGATGCAGTGCTGCCCTTTTCGGCGGCGGTCCGGGTCCGTTTCAACTGATTGTCTCATTATTTAAGACAAGTACAGTGGTGAGGGCAAGTGAGTCGTTAAAGGCAGACGGCTGGAGAGGCGGCTAACGCTACACGCTTGTTCCCTCTACCGCTGCCTCTTTGTTACTGCTTAAGGTAATGGAGCGCGGTAAACGCACACCTGCTGTCTCACCTTCTCGCACTGACGTCTCTCTCTGTAGATCGCAGCCGTTTTTCCTCAGTCTATACAGTCTTATTTTTTGCTGTTTTTCCTTGTAATTTTTCGCCTCACTTTGCACCTTCTTCTTTGTTCTTTTGTGTCTTTTCTCCTCTGCTCTTTCTCTCCCTCTCTCTCTCTCTCTCTCTCTCTCTCTCTCTCTCTCTCTCTCTCTCTCATTTGTTCTCCTTCTCCCTTTCTCTCTCTCTTTTCTATGTCTTTCTCTATATTTCTCCCTTCTTGTCTTTCTCCATTTCTCTCCGTCTCTCTTTTTGTCTCTGTTTTACCGTCTCTCTCATTCTTTCACCCTTCCTTATTCTGTTCTATGTATTTCTCTCTCTCTCTGTCTCTCTGTTTCTCTTTTCGTCTGTGCTTCTCGCTGTCCTTCTCTTCCTCTTTTTCTCCTTTTCTGTGTCTCTCGTTCTGTCTTTTTCTTTGACTCTCTAGCTGTATTCATCTGTTTCTCTCTCTGTCTCTCCTCACTCTCAGTATCTTAATCTCTCTCTGCCTTTACTCTTTTTCTCAGCCTCTCTTTCCTCTCCTGTGCCTGCCATCATTCGTCTCTCTCGTTTAATCCCTGCATTTTTCTGTTCTCTCGCTCCATCCTCCCCCCGCTCCCTCATCACCACGTGCCGACACTGCTCTCATCTTTGATCTCGTCTCTTTATCTCTCTCTCTCTGCTGGCTTGTTGCCTGCTCCTCGCTCTGCTCCTCTGTCACTTCCAAGCTCCGTCTCGTCCCTCCGTTTCTCCTCTGCTCTCGTAGATTCTCTTCCATCTCTCTCTTTCTCCCTCTCTCTCTCTCTCTCTCTCCCTCTCTCTCTCCCTCTCTCTCTTTCTTGCCGTGGGCGACTGTAAAGCATGGCGTGTTGGGTGTTGTTTTGCATGTAAATAGGATAATTGGTTCTGGTGGCAGAGTACGCTGGGAAATACGGCCGGCTCCCCCAATACACCCTCACACACACACCTCCCCACACACACCTCCCCACACACACCCTCACACACACGCCTCCCTCACACACACACCTCCCCACACACACCCTCACACACACCCAACACACACCTCCCCAAACACACCCTCACACACACACCCAACACACACCTCCTGTGAGGTCACAAGACCTGTGAGGTCTTTCCATAGCCTCCCATAATAACTAAAGTACATCATTTTACACCTACACCTAACCCTAACCCTAACCTTAACCTCAGTAACCAAAAGCACATCTTTTACCTCTTTTAGTTTCTCAAATAAAACAAGCACATTTTCTATAAAGTCATTTCTCTTCATGGGGACCTCTCAAATGTCCCCACAAAGCCCAAAAAACAGATAAAAGTGATTTTAGGGGACAAAAGGTCCTCACAATGCGATAAATACATGTCCACCCTCACACACACACCCAAACACACCCTCACACACCTCACCATTCACACCCGCAGACAGAGGGAGAGAACACCAGGGTTTGTGTTTGCATGTGAGATGTAAACATCTTTTACATTATAAAGGCCTGTTTTACCTGTGAAGGAGACAAAGCATCTAGAAATGCGAGTTTGATCTCTCTCTCTCTCACACACACACACACTCACACACTCACACACACAAAGACACACACAAAGACAGATATCCAAACATACTATGAAAAACTAACTGTAATAATACAGAAGGAGCACCATGCTGTTATGAATATACACAAAGGCATGGAGCCGACACTGCTCTCTACACACACGTGTTCCTGTCTTCCTTTCAGCTTCTCCTTAACTCTCTCTCACACACACACACATCCTTGTACTTATATAGTAGTGAGGACCTCCATTGACTTCTATATTACTGTATCTAAATAATGCTATACCTAACCCTGAACATAATCCTAACCATAACCTCAGTAACCAAAAGCTAATCTTTCTACACTTTTAGTTTTGCAAATAAACTTGTATTAAAAAAGTCCATTAAAAAAGTCCTCACTTCCCAAAAATGTCCTCACTCTGCTGGTTAAAAACTCATTTTGGTTCTCACTAAGTAGCAAGTACAAGAACACACACACACACACACACACATACACTGTTTTCACTCAACATACACATATTGAGCAGGCTCTATGCTGTTACAAAGACACACAGCTGTACTTGCACAGCCTTACACACATACGTACACACCCAGTACTTATATTAAAAATGATAATATACTGCAGCATCTCTGAGCTCTTTCTCTTAGTCTCTCCTTCACACGTGAACACAAACACACACGCGCGCAAACACAGCTGTGAAGGTGGTGGAAAAAGGCCGCTGCTCATCACCATACTAATGCAGCTTTAATGGGCACATTAAAGTCCTCTAAATGTTTCTGATGTTTAAATACTCCCGCCTCCTTCTCCTCCTCCTCCTCCTCCTCCTCCTCTTCCTCCTCTCTGTCGCTACGTCTACAGACGCGTCCATTCCTGCGCTTCACTAAATTACATGCTGTCACCTCATTCTAAGTTGGGCAGAAATTCTGTGAAGTTTCTTCTAATTTTTATAGAAAAAATAAATAAAAGCCTTGTCCAGACGCCACAGATGTGGACAAATTTGTTGGTGCCCTCACAGTTCATTTGAAACAACGATTCCTTCCTGCTAAAAAGTGATACAGTGAAAAGTTGTCTTGTGAGTAAAAGTAAACCAATAAGGTTAGAGTGTCGGGCCTGTGATCAGAGGCTCACCAGTCCAAGTTCCAGACCGGTAAGGGTACCATGAATGTACTCATGAACGTGTCCCCTCAACCAGTTTACACGTATGCAGATACTTTTATATTTTTATTTTTTATATTTTTATAAACACATTTTTTATACATTTAGGCCTTATATGTTTCGATTCATGTATCCACCGAATCCAGCGTTTTAAAAAATCTTCACTTTGGGGGGCGTTTTTAAAAATGTGGATTTGAGGTGGCTAAAACTTCGTTTATATATTAACGAAAGGGCCAAACGTATTTTTAAAAAGTGTTTAAAAAAATATCCACATAAGTGAAGAAACTCCGTTTACGTGTAAACAATGTAATGATTTTGTATTACGTTGCTAAAAATACAGAATCTCATGTTACTTTTCACATCACATTTCACATTAATTTGCTTTTAGAGTATCCTGTACTTAGCTTCTTTTACTCTATAGTTTGTAGTTGTCACATGTGGGTTTGCAACAGAGGAATCAGATGCAGGCTTCATTTCATACGTAACACTGTTTTAATGTCCAACGTGTTGAAATCGGAACACACACAAACTCGGATGCGGCTCGCACCTTTACTGAAAGTCTCTGGTTCTTGCACACGAAACACCAAGCAAAACCAGACTTCCGGCAAGCAGGCGGGACTTCTCTGTAAACAGCTTCTCCGTGGTAGCTCAGGAACTGGACGGCGCGAGCACAGACGGCTGTGGTGGAACGCACTCTAGAACTGATTAACACAAAACACACATTAACGGGGACTGTGAGAGTGACCAGACGTCGACTTCCGGGCCGAAACCCAGGTGTGTGTAACCAACCAGTTACCCGTGAGCAAATCAGATCCGAGAAAAATGACATGCTACCATTATTTAATTCGGAACCGAACGGAGAAACCAAACAAGACACAGGTGATAAGCCTTAGCCCGAAATCCCAACCCTGGCACATGAGAAAGATGAACAGTAAACCCATGCTAGTACTCCGGTGACCGGAAATGGAGCGGGTGGGGCAGAGGCGACAGTAGCATAAGTAGCTTGTAGCTTGAAAAGCTACTCTTTTTATAAGTAACTTCCCCAATACTGTACAGTATATACCCATATTCTCAAGTAGCGTTGACTATAGCTGCAAATAAGTATGCAGTCCATGTGACTGTAGCCAACCTCCCAGGACGTGGACACAAGAGAAAATGCAACACCCGGTTGATCAGATTGATGGTGCGGATGGTAGATAAAGAAAGCCGAGAAAAATATCCAAAGCTATTCAAGCTGAACTCCAAGGTCAAGGTACGTCACTGACTGATCGTACCATCTGTCGCTTTTTAAACAACAATGAGCTTCATGGAAGAAGACCCAAGAGGACATAAAAAAATGTCAAACTGGAATTTGCTAAAATGCATTGTGACAAGCCCCAAAGTTTCTGATAGAATAGCCTTTGGACTGATGAGACTGCAGCGTTTTGGCAAATCATATCAGCTCTGCCTCTTAGACGGAATAAAAGATGCTTTAAAAGAAACGAATGTCATACTTCCTGTGAAACACGAAGGAACTTAAATCTGAGGTCACGATGAAATATCAAGACTATCAAGACATCCTGGAGTGAAACTTACTGCCCAGTGTGGACGAAGTTAAGCCTCAGTTACAGCTCATAGGATGTTGCACCAGGATAATGACACAAAACACACAACTGAACGTACTTAAGAATGACTGATTAAAAAGAGCAGTGGATTATTCTTAAAAGGCTTTTTATGAACACATTTTATGATTTTAATTCCTACACTCTTAAAAATATTTGAACCATAAGTGGTTCTTCGCAGTGATGCCATAGGGGAACCTTCTTTAGTTCTAAAAGACCCTTCTACACATTGGTTCCATTCATCATAAAGTGATCATGAAGAATTTTTTTTTTTTTTTATGAAGAATTTTTAATGAACATGTGCAATAATTTGTTCTCATCTCATTTTCCAAACTGCTTCATTCCAACTGGGGTTGCGGGGGGACCGGAGCCTATCCCGGGAACTTGCGGGGACCAACACACCGCAGGGCGCACACACTCACAGAATCACACTCACATTCACACATTACAGGGCCAGTTTAGAGTCACCAATTAACCTTCATTACATGCTTTTGAAGTGTGGGAGGAAACCGGAGCACCCGGAGAAAACGGGGAGAGCACGCAAACTCCACACAGAAAGACCCTACAGCCGTCCCCGAGGTTCGAACCCAGGACGTCCTCGCTGTGAGGCGGCAGCGCTAACCACTGCACCACCATGCCGCCCAATAATTTGTTCAGTTTATTCAAATGTGGTGTTTGGTAAAACTTAATTGAGTCAATTTATCAAGTACTTTATATACATTGCAATAACTGATCTCTCTAAAAGACAGTGGTAGATATCATGTTACTATTAAGAATTCTGCCATAAAAAATAATTTCTACGCACATCCAGAAGTAAATCAGTAGGTTAGGCATAAGGTCAGTAGTCATTAAGGTCATATTTTAACATAAAGTGTTAAAAAAGCACTGAAAATGAGATGAGCTGTTACTTAAAGAACTTTTTTTTGCATTCAGTTCTCCAAAGAAAGTTAAACTGCATAAAAAGGTTCTCCAGAGCACTAATGAAGAACCAGTTTCCTTAGAGTGTATGGAAAGATCTTTAAAAAATTACAGTTTGTAGAAGCCACCTTTCAACCCTGAGACAGCTGGAGCACTATTGCTGAGGAAAAGCAGCTTAAACTACTTCTGGCAGATGCAGAAGTCTCTTGTTTAACCACAGAGATCGCTTTTTCAATATGGTGCAACAAAATATTGAAGGTCACCATCTTATTTGTCCAGGCCATTTTCTTTTATTTTATAATGTTAAATCAAAAGTCAAACGCAGAGTTTGATTTGTGTTAAACATGGAACACACAATGATGATTGTTTTTACCTTTTTACAGTTTCAAGTCATTTCAGAGACAGTTGTGGGTAGAAATCAATCAAATCAATGGGTGATGTTGCTTATATGTAGTTTGTCTCTGTGGACATGTCTGCAACGTCAGTTACTGTTATAAGCTGGTTAGCTTTTGTTAGCTTTAGCAGTTAATTGAGCTTGTTACACTGTCAAAAAGACATGCAGCTGTGTCCCACCCCCCCGGGGCAATACCGGGTTGCTTTGTCTCAATGCATGTAGATAGATAATAGATAGAGTATCTACATGTCTACAGGGTGCTGCTGGATTAATGGTCTGACACTTGACCGCTGACAACTAGCAGCACTGAGCAAGACCCTTAAGACCAGTGGTCCCCAAACGGCGTCCAAGATCCAGCCTGAGCGAGCGATATATCTGGCCCCTCGCGTCGCATTGAGAACAAACGTAAACAGACACATGCGCTCCCTATAACCGTCTGTGACTAGCAATCTCCATGTCAGTGGGTTGACATCTTCGCTAGTCATTAAGAGTAAATGAAATCTTAACGATAGCAGTTGTGGAGTTTGAATTTACATTTTTTTTATTGACATTTTAGTAATACCGTGCGTAAAAACGCATTTATTACATTATTCGCGATGTACACACGTGTTAGCGCTCGCGACTCTCACATGGAATGCCGTCATGCACAAAAATGTAGTTCTCTTCCAGCTCATTTAATATAATAAAATAAAAAACTCTGCAAGCCAATAAAACAGACACTGTTCTTGCTATTTCTAGTAGTTATGGGTCCAGGGCCGGATTAACATAGTGTGTTTACAGTTAGTTGACATGACAGACAAGCTTCACTACGCCTGAACTAACTATGTTTTTTATCCCCGAAATAGCAGTATGTCAACTTAAGAGTCTGAAAAGCGATGCTTCACTTTTACAACGCTACCATAACATACAGTAATTTGTAAGACAGACTTTTATTTTGAAATTTACACCTAGTACCTTTTAAAAGTAGCTTCCTCAACACTGATACTTCATGACTAAGGTTGTGGGCCGAAGTCTGGCTTTATCTTAACCTCTAACCCTACCACAATTGATCCCCTGAGCAAGACATTTAACCCCAAAGTGCTCTAGGGAGACTGTCCCTCTAATTGGTCAATACAAGTCTTTCAGCAGGGTGGCGCAGTGGTGCAGTGGTTAGCGCTGTCCCCTCATAGCGAGAAGGTCCTGGGTTCGATCCCCGGGTCAGCCGTAGGGCCCCTCTGTGTGGAATTTGCATGTTCTCCCTGTGTTTGTTTTCCTCCCACAGTCCAAAAAAGCATGCAATGTAGGTAAACTGGCTAATCTAAATTATCCTTGTAAGGTGTGCGTGTGCCCTGCGGTGTGTTGGCGCCTGCCCTGGGTTGGTCTCAGCCTTGCCCCCGTAGCTGCTGGGATAGGCCCCGTTCCCCCCTCGTCCCCAGTTGGGATTAAACGGTTCGGATAATGAATGAATGAATGAAAATCTCTCATCATAAGAGTGTCTGCTAAATTCCATAAACGTGAGGGTGAGAGTGAGAAGTAATGAGAGCTCTAGGTTATCTTCTGCTGGAGAACCTAGAGCATAAATACACAAAATTACATAGAGCATGCATGCATTTATCTAATTAGAAGAATTACAAAAACATCTAAGTGGAGGTCAGAGCGGAGAATACATCAGAGGATAAAAAAAGATAAATAATGTACCTTGAGACCATCATGCCCTGGCTAACCTTGGCATAAACTATTTTTGGCCCAGCTTTGGAACAAAATAAGGGAATGAACAGTGAAGTTGGCACTGAAATCGCTCGGGGAGGAGCACACTAAAGGTTGCGGTGCATCTGTCAGGAAAAGTATTTTAGACGATCTGTATTAAATCAAGCCTCCCATACGTCAGGTTACAGACAGAGTTCACTTTATCTTAATACGACAGCCGGGGCTACAAGGTGTGAAGGTTGTCTAGTGCTAGCATACTTGCCTACAGAGTAATGGATCCAGCTCTATGCAAATAACTTATATTTCAAGCTTTTGGACTGTGGGAGGAAACCAGAGCCCCTGGAGAAAATCCACGTGAACACGCGGAGAGCATGCAAACTCCACCCAGGGTTCGAACCCAGGAATGTTTCGCTGTGAGGTGGCAGCGCTAACCATTGCGCCACCGTGCCGCCCAAAATAATAATAAGATAAATAATTTTAAAAAATGGAAGAAAAAAAAAATATTCAGAGGTTTCATCCTTTCTTGAAATTGATCAAAGAGTAAATGGTGTCATTTCAGACTTCTCTTGTAGATTAGTCACAGAAAAGGAGAAGCGAATTTTCCTTTTGTATCAAGCAGAAAAATGTTGTAGCATGGTGTGTTTGATTTCCTTTCTCTTATTTGACGTTACCCTACTAGAAAAGTTATCATTATTAAGCTATTTAAGTAATTATCTGTGACCAAAGCTGCCAAGCTGTTATTAAATAGAGCTTTAACTGGAAGGTAGCAAAAATATTGGCAGTTTCTCATGTGTTTCTGCATTTCCTGGCTGTTGTGATAGATTGGGAAGGAAAATATGCCACGAACCAAACCATCCTTCCTTCCATCTCCACTGTCCAAGTGAGTGGTGCTGCTGCCATCGTTGGTTTCTTGCCCATCATCGACATCAGTTTCTGGAGCAGAGATGTGGAAAAATCTGGCTTCAGCAAGTCATTATCCAGTCAGGTTTCCATTCTGCCCCTTCAATTAAGCAGCTGAAGATATTATTAGTCCTCATCTGCAGTGGATTTCAAACAGTGATGACAAAACTTTGACTTGATGAACATGGATGTCACAACCCCATTTTAAACAGTTAGACACTGTGAATATGGGAAGTATGAACACCTCTCTATTATAATTTTTAACTGTAGAAAGCTCAAGGAATTGTAAGTAATTTGTGATGGTTAAGTTTTTGGGTTGTGCTGTGAGGCAGTTGTTGGTGTGACGGTTACTGCCTTGAGCCCGATCGCCCTCTGGTACCGGGGGCAGAACAGGAAGTTGTCATTAAAGGCTTTAAATAGTCGGTAAACGTAAACAAACATATACATGCGGCACATCAACATCACCGATAGAATCTTGTGTCAAAATCTCAAGCAAATTCCACCCAAACATAACACAATTCCAACACCAAACACATACATAAACAAAGAACAAAAACACTGCGTAGGTCTACGTGGAAGAAATACAGCTGTAGAATCTATACTACTATGGCTAACCATGCATACCGTAAACATATGAAAGACGAGACTCCGCAGATTACGCAGGTAGCCGTATTATCACTCTCCGATGCTGTTATTGCATCTTCCTTTGTTCTGACCCAGTAACAAATTGGGTCTAACACTTCTACAGTAATCTCACAAGTGTTGCCTTTATAATGATACCAAGATCATAAAATCTGGGCTTAACGGGTTAAGGTGTTTTCCCCATGATTGGAAGGTCGTGGTTTGAATCACAGGCCGTGAGCAAGGTGATGTCCCCAGGCACTGCTCCCGGGTGCTGCCAAAAAGCTTTATGGATGGGTCAGATGCAGAGCTCACATTTCATTGTGCTGCACTGTGTGCTGTGCTGTGGTGCGTTCACAATGGCAAATAATCACTCACTTTCAAACTGCATTGATTTCTCAATGATTCAGAGCTGAATTGTGGCCAGGACCTTTGAAGGTTGCTTCCTCCAGGTTCAAGTCGAAGTCCAAAGTTTTGTTCTCACCAGTTCAAATCCACTGCAGATTGTGATTAACAATTAACATTTTACTCTACATGACATAAGTCTCTAGAGGTCAATACGCATTTTCCTTTGCTATAGCGCCAAGTATCAGCCGATCACTACACTACACACCATTCCTACTTACCCTGAAAATTCCAGCTTTCTGCGACTTACAGTTCAAGCTGCACAATGCGTTTTGTGATATATACAAGTAGCCGCAAGTGGCAATATTGCGGGTTCCAAGCAAAAGTCTCAAAAAGCAGCAGCAGTTGGTGGCGTAACGGTAGGGTGTTTGCCCCGTGATCAGAAGGTCGCAGGTTCGAATCCAGGGCCGGTAAAGTTACCACTGAGGTACTAATGAGCAAGGTACCGTCCCCAAGCACTGCTCCCTGGGCGCTGCCCTTGTTAGCTGCCCACTGCTCCTTCACGGATGGGTTAAATGCAGAGGTCACATTTGGTTGTGGTGCACTGTGTGCTGTGCTGTGGTGTGTTCACAATGACAAATAATCACTCACTTTCAAAAGCAGCTGATGCAGTAAGCATCGAAGAAAGGAGACTGCGTAAATTTATATAGCATTGTTGAGCCCCAAGAAGTCAAAGATAACTCGTAACTACTTTAATCATAGCAAAACTTGAGATAGAAAGTAGAAAATATCAAATAAAGTAAAAAGTAACACTTTAACTTCTAACTGTTCAAATAGCAGTGTATCTATGAAACAGCAACAATAACATGCCGTATGAATGAACTAGTTTACGGTCACATTTTTAGGAAACACAACTCAATTCCAATCCCAAGATCTGGCGAATGTGACACCACCGTGTGTTGTGTGTATTGGCACCGCACTGAATCAGACAGCATACGTTTCTGTGACATTCCTTAGAGACCCCTAGAGGTCAAAACATTTTTTCCTTTCCCAATTTCCCAATTATCAACCGATGGCTATGATTTCTGGCCTGTGGCGAGTTTCACACCTTTCCTACATTTTCTGAAATTTTCAGATAACAATAATAAGAAACAAAACGATTACAAGAGGGTTCCATAAGCATTTCGTGCTTGTGCCCCTAATAAACATAGAATAAACATATTTGATATTGAAACATTAACTAATAACTCTCTCTTTTTCACATTTAGCAGTAGCCGCTTGATCACGACGGCAGAGCAATCCCTCCATCTTTTCTCGTCTTCCCCCTCAGCTCTCACTCTAGTGCCACGCGTGACACACGGCACGGCCAGGATTATAAGATGCCACGCTTAGCTGAGCCCGCGCCCGCCGGAACCTTTCAGTTCTTCACATTTCCGCCTTTTCTTCCTGTTAAAGAAAATATCTTCCCTCCTTCACTTGTCTTCTGCATCTGTCGCCCCCGTCGCCGTTCGCCTGCCCTCCTGTCGTCTCTATCCGTCTTTCCCTTTTACTCACTTCATTTCCCTTTATTGCCGGGGACTTTATATGTTAATACATCTCCTGCGCTGCCTCTCTTCTGCCGCGCCGTCTCTCTCTCTTTTCTTCGATCCCCACCCCACACCCCCTTCCTCTTTCCTCTTTCCTGTTCTGCGCTTCCTTCTAGCGTGTGTTCATTGTGTGCTGCTGTGAGTGTGTGAGTGACATCTGTATTGAGACAGAAGCCGGGCTCCGGGTTGTTTGTTCACTCCACATTGTGAGGCATTAACACAACACATGTAATGTCAAAGGATGTGGAACTGTTACAGCATTGCAGGGGGGGTGAGGGAGTCTGACACACGGAGAGAGGGAGAGGAAGAGAGGGATAGAGAAGGAGGAAGGGGGGGAGTGAAAGAGGAAGAGTGACACTGAGAGAGGGAGGGAGGGGGAGTGGAGATGAAGAGAGCCAGAGAGAGAGAACGAAAAAAGAGGGGGAACAGACAGAGAAGAAGAGAGAGATGCAAGGAGAAGTGGAGAGGGAAAGTGAGATCAATAGGGGAATACAGAGTGAGAGAGAATGCAGGAGAGAGAGGGAAGGAGGAGGAAGCAAGAGGAAAAGAGAAAGAGGGAAAGAGAAAATGGATAGAAGGGAGTGCGGAGGGGACAGAGAGGAAGAGGGGGAGAAAGGGAGAGAAACAATGTTCACTGAGAGAAGTTAGAGAGAGGAAGAGGGAATGGAGGGGGAGAGAGAGAGAGAGAGAGAGAGAGGGAAAGGAGGAGGGAGTAGGGGGCGAGGGAGAGAGCGTAAGGGAGGAAGAAGAAAGAGAGAGAGGGTATGAGAGAAAGACAGGGAGAGAAGAGGAGAGATGGAGGAAAAAGCGATGGAAGGGAAGGGGGAGGGAGACGGATTTAATAAAGAGAGACGTAGAAAGAGGGAGAGCTGGTGAGAGAGAAGGAGAACGAGAGGGAACGAGAGAAAGAGAAAGAGAGAGAGATTAACAAAGAGGGAGAGAATGAGGGAAGACAAGAGAGAGAGAATAAGAAAGAGGGCGAGAAAGGGGGAGGGAGACAGAGAGAAAGAGAGAAATGAAAGAGAGGGGTGAGGGTGTGAGGGAGAGATAGGGAGTGACGGGGACGGGGGAAGAGGGAGAGCAAGCTAGAGGAAGAGAATGAAAGATTGGGGGAAGAGGAAAGGAGAGAGAGAGAGAGAGAGAGACAGAGAGAGATAGTGAATGTTATGAACACTGTCACAGTCGTCAGTTGCTGCTCATTACAAATGCATGTGGGCCAGAGGAATTATTTCCCGCTATAAGCTCTTTATTGCAGGCAGAGCTGTAGAACAGTCATGTGTGGGGCTGACGGGAGAGAGAAGGCTGAGATTTCACTCTCTCTGGCTTGGTGTGTGTGTGTGTGCGTGAATGTTGGCATGAATTAAGATTTGTCTGAGATTTGTCAGATTTCTGAGGACATTTTGGTGTGACAGTTGGACCTCACAAGCAATAAATGATTCTATGTATGTGTGTGTGTGTGTGTGTGTGCGCGAATGTCACATTTTAGTTTTGTGAGGGTATTTTTTATGGATGCACGATGATGTCGGAATCATACGATAATTGCTCTTTGTTCTAGACATCAGCACTGGACCGATGCTTAGATTTGCCCGATTATATTATGACGCATTATTTATAGTAAGCCGAAAAGCTAGCGCTTATGCCGGTCATGTCCAACGTCTTAAAAAGTGTGATGTTATTTTGTGCCAAAATCCTCAGCACGCAGTGGAACGTTTGCAGGCAAAATCTCTTGTCTTTACACGCTCTACTCTACCTGCATGTGCGCTCTAAGCGCTCCGCCCTCGCTCGAGTCTGCTTTCACGCTCGCTTGACGTGGCTCTATGTTAGAAATGCCAGAACTGTGGCGTTATTTTTGTGCCAAAATTCTGAATGTGCAGTGGAACTTTTGTGAGCAAAATATCTTGCCTTTATGCGCTCGACTCTTCTTTCCTGAGTTATCGGCTTCGGCATCGGCATCAGCAGGAAAAACATCGGTATATCGTCTTTAATTCTCATATCGTGCATCCCTAGTGTTTTTCTATGTAAGCTGCAGTTCTCATAAGTACAATGCCTTTGTAGAAATGTTCCACCATTCAGAAAGATCTCTTCGTTTTTGTTCTTCTGCGAGGACATTTTTATATATATAAACTCTAGTCTGCGTAAGGACAATGCCTTTGCCGAAAAGTTTGACCATTTTTAAAGAAGATTTGTCTAATTCTTTTGTGCCTTTGTTTGGATGTGAAGGCCGATCCTCATGGGGGAAAATGGTTTTATAGAAAAGCAGAATGTATTAAAGAAACTAAAAGTGAAAGGATTTTCTTTTTTATTGTAGTTCTAGTACTAACTAGTAGGGTGGGGGATAAGACCACCTTCACTGAGACCGAGACCAGACCAAGACCAGAGTGTGTGGAGACTGAGGGGTCAACACAGAGTGAACACTTTAACCATTATGTAACCATCTGCCCCGTTGATATGTGTTCTCGTGATGAGATACAGCTTTGGTGTTTTGGTGTTCAGGTGGTTGTGAGTCTCCTAAATGATAAGAAAACCTAAGAACTGAACGATTTTTCTGGCTAATTTCGTGGATACGTTCACCGTTTCTATGGAAAAGTTCCATCATTGATTTTTAAACAAAGCGTCAAAAGATTTGCGTAAAGGTTAAAGGTTAAAGGTTAGGGTTATGTGTCCCTCACAAAGAGAGTAAGACACTGCTGTGTGAGTCTGTGTGTGTGTGTGTGTATACAGAATCATTGTGATTTGTTCTCGCATCCTGAAAGCAGAATGTGTGTGGCATTAACCGCGTTATCCATCACCTTTACGCCCGATTCCTCCCCGCACTGTAGCCACATGAAACGTTCTGAATGAAGCTTCTTATCCCCCGTAATGCCAGCGTTTTCACATTCCATTACGCACACACACACACTCACTCACTCACTCACTCGCTAAACAAACAGCCTACACTCATCCTGCCCAATTCCCTTAAACGTACAGAGCCTACTTTATACAGTGTGTCATCAATTATGGATCGTGGATCGTGTGCAATTCCTCGCAACAGCTCGAGCGGCAAAAACCTACGGCACATATCTCATTAAAAGCAGGCCGAACGTCTGATATTATTATGAAGGAGGGGAGTATAAAAAAAGAAAGAAATAGGAGCTTCTGAAAGTGGCTGTCTGATGCCAAATCTCACCGCTGCAGCACAGAGAAAACGCAAAGAAAAAAGATGACAAATTGTGTCCAAAAATGCAGCACCCATTTACGAAGGGGAGTTGAAAACTGTCAGCTCTGTTTTTTTCTTCTCCTCCACCACAGCGTCCTGCCTTCCTTCCGTCCTAAGAGCTCAGATATGCTTTGTAGACATTGCACGATACCACTTTTTTACGTCCAATGCGATTCCGATACTGTAAATCTGGATATCTGCCGTTACAATACAAATCTCTTACGGTCTCGGAGTCTTTTTTAAAACTGAGAATAATAATTGAGGCAGTGGTCAGTGTAACGGTAGGGGGTTCGCCCCGTGATCAGAAGGTCTCAGGTTCGAATCCAGGGCCGGTAAAGTTACCACTGAGGTACTCATGAGCAAGGTACCGTCCCCAAGCACTGCTCCCTGGGTGCTTGTTAGCTGCCCACTGCTCCTCCACGGATGGGTTAAATGCAGAGGTCACATTTGGTTGTGATGCACTGTGTGCTGTGCTGTGGTGTGTTCACAATGACAAATAATACTAATGTTTTAAAAATGTCTGAATACATGACTAAGATTATTCTGTTATGCTTAAGAAAAGACTTGACTTAAAATACTGTTTTCTTAACCTAAATAATTACACACCCATATGTACATGCTAAATTATTTATTAATAAAACATCTCAAAAATTATTCGTTTAAACACAGTTCTGTAACTTCGTGACGATCCCTAATCCTGCGGCGCTAAAACCATCAGGAACACAGAGATTGCGAGCAAGAGCTGGTGTTGTTAAGGAAATTAAACAGTATAATCGTGTGATTTGTTTTGCGTTGCTTGTTCTACTCATTGTCATATCAATATGTAGGAATTAGCGCAAATGTTGAACAATAAACCCGCTTTACAGCAGTGCCACTTCTGATGCATAACCATTGTGTGCGTGCGGTTACAGATCGGCTTCGTAGATTGGCCCACTGCCACCGATACCCGGTCCAGCTGTTTGAGTCGTTATCGGACAGTTGGTACTGCACACTGCTCCTTCAAGGATTGGCCAAACGCAGAGATTGCGCTGTGTTCACAACGGCAAATAACCACTCACTTTCACTTTTAATTAACAAACTACAAAGTAACAACATGTGGCTTTAATAATTGGTGTTTAGCAGCTACAGGGACAGTCATTAAAAATCATTCAAATCTCTCCTAATAACGTTTTTGCTTTGCTCACGTTCTATCGGTCTCTGCTGCGGCCGCCATGATTCTCCGTTAAAATGAAATATTGTTGCGCTGACTGGAGCCAAACGGAAGTGCGTTCATTCATTCCACTTTCATTCACTCCCTTAAATCTGCCCTGTCCATTCACACAGGCGTGACTGTCCTCTGCCTCCAGCTTCACTCCAACAAGCGATTCGTTGCCTCTGTTGGCTCCCGCTCCTGTAACTCCACGTTGAAATCTGATTCTGATTCTGATTCATTTGCCCATGCATTGATCCATTCATCCATATTCATTGAGAAGAACAGGGACGCGGCAGAGCCGTCTGCAGTCGGGAGACTCTTTTATAAAGGTCCCTGAAGCGTTTGGCACAACACACACACACACACACACACACTACTGAGAGTGGAAAGGTGACTAATGGAACTCCAATCTCTCACCCTCTCTTTCTTTATCTCGCTCTCTCGCTCTTTATCATCCTCTCTCTCTCTCCCGCGTCCTGTCCTTCCCTCTCCCGCTCACCCATTCTTTATCACCGTTCTTCCCCTTAATTTCTTCACTCACACACTCTCTCTCTCTCTCTCTCTCTCTCTCTCTCTCTCTCTCTCTCTCTCTGTTTGCACCCCTCCCTTTGTTCCTGCAGGTACTTCAGTAACATAACACTATCAGGACGTGACTACTCCTTTAACGATGATGGATATTTGGCCAATCCGCTGGTGGACGTCATCTCTTACATGGCCGGCCGCGGCTGGGAGGAGGTGAGGCCTTTTCTGTCTGACTGACTTTTCCCCGTTCTTTCTTTCTTTCTTTCTTTCTTTCTTTCTTCACTTTTCCATATTCTTTCTTTCTTTCTTTCTTTCTTTCTTTCTTCACTTTTCCATATTCTTTCTTTCTTTATTTCTTTCTTCACTTTTCCATATTCCTTCTTTCTTTCTTTTCCATATTCTTTCTTTCTTTCTTTCTTTCTTTCTTCACTTTTCCATATTCTTTCTTTCTTTCTTTTCCATATTCTTTCTTTCTTTCTTTCTTTCTTTCTTCACTTTTCCATATTCTTTCTTTCTTTCTTTTCCATATTCTTTCTTTCTTTCTTTCTTTCTTTCTTCACTTTTCCATATTCTTTCTTTCTTTCTTTTCCATATTCTTTCTTTCTTTCTTTCTTTCTTTCTTCACTTTTCCATATTCTTTCTTTCTTTCTTTTCCATATTCTTTCTTTCTTTCTTTCTTTCTTTCTTCACTTTTCCATATTCTTTCTTTCTTTCTTTTCCATATTCTTTCTTTCTTTCTTTCTTTCTTTCTTCACTTTTCCATATTCTTTCTTTCTTTCTTTTCCATATTCTTTCTTTCTTTCTTTCTTTCTTTCTTCACTTTTCCATATTCTTTCTTTCTTTCTTTTCCATATTCTTTCTTTCTTTCTTTCTTTCTTTCTTCACTTTTCCATATTCTTTCTTTCTTTCTTTTCCATATTCTTTCTTTCTTTCTTTCTTTCTTTCTTCACTTTTCCATATTCTTTCTTTCTTTCTTTTCCATATTCTTTCTTTCTTTCTTTCTTTCTTTCTTTCTTTCTTTCTTCACTTTTCCATATTCTTTCTTTCTATATTCTTTCTTTCTTTATCTTTTATTATTTTTATTCTTTTCCACTTTATTTCTTTCTTTCCTTTTGTTTCCAAGCTCTTTCTCTTTCTTTCTTACCACATTTTTTCTTTCCTTTTTCCTTGTTATTTCTTTCTTCTTTTCTTTCTTTTTTGTTATTTTTATTCGTTCTCACTTTCTTTATTTCATTCATTCTTTTGCATGTTCTTTCCTTCTTTATTACTTTCTTTCCTTAAATGTTCTTTCTTTCTTTCTACTTTGTTTTAGTCTCCTCCACATTCTTTATTTCCTTTTTTTCTTTCTTTCTTTAATTCTTTTTTATTTTTCACTCGCTTTATTTCATATTTTTTTCCATGCTGTTTCTTTCTTTTCCACTTTATTTTTTTTTCTTTTTGTCCTTCTGGCTATCTTTTTATTACGTCTATTCTTTCTTTCTGTTTCTTTCTTTCTTTAAACTTTCTTTTTGTCTTTTCCACTTTATTTCTTTCTTTCTTACAACTTTCTCTTTCATATGATCATTCAATCATTTTTCAAGTGCCGGACTTAAGTCGGTTACCGCTAATATTATAAGTTCTTCCATAAAAACCAGTTTGGACACCTTTTCCTCATCACTTATGCAGTAGGAATGTTCCCCAGTCATTAACAGCAGGACGTCCAGACGGACTAAATGGACGTTTTAATAATGCACAGCTGACATTTGCTGTGGTTTCAGGTGGGCTGGTGGGAGAACGGCGTCCTGCGTCTGCGCTACCCGCCCTGGTCCCGTTACGGCTCCTTCCTCAAGCCGCTGGACGACAGTCAGCACCTGCGTGTGGTCACCCTGGAGGAGAGACCCTTCGTCATCGTGGAGCCTGCCGACCCCGGAACAGGCTCCTGCATCCGCGACTCGGTGCCCTGCCGCCTGCCGCTCAATTCCAGGTCAGAACTTTTGTTCTTTTACCGCTTCGTTTTACCGCTAGACAAGGGATATTTATCATTCGGGCCGGCCCAAGTTGTGCAATTAGGTTTAATGTCGGGAGTCAGTAAGGGAATAGATTCATGTCATAGACCTTCAGTGGCGATAGCTCAAGTATTCCATCTGCATAGGTCAACGGAAGATAAATGTATCTATTAGACAGAGATGGAGGGGACTAAAGGCTAAAGATGCTCATTGATTTTTACTTTTACTAACTGTTTTTTTTCCAGCGCAGTAAAATGGTATGGTTTTGTGCTATTTGTACTGCAGGTCACCATTTCAGGGTCATACAATTTCAGTAATAAATTTCATTTCCCATCAACCTGTGCTTCTGTTAAGATAATATATTAATAATAATTTATTAATATATATAACATCCTTCAGATATAAAAATGCAACCCAAACTGTTTTACATTAAGAATAAAATCATGAAAAGACATGACATAACTGAGCAGTCACTTAATATATTCATAAGTATAAATAAGATAAGATAATAAGACAAATGGACATAAAAAATACAAAATCAATTAAAAAAATAAAATGATCACAAATTAGGAATTACATCTATTAGTAGCTAAAATATCAAATGTTAAAATATTCTAAAAGGAGAAAAATAGAGATATGATAAATAAAATATAATAACTAAATACAAAATAAATAAATTGAAATGTTTTTTCCACATCATTGACAGTTTGGTAGTGGCAAAACATAAAATGTTTTTATTATAAAATATAGATTAAAATGATGTATTGTTCAATGTGAAATCTGGATATTGTTTGTCTGGATGACTTTTACTTAAATCATTGAGTAATCTTTAATTGATCATTATTTTTTTTATTTATAAAATTTGACTCAACATCTTATGTACGTAGTAGCCTTAGATAAGTCAACATTCTCAGAATAAAAACTGCACACAAATCCTCCAGAAATGTCTTTTCAAATATTGTAACATGAAAATTTGCACTGACTTTCAGTTGGGTTAATGCTGATTAATTGCTGATTATTTCATGATTGCCTTATATGGTTTCTAATTAGCTTGGGCTAAGAGTGACTAAATGCAGCGCTCAAATCTGTGTCGGAATAAATGATATACAGGCAGCGCAACTGAATCTTAATCATGTGAACTGTTTACTTGGCTGACTTTTGTCGGGGGAAATCCCTGCTTTAGTAGGAGCAACCTCCCCTGGTAAACAGATAAGCAGGCTGGCATCGGCTAAGTCTCGAAATAGCTTGAGCGGTTTCTGTTTTCCATGCAAAATGCTTCTGATTATGCTTCATTTTGCACTTCATTGTGCTTCACTGAAAGAACAAGATGCAAACTAAGTTCATTGTTTGATCTTGTTTTCCTGCTAGTTTTACTCTTTTGTAATATGTTGTGGTATAATCCGAAAATATTTGTACCAGGGTTTTTTTGTCCTGAAGATGGGATAGTGGTGGTCTAGTGGAAAAAAATTCATCTAGGGACCAAGATGTTGTAGGTGCTCTATCCACCTTTCAGCACTACCACCATTGCGCCTCTAAGCAAGACCCTTTAGCTCAAGTTTCTATAAGGAGACTGTTCATGTAATTAGAATAGTTTTGGGGTACTCAAGACCAGTTTTTACAAGTCTCGGTCTTGTCTCGGACTCGGTTAAAGAGGATTGTATTTGAAGACCAGCCGAGATCACAACTCTGAGAATATTACTATTAAAACTCTTTGAGTACGATGCGTTGTTTATTATTTAGTATTTTAATAACTCAGAATCCCTGTAACTTACAGAAACCACACACATACCGTCAGAATCACAAGACTTTAAACTTACCAGACATTGTTCATTCCTCTGTATGTGAAAGTATTTCTGAGTAATTACGAGCACAAAAACTGAAGTAAAAAGGCATTAATTACATTATTTGTGATGTAAAGACACACGTTAGTGCTCGCAACTAGTGGTAAGATACCAAGAGGTTGTAGGTTCACATCCAACCTTTTCATACCTCCAACACTATTCTGTTGAGTGATTATTTGTCATTGTGAGCACACCACGGTGCACCACAGTGAAATGTGACCTCTGCATTTGACCCATCCTTGGCACCACTTGGGAATGGTACCTTTACCTTTTACGGTCCGGTGACCTTCTGATCGTGGGATAAACACCCTGACCGCTAAGCTACCCCACCTACAAACTCTTGGTCTAGGGTTACAATACTCATCCATGGACTAAGAAGTTCAAGAGATTCAACTCCAGTGCTTTGGTGGTAATGTTGGAGGTACGATTTGAACATGGGGAGAGCATGCAAACTCCACACAGAAAGACCCCACGGCCGCCCCGGGGATCGAAATCAGGACCTCCTTGCTGTGAGGCCGGCAGCGCTAACCACTGTGCCACCGTGCTGCCCCTGTTGAAGGACTTGATTTACACAAATTTACCAACTACTACTACAAACTGAGGGCACACTGAGGTATTAAAGTAACAAATAACACAAATAACATACAAACACTGATTGAAAACAGCAGCATTGGTTTGTAATTTGCCGTCTTAATGTGAGGTGTGTTTTGTAATAGCCATTCAGCAAAAAATCATGATCATAATAGAAGTGCTTGGACTGAGGCTGACCCATTGCACTCATAAACATTCAGAAGGCAAAACTGGATGGTGGCCAGTGAAAGCAGCACTCGACTTTGCAAGG
This sequence comes from Distichodus sexfasciatus, assembly GCA_032718565.1. Lineage (NCBI taxonomy): Eukaryota > Metazoa > Chordata > Actinopteri > Characiformes > Distichodontidae > Distichodus > Distichodus sexfasciatus. Next base: position 1,863,687 of record JAVGVS010000023.1, on the reverse strand, counting down.
TCTCACCATCAAGAGAAAATGGCCATTTTTACATACAGTGTATTGAATGTGCAGTGCAAGTGTTTTTGCTTGTTTTAGGCTGGAACAGTGTTTACATTGTTAATCTTTGAGTCCATGGGCATGTTGCTCTTAAAATGTGGCATAGCTAGGGGCATTTTCGCTGTTATAATGAGGCTTAAAGGCGCTCTCACTTTGTACACAATCATATCTGTTTTCTCCTGGAAGAAAGCCTTTGCCTTTACCTAGCAAAGGCGCAAATAAATAGAAAAATAAGCAGCAGCATTATGCAACATTTGATTTAATAGAACTTTGGGAATTTGCCAGTGCCCTTCTGTTCATTAAATGTTGTAAATGTTTGTCAGAAATGAGCTTTGATTTCAGCATTTTCTGTATAAATCCTTTCTGAATGCAGAATAGAGTCTGGAGTGTCACAACCCTGTAAACTCCAACAGAATAATTAAAATATGGGAATCAGGAACAGGGACTGCCTTGTCACATTCATTCCTATTCTTCTTTCAAGCCATTTCCCCTCTAGTTTTTCCCATTTCCGACAGTGCTAAAAGATGAAGGCGTGAAGGCAGCTTGATTGCCTCCCAGTTGATGACAGTTGATGTCATCAGCTATCTAAGCCTCCTATACTGTAAATGAATCTGTGGTTCTTTGTGGGGACATTTTCCTTATTCTTATGTTCTTCTGTTTCTCTTCTCGTCTTGTTTTGTCTCAACTTCAAATACCTCGCCTTTTTTATGTACCTTCTACTCCATCGTCTCTATCTGTCTTTTTGACTGCAGTGTGACAGCAGAAGGCATACATTCCATGAAGCACTGTTGCAAAGGTTTCTGTATCGACGTCCTCAAGCGATTGGCTAAAATTGTGGGCTTCACCTACGACCTGTATCTGGTGACAAACGGCAGACACGGGAAGAACATTGATGGAGAGTGGAATGGAATGGTCGGGGAGGTCAGGCCTTTTCTTTCATAACGTCCTGTTAACCTTGAATAAGCCGAGTCTCCTGCGATTGTGTGGCTTTGTGTGACAGCAGGCTTTGTCTACTGATGGAGCTGCGCTGCGTCACTCGGTTATGGTTATTCTGACATCTGGTTTTATTCAGATTTGGTTGCGCATCTCAACATTCTCTGGTTCACTCCTACTGACTGTCTCTAAATTCAGGATATGCTCATTATGTGTTTGGTGTTTTCTTTACAACAGCTAATTAAAGTACAGTTATTATCTGGTTATCCATCAATCCCTCCATCCATCCATCCCTCCCTCCCTCCACCCAGCCCTCCTTCCCTCCCTTCCTCCCTCTATCCATCCATCCCTCCCTCCATTCTTCCATCCAGCCCTCCATCCCTCTATCCATCCCTCCCTCCCTCCATCCAGCCCTCCGTCCATCCAGCCCTCCTTCCCTCCATCCATCCCTCCCTCCCTCCAGCCAGCCAGCCCTCCCTCCATCCAGCCCTCCTTCCCTCCATCCATCCATCCCTCCTGCCCTCCCTCCAGCCAGCCAGCCAGCCCTCCCTCCATCCAGCCCCCCTTCCCTCCATCCATCCCTCCTTCCCTCCCTTTCTCCATCCCTCCATCCAGCCCTCCCTCCATCCATCCATCCATCCCTCCCTCCCTCCCTCCAGCCAGCCAGCCAGCCAGCCAGCCCTCCCTCTATCCAGCCCTCCCTTCCTCCATCCAGCCCTCCTTTCCTCCATCCATCCATCCCTCACTCCCTCCCTCCCTCCATTCATCTATCCATCATCCATCCCTCCCTCTTTCCTTCCTTTCATCTCGCCCTCCATCCATCCCTCCCTCCCTCCATTCTTCCATCCAGCCCTCCTTTCCTCCCTCCCTCCATCCATCTATCCCTCCCTCCCTCCATCCATCCATTCATCAAAAAGATGAATCAGAGAATGGGCAAAAACTTCTTCTTCTTCTTCTTCTTCTTCTTCTTATTATTATTATTATTATTATTGAAGAAGCAGGGTTCATCCTTATTGCACCATCTTTACATTAATTAGATAATGTAGAAATTCACAGGAAAATAAATCTTTGTTTATGTATCTGATCAAATCTTTTTCTCTAGAGTTAGTATTAATTATGAGTATGTTTCTGCAGAATTGTTTGCTGTTGTTTTCTGCATTTACAAATACAATTGTTCTCTTGCTTTTTTTACTCTCACCAGGTAGTGTCAAAGCGAGCTGACATGGCCATCGGCTCGCTGACCATCAATGAAGAAAGGTCGGAGGTTGTTGAATTCTCTGTCCCCTTTGTGGAGACTGGCATCAGTGTCATGGTGTCTCGCAGCAATGGCACTGTCTCTCCTTCTGCTTTCCTAGGTGAGGCTGGAAGACTTTACCTCTCATTTCAACTTTTAAATCATTCAGATTTCTGTTTTGGATGCCGACATGAAGGTAGACAACTAATCATAGCCAAGTCGTAAATTATGTTTCGAAGACTCTCCAATTTATTATTAACATCATTAATATTATAATATTAACTATCATTTAGCATTGGAATTGTTGATGTTACAGAAGCTTCCAGAAATGAGGCCATAGATTTGTATCTATCTGTCCTTGTTTCAATACAAAGGTGGATTTATTCTCCTTCTGCCAGAGAAGAGTGATTTCAAACACCAGGCTCTTTTTTGTGAACAAACACCAAGAGAAGCTTGATGAGGCAGATTCTGTCTTGTCAGTCAAGCCTTTTTGGTTTTGACATCCACGGTGAAAGCCATCAATCAGACGCTCAGTTCCACTGTGGAACTACTATTTCTGGCCATTCTTTAGGAATCTGAAACCCTCCAGTTGAATAAATATCTGGTTAAAAGCCGTTTGAGAGTTGTGTAGTACTTCAGTACTTGTACTTTGTGAATATATTTATGGTCCTGCAGACATTTAATCTCACGATTCGATTCAATTCTGATTCTTGGACTCACGATTCAGATTCAATATTCATAAATTATTCACGATTCAATACATAGATGAATTTGTTTTCAAATTGCTGTTTTGAGTTACTTTTACCATTTGACTGTGGCAGATCAACAAAAAATTACACTGAATCAAATGTAGTTTAGGGTTAGGGTTATGAATCAATTTTTTGGAATCTATGAATCGATTTTGAATTGACAGAGAAAGAATCACAATTCGATTAATTTTTTTTTGCACACCACTAATATTTAAGTAAATCTTGTACTTGGAATTTGTGTAACTTCACCACTTTTGCTGCTCAGAGTGTTGATTTGTGCCAGTCTGGACCTTGTCGTCCTTAGATTTAAAGCAACTTGAGAATTGGAGTCATATTTTGGAAAACATTGCAACTTTTAGACGTTTAGACCTTAAGAGTCAAGTTTTTCTAGTAATGTTTATCTTTTATTGTTGTTTTTAATACGTAAGTAGGGTTACTACCAGATTTTGTAGTACTTTTATTCAAGTAGCACTTTAATGGGATACTTTTACTAGTAGAGTTTCAAGTATATACACCACAGATGTGTATTATTACTATTATTAAGCTTTATGGGTTTTGGCTGAAATATACTTTTAAGACAGTCTTTCTTTAACTTTGACAAAATCAATATTTTGACACACGAACAAAAGCATAGTAAATATATCATGAATTTAGCTTTTCTGATGAAAAGAATTCACAAAGCTCCTGTGCCCGTAGATTATTGATGACTATTTCTCATTCCTCTTATTGAACTTTTCCATTTTTATTCTCTGGCCATCCAACCACTACAAGGCTGTCAGTCCAGTCTTTTGCGTGAAAAATGTTTCCAGTGTTTCAGTAGTGCTTTAAGCCTCCTTAGGGACTCATGGCTTGAAGCAGGTGTAAAATCATGGGTTTTTACTCATTTCTTCAGAAAATGACGATGAGGCATCTCAAGTCTCCCATCTCAACCTTTGGTTGCTTAACGACTGCCTTTGTACTTTGGAACTCTAAAGCACATTTCTTTCTCCTAAAAACATGTTAAGAAGGGGCTTTATTGTGTTGGGCCTTCATTTGTGGGCAACTGCCACTGGTTCTCTGGATATTTGAACCACCAGTCACAAAGTCATAGTCATATATTGTTTAGTACTGGAGTACTCAACTTTTGTTGGCGTTCGTAAGGAATCTTTACTTTGACCTAAGTATCAGAGAATTCCTGTATGAACAAATGAATGAATTAATAAATAAATGAAAGCTTTGACTGCACATCAGGTAAAAACAGTTCTACAAATGACAATACAGCAACACATTTTGAAGATTTATCTGATGTGCAACCTCATTGATTGCAAGCTCAGGCTCTTCTGGGAGTGGAAAAATGTGAATTCTTGAAATTCTCTTAAGTACTTAAAGATCCCATTTTTTGACAAATTCCCTCTCTCTGTTCTTTGGGTTCTCTGTTCCTCCCATTTGGGTCTGTACTGCCAATAACACACTGTAAGTTTGATCAAAATGGTTAATTGTGATAGTATTAATTTACTAATTTACTAGAAATCATGTGCTTAAATGAGCTGTTTAGATTTCTCCTCTACTTCTAAGTCATATTAGTGGACATTTGAATAACTCCACCCTCCTCTCTGAGAAGCTGCGACCACCAGATAGAACTGCTAGCGCTTCCTGATCCGCCATGTTTTCTTGCAAGTGCGATGAAGAAGTCTACCGGCGGAGTGTTGTGTTGAACATGTACGACTGTATGGATGGTCTGTTATCAGCAGCCATGTTGATAATTTTTACATGAGGTAAACACTCGCCATGCTGCCTACGCACCAGTTCCAGAGTGAGGTGTGGGCAGCAGCGGCTGATTTGCATTTAAGAATACCAATGAGGAACAGCCTGTTCTGAAAGGGACTGAAATAGAGGAGTAAAAAGCAGGTGAAAATGCCTAATCTGAGCGATATTTTCAGTAAACTACTTCAGAGACATGTTTAATGAAGCTCCTAGAACTTTTTTAACTTGTTGAAAAAATGTATAACATGGGACCTTTAAAACTGCAATCTAATATTATCTTCTGTGGTAGTTAGTCATCATCATATCGTTTCCCCCTGAAAATTCACCATTAAAATGTCACACGTCCTTTAAAATGTGTGAAGGCCATCAATGCATCTGTTCAGACTCTCTGTGATGCAGTACCTCGAGCAGCTTGGTTTGCAGGCATCGGTGCGCTAATTCCGTCCTTGCAAGCAGACACTCAAGCTGACAGGTACATTGTTAACCCGAGGGAAGAGAAGAACTCTTCCATCCTAGCCGTGAAATAAACAGTCCAATCACAGAAAACATCAATGAGATGCAAACTCAGCCCCCAGCATTGGATTTTCACCTGCTGCGGGAATGATGCTCTTACTCTAGTGAGCAGGCAACATTTTCTGGGCTTTTATTTTTCTTCTTCTCAGTGGTCACGTTTTCGCTCTATAATGAGTGATACTTTAAAGACTGGAGTGGATAAGTGAAATGGGATTTGTCAATGGGCTATATAAAGGAGTCACACCTCGATGCTGGGTGGCTCCAGTGAATATGCAAGACCGGAAATGATTCATTTCCTGTACATTATTTCTGTGTGCTTAAAGAAGGAAGGATTTCTGTAGATATAAACGTTGCATCTTTTTTACACAATAGTTTAGTTTCTAGTTGCTTCTTATTTCAGGAAAACGTCTGTGCTTTAAGCTTGCATGCTGCACTTTTTTATTTATTTTTCACATTCATATTTTCTAAGGAATAATCCTCATATCTCCAGATTCTGGAGAAAGAAAACTTGACCCCAAACCCTGTTTTATTAGTGTTCATTTTGGGGTTTCAGCCATGTTGCCTTCTCTCACTGTCTCAAAATGACATTATTGCCTTTACCGCTCTATTAGCTAGAAGATTAATCCTGACAAATCTCCTACGCAATGTAAGGGGAAATCGCTTGACTTTCTAAACTAGAGTCTCAGTTCAGAGGAAGTCCAGTTTATTTGGCAAAGTCTGGGGCCCTTTTCTTAAATACGCCCTAATGGTGTCAAGCCACAGTCACTAGAAGGTATATTGATAAATACAGTATGTCATGTTATAAACCTCTAAATCTACAGACTAGTGTTGGGGTACTCGAGACCAGTTTTTAAAAGTCTCGGTCTTGTCTCGGACTCGGCCGTATTTGTACTCGGTCATAGACTCGGACTAAGAGGACAACAACTCTGAGAATATTACGTTTAAATTCGTTAAAGTCAAAGTAAACCTTATTGTCATCTCTGCTATTTACGTGTATATAAAGAGACAAGACGATGTGACTCCAGTTCCTACAATACAAAGAACAATAAGGCACACAGAGCAAGCAAATATTTAAATACAAATAAGGCACATAGAGTAAGGAAAAAAATATACATAGACTATAAAATGTAAAGAACATGTAGAAAAGAAAAGTGGACTGTGCATAATAGTTACATGTGGAATTCAAGCAATTCTGGTCCTGGTTTTGGTTTTTGCATTGAATGTGCGTATAATCTGCAGCAGTTGAATACAAGTTGAATTCTTAACAGGCAAAAATATAATAATAATAATAATAATAATAATAATAATAATAATAATAATAATAATAATAATAATAATAATAAGTGGTATTCTAGTGTGGAAATTGCTTCAGCTCTAATGTATCTAAAATGTTATAATTATTTAAAAATGCACAGCTTCTTTTTTTTTTTTTTTTTTACATTTTTTGAAATATTTGTAAAATGTTGTTTCCAAAATAATACAAAAATAATTTATTTTTTAAAATTATAAATGTATTATTATAAATGATAATGTAAATAACAATACATATATTTTTACCAAAAATAATCACATTAAAAATTATTGTACATTTTTTTCAAAAGGTCTTTTTCACATTTTTCGTGAACTGACTTAAAAACTTGAGTTGTGACACATGAAAACATTGAAAAACAGGTGAAATTGCAATATTAATTTTTAAAGTT